>WBMY01011916.1:1126251-1192830 GCA_013397315.1 Donacobius atricapilla | reverse complement strand
TTGTGCCAAGCCAACACTTCATTGACCTCATCTTGACCTTCCTTTGAGCAAAATTATGGCCCTCCTTAGCGAGCTGCAAAGACTTTTGCATATCTGACTGAACCTGGGCATGTCATCTATGCAAAGAAGTCACATATGCCACGGAGTCTGCTGCTCTGCCCAGGCACAGAAGGGTGAGGGAAGCCTGGCGTGACCTGTTCTGCATGCACAATAGGCCTGGGGAGCTCCTTGCCTGAAGGACCATTGACAGGAATCCCACTGAGGTCAGGCCCAGTGATCTTGGCTCGTGTCAGGATTGACACAACTCCACAGTGCTAATGGCAGGTCAAGATGCTAAGTTGCATTTTATCTTAATCTGTCTCCCTCTGCCTCATAAATAAATGTTTTCATGGGCATCAGCATTATTTTAATACTGTGCTGCAACCTGAATGTTTCTGGTTTTTGAACAGAGTTCTGAAAGCTCCCAGTAGTACCACAGTTGTTGACAGCATCATTTCCATTCACTCTTTTCTAATGCCTTGGGATGTTGTTTTTTTTTTTTTCTAATCAACGGGAAACATATCCCAGCTGAATTCTCTCATTGTTTAGAGACAAACAAATCCCTTTTCCCCTCTCTTCCCACCCACCATGCCTCCCTGAAGGTCATGCCTACCTTTATGAAACAAATTCCAGATTTGGTTTTGTTGCTGTGTGAACAAAACTCATGAAAGCACTGGGACACCCAAGTGACTACAACATCCCAGTCTATTGGCTGATGTTCAGATGCACGATGACAGATGTCAATCCAAGTGTAGAGGCAACAAGAGAAATAAAGGATGTGAATCAATCAATTCATTGGCAGAAATGAAACTTCCACCTTTTCTTAGGTTTCTTCGCCCCTTTCTTTCTTCAAAAATATAAAGCAGTGTAATATGGAGAATTTTCTGTCCCTTTCTCTCCCTCTGAGTACTTAAGTAAAATCTTCATTTAATTTTACCTAATAGATCTCCCCACGAAGTGAAGTAATTATTGATAATATTCTGCATTTTCAGTCAGTCTTCTGCAGATTTGGGAAGTTTAGTAAGGGATCCAGTTTAACCTTTGAATTGTCCTGCTCCCAGCATACAGATGATACCCCTGGACAAAGCTATTCTGCAGTTATTACAGGTATATTTAATGTCCATTCTCAGGGCAGCAGGGATCACTGTCCAGCCTTTGAATGGAGGGCACACCTGGATGCTAGATAAATTATGTTTATCTCTAAATATTAATAATGGGAAATAAGAGGAGTGGCTCTAGTTGTGTTATACCTGTCAGTATGTGTCCTGCCTGCCCTAAGTGCATTCTCTGTCAGGATTTACTTGAATATTGCAATTATACAATTAGCATATTTACCCATTGCACATAATTATACATAGTTACTGTAATCATGATAGGAAAAGAAAAAACTTATGTTTAATAAGTCCCAGTGAAATTCAGATGAGAAACTCAGCATTAAGAGAACATTAAGTACTTGATACAACACCGAAATGATTCATATTCAAATGCCACACAAGAATGTGGGATTGCCAGAGAGCTGCTGAATTTAGGTATTCAGATACTCATTTTCCAGTGTGAATTTCCTTGGTGGAGTGCAGTTCATGGCAAACTTCTTTTGGGAAATAAACCCATGTGCAGTGACTAACAAATTTGTATACATATTACTCAAATATGTACAAAAGCAGCGTATCCAGGTGTTCTGAAAGTGGTATTCCTTAATTCTGACAAGGCCATGGCCTGGCTGGCTGAAACAGTGCAACAACTCAGACCTGTTGCTTTAGTGCCAAGTGAAAGAAAGAGGAAACTTCCTCAGTTAACGTTGTACCCTTGAAATGGAGTAAATAAGGAGCCTAGGATGCCTTTTAATAGCATGATTATCTTTCCTAAGCTAGAAGCTGTCATTGACATTGAATTTTTCTTCAAAGCTTCTGATAGTGGGAATGGTTCTTCCCAACTTGTGCTGTTGTGGAAAAGGTCACACATAATTACTCCAAAGTACAGCAGGGACAGAATCTAACTAGAAAAGCTGGGTGAGTCTCTGGGGAATTCATAGGAATGGAAACCAGGAAGGAAGGTCTCACCAACATTCACCTTTCCTTTTTTATTTTTTTATTCAAAGATTAACTGGTATGGTTTTGAGTCTTCCCATTGCTTGAGGAGCCCTCAGTGCACTACTGAGAAGAGACTAGACACAACATAGGTGTTCTGGAACAAACATCTGTGCAAAAGAATTTATGCTAAACTTGTGTTTTACAGCTGAAATCCTTTATTTTGAGGTTATAGCTGTTTCAGGAGATAACAATAGAGCAGGAGGGAACACTGAGAGCTCCCATAGCCTGGGTCTGCCCCAGGGCAGACTCAGCTAGAGCTGAGTAAGGCGTGACACAAAGTGTACAGCCTTTTCTTGAGAACCTGCAGTGACAAAGATCCAGCAGTTTCTGTCAATAATCCACTTCTGGGCTTCACTAAAATTGGTATTAGAAAGATATCCTTACCATCACACTCAAATACACCACTGCTATTTAAACTTGGTGTTACTTGTCCCTTTGTGCATCTATTCAAAAACCTTGGTTATGTGTCCCATGAGGATGGAAGGTAGAAAATCAGCAGCATTATGGAAAGAGCTGGCAATGGTAGTGGTTACAGAACCAGTTATGGGTGGTGTTTTGGCTTAGGTTTGAGAGAGTCAAAGAGCCTGGTGCTCCAGGAACACTGGGACAGGAAAAGGAACGCCAACATGATCCTGGGAAATCCCCAACATTGCTGCTCCTACATCTTTCTAATCAGGATCAGCCTTGGTGATTTTTGCCTTCTCTTTTTTTTTTTTTTTATTATTATTTTTATTTCTTTCTCTTTTCCTTTATCTTCTTCATTTATCTCAAATTTCTGCTTCTATACAGTGCTTTGAGTGAACAGGTTTTATGGAGTGGTAAGAAGGGCCTTTTTAGGGCACTTAAGCCACTTTTTACAACTTTGAATCAGTGGAAATACTTGTGGAAATTCAAAATTCTGGTTCTTCAATATATCAGTTTGGAGATAGGCAAGGCATGCTTCTCTCTCGCTTTAGAAATTCAGTGAGAAGAGGAAAGTGCTCCATGAATCATTCCTTGCAGAGGGACTGGATCTCAATGGTGTAGTCAGGTTACTGTCACTCAGATTGATGGGAATATACCTAAGGTGAAGATGGATACGAGAATTTTGCTTAGAAATGCTTCCCAGAGGTGACTTGCATCAACATGCATATGCCAAGTGGACTTAAACCTGTAGTCATATGTGAATTCTGGGAGATTAAAGATTCCCCTCAAACGTAGGGCATAGCTGTAACTAACTTTCCCAGGGTTTACATGACTTACATCATATTCTGTGTGGCAGATACCTGACATGAGCTGTTGAAAGATCTCCTGGGTGTTGAAAGCAGCGTATGGGATGCTCCAGGCAGATGATGGCAGTTGTATGGTGACTGCTTTTTATTGATGCACTGATGAGCAGAAAGTGTCCTGCTCTTGCAAAGCCTTCCTTTAGGGATTTGTATTCTTACTGTGGAAGTGTTAAACTGAATTCCATGTTGTGCGTCCAAAGCAAGCTGGCTCAGATGTAAATAGATATCGTGCCGGCGTTTTGTTTTTTTTATCACAGATCAATCTCCCATCAGAAGAGACTATTCTGAAATTATGCAAAGTCCTGACTTTACATTAACAGCTTATGACTTGTCTCCAAAGCATTGTAGCATCTCGAGGCTATTCCCAAACAAAATGTTACAAGCTGGTAGCAGCCTCAGTTCAGAGAACAGAAACACAGACATGGAATGAGAAGCAGTAGTTTTGTACATTTAATTGGTAATTAAAAGTATACTTTGTGTTCTGTGACCTCCAGGCCAGGCATTCTCATGCTAAAATGTGACTTGTATTTGATCAATACTGTTCTGATGTCACCTATGTTTCAGAGTTATAATTTTAATTGGTCACTAGCACTTGCAACAGCATCAAAGAAATATTTCATGATTCTCATTCATTAACTGATGTCTGTTATATTATTAATTTGTGTGTAAATGTGTTGTCTTGTTTGTGTTTGAGAGATTTAGGTGCCCAGAATTGCAGTGCGCCTATTAGCTCACTGCATAATGCTTTTGCCAACTACGCCTATGTTCCAGTGTTTCATCACTGTGAAAAATGCTGCCTGATTTAAATGATATATAAGGGATTCTGTGATTTCAGAGGGGAACCCAGCACTTTGGAGAAGAGAGTGTTGTGTGACAGGTTGTAGCTTGCCTTGATGATCAGCCCTAATTTGGACTAGAGCTCAAAGAGCAGGAGGTACTATCGCAGAATGACAAGGAATGTATGAATAAGTGGGAGCAACATCTTCAGCTCTCGTAAATCTGTACAACTCTGTAACTGATTCCAGTGCTCACTTATGTTAGCTGAAGGTCTGAGTATTGACTGGTAAAGGAGGAGGAGAAGGAGTTCTCAAGGAATTGCTGAGGAGCAGGTGGATATTTTTCGCCAGGCTGCCCAGAGCTCTGAGCAGCCACTTGGGGAAGAGCTCTAAAAATGTACTCCTGCTAGTCTCCAGGAAGAGTTTAAGCAGAGAGAGAGTGCATGTGGTTCGGCAGCCAAGCAGAAAAATATATTTAAAAATCACTATTCTGTTTACTGATTACCTTAGGGAACTCAGGAGAACTGACGCTTTTACAGAGTAATCAGCAAAAAAGTTCTCTGGTCTCAGGCAGTTTTGCTGAGTTGATACAATCCTAGAGAAGGTGTTTCTCAGTGCAGGTTTCTTAGATTCCCTGTAGGAAGAGAAAGAAAAAAAGTCTGAAATCCCTCCTGACCTGATTTTCTGATTTTTAGTATTTCCCCCCATCCTTAGATTTGGGAGCTGACAAGTTAGCTTCTCGCTGCTGCGGCTTTCTTGTCAGGAGTGAAGCTGAACTTGGAGCATGGTGTAACTGCATGTTGCTGCAGCAGCCTTGAAAGGAAAATAAAACATGCTTTAGGTAAAATTTTTACTTTGCTTGAACTTTAAAGGAGCAAAGCTCACAACAGAGTCAAATGCAGAGCATTTTCACCCAGATCTGGGAAACTTCAGCTTCTGAGCGATAGTTTCTGTGATTGTGAGATGAAAGGTCAAAATGAGCAAAAAAGGTCAATTTGTTAAGGCCTGTCTAGCTCCCTATATGCTTATCATGTAGTTTAGTGTCTACAAGTTTAAGTGTCCTTAAAATATTCTCTTTCGCTTCTCTGTTTCTAGGGAAGGTTATAGAAAACCAGATCAGGATTTGGGATTGCTCAGTAAAAGGAGGTGAATCACCCTCCTCTCTGCAGCTCACTTTTCCCACGTGTAAAGGCAGGTTAACAATGTTTATTTGACAAAGAGCCTTAGGGCTGATTTATTGTCTTGAATGCTTTGTAACTGGAAACACCTTACCTCATAATATTTTTATTTTTACTGCTAGTAATGCTAAAAAAGCAAGGGAGCAGTAATGAGGCAGCTGGCATTCACCTTCGGCCGTGCTTCACACCTGACTCTTGGAACCTTCTCATTTACAAGCCCGAGAAATGAGGGATCCCATGTCCAGTGATTCCTCCTCTCCGTGGCTTTGTACTCTGGCTGCCAGCGGGGCTCAGTGGTTCTGCAACACTGGCAGCAAGAGATGAGAAGTGACTGTGACTTTGAAAAATGCAAAAAAGAAAACGTGCTGTAGAAAGGGAGAAAACTGTTTTCTTTCCTCACCACTCTAAGTCACAGCGATCTGTGGGAGGCTGAAACTGGGGCTCTAACAGGAGAGGAAGCCATGGCTTCTGTGTTGTGGTCAGATTAAACCTGAGTTTGAAGAAATGTTAAAACATTTCTATTTTAGGAAGGCATTTTGGGTGTTTTATGTCATAATTATTCTGAAATATCATCTGAGACTCCCATGAGCACAAGGAAAGCTCCCCTGATTAATGTTGATATGTTGCTTATCCATTTCCTCCAGGAGCTGAATTCACTGCGCAGAAAAGTCTCTGTAGCCTGTTTTTCTACTGAGCCAGGGTGTGTTCTCAGCTGGGAAGGGCCACGGATTTACATGTGTTTTAAGTCCAGTATGAGAGCTGGAAAAGTACTTTCAAAAACTACAATTGTGAAAGAGCTGGTACTCGGAATATTTGTTTATGATTTGTTATTGTTTGTAAATTTTTCTATTCCATGTGAGAGAGAGCACTGGAAAAAAAATTAAAAAGAGAGGTTTGGAACTGCTCAGAATAATTTTGTCAAAAATGACTTTTTCAATTACAAAACCATTTCCCCCAATATTTGGAGAATCAATTTTGATGACATTTCTTTTTGTTAAAAAAGCCCAAGGGATTAAGTGTTTTGATTGTGTCAAAAGCCTGTTTCAATTTCTGTTGTAGGAGCACTTCTAAAAACTCCAAATGAACATTTTAGCAATTAAGTACAAACATAAATATGTTCTTATGAGCTTAAAAAGCTGAAAACCATCCCCCAACATACTGACAGATCTCAAGCCAAAGTGAAAAAAAAAAGAAGAAAAAAAAAATCCCTGAAAATGAATTACTGACGTTGTCATTGTTGCCACTGGTAAATATATGGTGCTGGTTTTCAAGGACTAAAAATCTTTTGTTTTGAGCTTGCTGTCATTGACTGATCCGTACAAATACTGAGCAGAGAGAAGGTATCTGTGTCAGACAGAGCCTTAGGCTGCTGCGTGGCTTGGGAGCACGAGGGATGTGTTGGACAGACTCATTGCAAACCCAGCTCCTGCCACGTTCCTTTTCACCAAATGCATTTTAGACGTGCACCAGGAACAAACCCCTAAATTCACTGTGCTAAACCCCGCAGTCAGGGATTCCTCGGTGACATCCATCGCGTTAAGGTTACCAGGAGGAGAAATCAAATCTCCGGGGTCCGTGGCATGAAGAAAAAAGGGAGAGTGCTTTGTTTCTGACCCTGACGCTGCCCTGCGGCTGCCTGCCCACTCCTCACCCCAGGTCCCACACATCCCAGGCTGCAGCTCTGTGCCCCAGCCCGGGGCTCCTGCAGTGTCCAGCTGCCTCCCTGCCCTTGCTGGCACTGTCTCCTGGCAGTTTGTGGACGGTGGAACAGATTTGTGCTGGACCACACAAATGTTCTTTGGGTTTGTGGAGCAGATGCTGCCTGGCACTGGCTGGCAGAATTTTGGTGAAGTCCTGCGTAAGGGGGATCTTCCTCGAGGTTTTTCCCCTTTTGCAGGCAGTCTTTCCTGTGCTGCAGCATTCCGAGACTTCCTCCCAGTGCTGCAGACCTGCAGGTTATTGCAAATTACTTGTTTTTAATATAGACTGTGCCTCACTCCTGATCCTGTCCCCTCTGCATGACGCTTTTTCCTTGGGAAGCAGCCCCAGCCTGGACCCACAGTCCAGTTTTGTCCTTTCCTCCATGTCCTGGGAGGTTTCCCAGCGTGAAGCCCTTCCTGCCTCTCTGGCAGCTGCGATAGTTTTGCTTTGCAGTTGGTTTTGTGGATGCAGCCTTTCTGTCATGCCTTCACCTGAGAAAGAGAACCTGTGACTTCCACATGATAAAAGTCTGGCTGCTGCAAAATCTCACCAAAAGCAGGGAGTGGCTGTGTAGCAGTTGCACCTGAACGCAGAGAAGACAAATCCTTGTCTGTGGCACCTACCAACAGCTCCATGTGTCTGCCAGCCGTGTGTCCTTTGCTCCCACAAATGAGGTTTGCATGCCATGGGATGCAGCAATTTATGGCTGAACGTTTCAGTAACAAGTGGCCTTGTCTGCAGTGGCTGCTTAAGCAGTTAGGGCTCTGATAGTGATCTCAGAGTCCTGGTGATGGATCCTAGGACGTTTGTAAGAAATGGCTTTAAGTGCCTGAGGAATTTAAGCCTCATCTCTTCAACCTACAGCAGGAAACAAGCCTTTCCCACGTTACCTCAATGTTGTGGCTGATGCAGAGCATCACCTTTTCTCTTTCAGCGTCCTCATGAACAAAGGCATCTACCCCCCCAAAAAAGAAGTTTTGTTTCACCATGGATTTATTCTGGAGTAATCATATCAGTTAATATCCCAAATGAGAGACTGCCTGATTTTTACAGGAAGTCCAAATATTGCTGAATGCGAATATTTGTAAATGCTTTAGAAAATTTCACCCTTTATTCTCTGGATCTTACTGACTTGGTTGGAATGTTGTGTATCATTAAACAGCTGAGGACAGAGTTAGGAAGTGGCCTGAGTTTGTACTTTTCTGCCCTTCAGAGGTTGTACTTAAAAGGTAGAAAAATCAGACCCACTTCTCAGTCTAACCTGACCTGTACTAAATCATTAACCATGTTAGTCTCATCCCCTCAGTTTAAATATGAGTGGATGCTTACTCATTTCTTAATATAGTTTTGCTCTTAAATGATTCATATTGTTTTATCATTTTCATAGCACTTTATAGAGACTTGGCAGAGGCCTGGGGGACCTTTACTCTCTCCAGCTTGTCACTCCAGATGGCTTTGCATTTCTGCAGCAGATGAGATGCTCTGGTCATGGCAGTGCAGTTGCCTGCATTTACTAATCTGCTTTGCCAACCTCCCAGACCCTTGTAGGATGCTTCTGTGCACCTCATTTGAGGAGTTTGCATTTAAATTGGCTGTTGAAATTCACATTTCATTTTCTTATTTTAATTACTGTCTCTGCTGCACTCCTAGACAGTTATATGCTCTGCTGGAATATTTGGGGACCAAAGAGGTTTCTTGTGATTTTGGTAATAAATTTAGATCTGATATTATTGCTGCTATACCAGGATCTAAATAACTAGTGACTCCATGTTTTTTTGTGTAATGCAAAACATCTATAGTAAAAATGGGCAAAAGAATAGTGTCTTCATTTTACTCTTGATAAACTGAATCTCTGAAAGGTTAACTGATTTTCTTCAAGATGCTCAAGGGACTGTCCCAGAATCTGGGACCTCCTTTCTTTGGGGCTCATATAACTTCTGGCTTAGAAATTCATGAAACCTTGTGGGATCAGATGCAGAGCAACAGCCCGAGGAGCTAATCTTATGCCTGAGAGTCAGTAAAATGAGATTCCTCACAAGTGCAGTTGCACTTACACAGTGGAAAAATGTTTCTGACTGTTAATGCACCTTTCATCTCCACGAACATATTTGAGTCAAAAGTGCTATGAAATACTGGGTCATTTGCAGCTGGAGCTTGTGCAGTGTCTGGGTCAGCCAGGAAAGCTGCACTCAGCACGTTAAGCCCCTGAATTTCAGAAACCCCCTGCGTGGCAAACAGGCTTCATATTCATACTGTTGTTTTTCTGAAAAACAGTCCTATTACATTACTCTGATATCTACTTGCTTAATGCTATGGTCCTGCAGTGTTTCTATGAGTCTGTCTTTGGGTAATCCTCCAGCTTTTGCCTCAGGCCTTGGTGTATGACAAGTGAAACCATGCTGTGACAGTGCTGGTGTCAATTTACTACTCCTGTTTTGTACTCAAAGCAAAGAGAGCAGACGGATCCATGCTCTATTTTGTGGCTTTACTACCTCTGAAGTGCTCCTGTACCTCAGCAGATTGCATCTCATTCCACTTTCAGGAGCAGATGCCTTGTCCCATTTGCCTGGTCTGTACAAAGGGTTTAACATCTCCTGCAGGGGTGTGCACACTGCTCTGCTTTGACCTCTCTGAGGTTGTTCAAGCCCGTGAAAAGGGAGAAAAGCACTCCTGAATTCATACTTTTGCAGGATAAGTCCTGCACAATCAATGCTGGGAGCTTGGGAAAGCAGCAGAACCCAGGTGAGTGATGTGAGCAGACCTTGTCAGCTCTGTGTCTGTCTGTCTGTCTGAGCTCCACAGCCCCTGGTGGCACCACTGGAGCAGAGCTGAGGGAGTGGACACTGCTGAGAAGCTGTGATAAAGAAGAGCCTTTAGTGGTTGAGCGCTTTCAGTTATCCTGAGACTGGCTTTAGGCTGTTGTAGAGTTTAGAAAGGGGAAATGTGGGGTGTTGTGTTTTGTAAGACTTGTGCAAAACTCTGTGGGGCCAGTTGGGACCAGCTGTTGTGCTCTGCAGTGATTCGCACTGTAAAAAATGAATGTTTAGAAATTGGATGGGAGTAAGGCTTCTCCAGGGCTGAGCTACTGCCAGGCCACTTGGCTCTGTCTTGTTGTAGGTCCTTGCTGATGCTTTGTGAGTTTTAATTTAGTGCTAGAATGAATTATTCACCGTTCAAGTCAAAAGAAGAATTTTCAGCTCAAAGTTCAAAGTTTCAGGCTGTTTTCCCTAGCCCTCTCCCAGTTACAGGAAGCACTAGTTAGATAGTTAGAAGTGCTCTAAGGGGTTTTGGCTGAATTAAATTATAATTAGCCTGGGAACAACAACAACAACAACAAAAAAAATGGAAATCTGAATATCTCTGAGAAAGGATAAACTTGGTGGGCATCTCAGACCACATTTTCAATCCTTTGTTTGGGTACTATGGAACTTCTAAGAGGATTTTAATCTTTTGTGTATCAGATGATTCCAGGCAGAGCTCATTTATTTGGCAAGCTCCAAAATCCCCGTTCCTCATCCCTCTCTTTCTGTAACACGTGAACCTGCCAGCAGATGACAGGTGTATTTACTTAAGTGCCTGTGGAAAGGAGAAGGGTTTTAGCCAACCAGTTCCACACTACTCTGGTTGAGATCTCTAGCAATGCCATCGCTGTTGGATCTGAGATTGTGGCTGAGCCTAATCCTGGAGTTTTGCACTTAGAAAGTCGCAGCCTGTCAGAATAGCATTAGTGTCAATCCCAGCACCTCACCCACCTGCTGCCACCTCACTTCATGCCTGAAATATTAACTCATGTGCTCCCTCCTAGTGATGAAGGGAGGATGATCAGCTCCTTGTCAATCAGACTTTCAATCTGAGCTTCTAGAGTGCTTATAAATTATACTACCATTAGCTAAAACAAAGTGGGTGTTTTTTTCTCATGTTTCTCATCTATTTTCCCAGTGGAGAGAAATCCAAGATGACACATCCACGCTCCAGGCTCAGAGGTGCTGCAGAGTGGATTTCAGGAGGACTTTGGGTTTGGGAAGATGGATGCTCACCAGTCTGTGCCGTGGCTCACGACCTTGTGCACGTTCAGGGGTGACATCCACAGTGCTGCCATTCTTAGAAGAGAATACATCCCCCTGTAACTAAGCTCTGGGTTTTCCTCAGCAGTCCTGCTAATTGCTAATGACAGGGACCTTGGAAGTCTCTGAAAGATCAGAGTATTTTAATTTGAATTTTTCTCTAAGGAGGGAAGTTGACAGTGAGCGAGCAGTCAGCTCTCTCCAGGCACCTCCATTGGGAAGAGCAAGTTTTCACCACTCCAGTAAAACATCCAAAGTGCTCAGATTTCAGTCAGGTTATTGTTTGTTGCATACTTTATGTCTGAGACAAAAGAAAGCAAACTAATTTTAGAATTATATCCCTGGGGGAAGATAAAGATGCCAGACCTATTGGCTACAAGGAAATCCCTCAGCTACTTGAGCAGTGAAAGGAGCCTGAGAGTGATTGTAAAACCAAGCCTCTGTCAGGTGCCTGTGTACAACTTTTTAGCTAAAAAAAAGGCTTGTAGAGGAAATCTTCTAAGCAGCACAGACAATAAATAACACACCATTAAATACTGGAAAAGTGTGAATGTGTTGCTGTGTCAGGTGGGTTTTCTCTGAATTAAACCAGAGTGTGCACCTTAGCATCCCATGGGGAGCCAGGATGTCAGGGCACTGCTCTGTCTTCTGGCAGCAGGTAGCTCAGAGCTGCAGCACAGCTAAAATGTGCTCGGGCTCTGGGGAGTGGCAACAGCGGTTCATAAGCTGGTTTTACTCTTCTTGATTAGCTTGGTGTCAATTACCTCGTGATTATTTTTTATATAAATCTAGAATTTTGCCCATTTGGGGAAAGTTTATAGAGCTGTGCTTCAATTTCCATGGTCTGTTAGCAAAATACAGAACAAAATTATTTTGGTCAAATATTCATCAGACTAATTAGAGTTTCTGTTTAGTTTGAGACCACAGTGGTAGCTGGTACAATCTCAGAGTTTGGCCTACTTAGAAATAAAAGAAAAATAAAATCTTACTTTTTATCAGAAAGTGTGAATCCCTAGTCCCAGCCGCTTTTGTGTGAAAAGAAAAAAAAGTCTGCTCTGACACAGCCAGTCAAGAGATTTCTGATGAATTTGGAGCTGTTTCACTCTCATCACTCCTGTCTTTCTGATACTAAACTTTCTGAAATAACTTTATGCTTTATTTTGACTTAACTTCCTTTGCTTTAGAAATTTTCACCTAAGTGAAAATGGTAGCACTCCTGATTGTTCCAGACTAATTTGCAGTGTGATTATAGAATCAATTATAGGGTATTAATGAGAGATATCTCCTGTACTATCTGCTTCATTTTATGGTTATTAGGAAGCAACTTATGGAACAGTTACCATAGTCACAACCTAAAAAATAGGGGCAGTCGCAAAGCTTGTGAGCTAAAATTCTGTATTGCCACGTGCATGAAATCATAGATAAGTGTGACAGGAGTTGACATCTCAGATACAGTTTGACTTACCAATGAGGGACAAGGCTATGATAAGACACACAGCCTCTGGAGGGGGAAAAAAAAGATTCACTGTGGGAATCATTTTGATGAAAGAAATCACAGCGCTTCAAAATGATTGTGCTGTAATGGCTGCAACATCAAAAGCAAGGGTAAACTCCTGGAAAACTAAATTTGCAGTATTTCCATGTAACCATTTCATAGAGTCATGGAATGATGAGTGGATAAAACACGGGAACTGCCCACAGCAGTGACTCCTCTTTCAGCACACAGGGTTTACTCCTGTTCTCCTCGTGCTTTATAGGGATGGGGGGATTTCATCTGCAGCTTGCCCCGCTCTGAGACCTGCTGTCTCCCAGTAACCTCAACCCTTATAACTGCTGATAATGTTTTCTCTTCTTCTCAAGCCCATTGCAGTAAATGCCATGTAGAAAACCTGCTGCACAGAGCAGGCAGAGAAATATCTGCCTGAGAGAGAGTGAGGCTGTGGGGCTTTTTGTGCACTGGCAGCAATGTTAGTGCTGCCCCGTGCCCCTGTCCGCTCTGCACACTCTGGATGATCACTTGAGGCCAGGGTGTCTGTGGTCTGGCCCCTTTGCCCTTCTGATCGGGCACATCAAGTGCTCACGGTAAAGGGGCTGAAGGTTACAATACCATGTTCTTGTGTACAGGCTGCAGAGCAAACAAAAATCCAGAGAAAAGGCAGCTTACCAGATGATTGAAATTTTGGTGTTAAAACTGGTGGGTGACTGATACACCCTAGAAATAATTTGAGGCAATAACTTCTGGAGCGGGGTCAGTCTGAGCACGGGCAGGCTGATACATGTGAATACTGCTCAGAAAGCCAAATTAGCAAGTGCTTTTGTATGATCTGTCTTCTGCTGCCTGGGCATTTTCCCACAGTGCTTGGAGCTCTGATTAAGGCAGTCAACCATGAATCACTAAGGCACATGTCAATGAAGCCCTTACGATGCCACTGGGGATAGAGGAATCATATCCTCTTACTGCTTTAATCGTGAGGCTGGAGTCCATTAAAAATCCATTTAAATCTATGAACTGGTGCTAGTTTTAAACTGGTAATTTATGTCCAGTGGATGTTAGCAGCATTTTTTCCCCCTGTATCTGAACTGTTGCCAACAGCTGCTCTAACTAACCAATGCTATTCTTGTTCAGGCTTATACAATATAATCTCCTTCACTTTCTGGGTCTGTATCAGCAGGCAGCAGTAATGGGTATTGTCTGGATCAAAGCCTCTTACAGAAATGTGGCAAACCAAAATGAAAAGACTGGAATAGCACACCATAAGTAAGTGGAAAGTGTCCCGAACTGGGAACTGATCGGTGGATTTTCTGCCATCGTCTTTCAAACTGCATTTTGGAAGGACTCAGAACAAGCTCAGTGGAACGTACCTGATACCCAACATCCACCTACCAGGATGAGCTGTACAATAATAATTAAACAGATGCTTTTAGCAAACAAGGGTACATTCACTCTAGTTAATTACTTTGTTGATTTTGGAGTCTGAGTATTTTAGACACTCTATGTCCTTGTACTCATCTGGTTTGCAAAACAAGGTGTTCTGCAGGGGAAGAATTCACATATACAGTATGAGCTCTTCCCCTCCAGTGCTGATGCCTGGTGACCTTTGAAGATAGGCAGGAATTCTCCCACTTCCAACTGACCAAAATCAGATTCTTCTGAAGGAGTCCAGTTGAAACAGTGCAGAATCAATGTGCATTGTGCTGTTAATATAATAAGAAACACTACAGATCAAAAGCAGCAGCAATGGCACAGCTGGCACCTACACTATTGTATGTACAGCTAAACAATGTAGAAACAGAGACTGCTTGGGCAGATGTGTCCTGAGGCTGGAGTGGTTCTGGCAGCATTTGGACAGGGTCATGACCCATTTAAAGTAATCTAACTTCTCCACACTGTTAAAAACCGCTAACTGTTCTATGGCACTTCCCATTTCAGTTTTCTTGCAAAATGAACTTTGGAGCACAGAGGTCAAGGTTTTCTCATTTACTCATGGTATTAAAGATGTTTGGAATTAAAACAAAGCAAGGCAAAATCCTTTGTTCCACTCTCAGAGGACGTTCCCCAGCCCTGAGGACTGTGGGTTGTTCAGGTATCACATCATCAGTCAGCACAGGGCCTTTTCCACCCCCCAGCCCAGGTCCCTGCAGGTCCCTTGCCTTGCTCTGAGGTTCCCTGCCCACCTCCCTGTGGTTCAGCCCTCTGGGGTGCCAGCAAAGCACAGATGTCCCCCCAGCCAGTGCCACAGGGCAGAGGGGATGGTTCCATATGAGCAGGGCATCTGTCTCCAGCCAGTTTGTCCATCTGCTGCAGCTCTTGCTCTTAGCAGGTGAGCACTACTCCAGGAGCCCTGCAAGAGCAGGAGGGAACTGGCACCTGAAGGGTGATGAGATCAGCAGAATGTTGGATGCAAATGCATGGATCACAGTTGGAGACCCATGAAGAGATGTAGGAGGAAATGTCGGAAGTTGTGGCAAGGGGTTTGTGCTCTGCATGTGGAAATGATCATCAGAGTGCAATGGGACTGGCCTGATGGGCCAAAGGCAGGCAAAAAACAGCCGAAAGAAAATAGGCAAAGGCTCAAATATTTCTAAGCCAACGTTCTGGTCCTTATTTTTCAAAATGAAATTAATTAATTTCTTCTGGAATTCTACCAAACTATTTATTCTCACTTCTGGTAGCAGCAGCCACAGAGGTAACCAGAAATCTCTAGGTAGTGCAGGTGTTTGCTAGCAAGAGCAGCTGTTACTGTTAGAAAAAACCCAAAAGGTTCCCTTCCATTTCAGCTTCATAACCCAGATGACAAGTTCTGAAATGAATTAAAAAAAAAAAAAATCTCCAACAGACGCTTCATCAAAACCTGGCTTGGCTTTGCTTGCAGCTGTTCTGCTCCTTCTGGGGCTTGGCACGGGATGGCTGTAGTGGGAGCTGTGCTCACCCTTCTGCATGTCCTTTTTTTGACTCACCTTCCATTCAGAAACCAGTTTCTTTCTTTCTTCATTTTTTTGCTCATTAGTGCAAAGGAAGCAACTGTGCTGCTGCCTCAGCTGCTGCCTCAGCCAGACAGAAATCAGCTTCCTTAGGCAGGTGGAAGGTGTTTGTTTTGTGCTGGGAGCTCACTTGGGACAAAGAGTAAACAACGAAGTAACCTGTTCCCCCACCCCAAATCTTTGTTAATTTTCTCATGTGAAGGCTCTCCTTTGAAGTGACTCTGCTCATCGACTGGACTTGGAGGCATCCACGTAATGCCTCAAAACACAAAGTCCTACTTATGTCAGCAGCATTAGGGAAAGTCAAACTTGTGGATACAGGCAATCCAAACTAAGCCAGGAAGCTTCTGTTTGATTCAGACAGCTTAGAGCTGGCTATCACTGAAGTCTGCATTTGACAGCTGCAGAACTATTTCCTTTTGATTCTTCATGTACAAAGTCCCACAGTAGTTCAGAAGAGAGGAGCAAGGTTTCATGCATATGACTGAGTGGAGAGAGCCAGAAGCATTTGGAAATTATTCAGTGCAAGTTATGATTTGTTCTTACTGCTTTTCTTTTTAGCACCAGAAATCGGTGCTGATGTCATTCCCTTGTTGGTTGCTTAGTTTAGTGAGAATAAAGGACAGCTAAATTGGGACCCTGCAAAATGCAACACCCAGATGGTTGAAAAGGCAAGTGAACAAGGTGCTGAAATGAGAGCCTTTTGTCTTGGGTTTGAAAAAAGAAATAAAAAAAATCAAGCTGCATACAAGTAATGCACATGACCGCAAATGGAAGGGAGGCTCATTTGGAGCCTGAATTTTGCATTGCTTCCCATCAAATCAGGCAGTGCTGCTGTTCTTGTGGGTTAAAAACAGAAACAAAACCAACAGCAAAGCAAGGCAGAGAGAATCAGACCAAACCCAAGCCTCTTTGGCAGGATTTTGGTACTTGGGGCTGGTAAAATGCATTTCCCAGACTGTGTTGCCAGGGCCAGCCACCCTTGCTGGGATCCTGTGTAATCACCTCCCAGCCAGGTGCTCAAGGACCATCCCAAGTTTATTTCTATCCCAGATCCTGGATATTTCATGGAATGCATTTTAACCCCTTGACATCTCAATGTTCTCACTGCAGAATGACAGCAGGCTTGGCCAGTTAACTTGTTGCAGATGTTACAACAGAGGCCAGAGCAGCACCTACAGATTGGAGGAGCACTAATCTAATAATTATCAGGCAATTACACAGCCCCATAAGCCAGGTATGGCTGCTTTTGAAATGCCCCAGGAGGAAATGAAGTAGAGAGGGAATTATTCTAACATATGGCAATTTATCAGTTGCTAACACCACTGAGATTTTGTTAAAAGATTCCCTCAGGGTTCCCTATGACAACGTCATGGATTTATGATTGGCAATGAACATCTCTCTGAGTGGTGCAAAGCAACATAAAGGCTTACAGGCTTCTGGGCATTTTCTGAACTGGGATACAGGTGAAACCATTTCCACCATACTGGGTATCTGGTGACAGAGGCAAAATCTTTGCTGGTGGTCTGTGTGATTGGTGAAGTATAATACTATTTGCTTAGATTATTTTATACTGGAGCTAGAGAGAGAGCTGGTAGCCAAAGAACCCAAAAGAAATTTGCTTAGTTTGTCTTAAAAGATACTTTTTTTCTCTGATTTTTCTCCATTTTCTCAGCAGCACTGGTTATATCAGATATAACAGCATAACACATAGGTGCTAAAATTAACAATGCTGTGTTGTAAAATCCTCTTTTAAAAAATGGTGACTGGTGGGAACTGCTCATGAATAAATCTGAAAAAGAAGGAGTGAAGCATCATGGAAATGTTGGCAGAACTGCACTTTCAAAGTTTCAAATGTGAAAATTGGTTGACAAGCAATACAGATTGCTTTAGATAGGGCAGGGATCATGTACAGATTGTGTGGTTCTTGAGAAAAGAACACGGCACGAGTACTACAAGCGCTCTCAGCCTGGGTTAATGTGAAGGAGTGGGTCCTTGATGGTTTTGGTCAGGGGTACACTGCAGGACAGGGAAGGAAGAGGCCCCCAGGCTCATCTTGCCTCTGTTTTGGGAAGAAAGCTGCCTTTCCTTTGAAAGGATCATGGCAATGAGGGCAAGGAAGGAGGGTGGTGCTCTCTGGAGCTCACCTGTGCTGGGAGAGCAAAGTCACTGCTCGCTCTGTACCCGTGGTGATCTTCCTTGCCCGCTGCGCAGTTTCATTTCTCTTTCTCTCACCCCTTGAGAGAATAGTTTCTTTGTTGGGTGTCTCTTTGCATGCACTGGACTTGGTGAGGTGATTCAATATGACAGTACAGCTACAATTGCAGAAAAAACAGAAAGAGTGGCACATTTTTTTTCAGGATACTCTGTCCTGTTCTGTGATTTATTTGGCATATTGAAGTATTAATGCTTCATGTGCTGCAGTAACTGACTTTTTGATATGGAGGTTTTGCTAGGAAAAGCATTTTAGGGTATATAGTGCCAGGAGGATATTGGAAAAGGAAGTGGAGAAATTGTCTTTTTTAACAAAAACTAGTGAATTCCATCAGTGGAACCTATGCAACAGCCGAGCCAACTGAGTAAAGGGCAGAATTAGTTTCCAGATACCATCTGATGGTGATGAAAACACTGAGAGTGTGACATTTGTGTCCTGAAGTGCCACCTTGTAGAGGATCACAAGCTCATCCAAGCCAGGGCTGGGGCTCCATCTTCCAGCAGTTTTCTCAGTACCAGGCACACAACATTTCACATATTTTTGTAAGGGTGGATTTTTCCAGCCTTTCAGAGTGTATTACCTTTAGGGGGCCAAAAGCCTTTGATCTCTGGTTGCCCAAACAAGCAAAGGAGAAAGGGTAGGGGAAATTAATACAGCCAAGGGTTTCTAAGCCTTTGGTTGTGCTCTTGGTTGTTGAACAGAGTTTTCTTCTATTTATTTAAACTTCACAATGAATGAAGTTAATTAGACTTGGTTAAGCTGATAACACCACTGCAAGGACCCAAAAGCTGAGCCCTCCTTGTCTCTGTCAAAGAAAATCAATACTTTCATTCTTCCATAACCTCATTGCTCTGTTAAGCAACACCAAGCTTGCATTATGCTGAAACTTATGCACATAATTAGAGCTTGGGGAATTTGGAGGTATTTTATCTGCAATTAAAATGAAAGTGTTCAAGAGTAGGGATTTACTTTCTTTTTTTTCTTTTTCTTTTTTTTTTTTTGCATTCTTAATTAAAAAGAAAACAAACCAAAAAACAAACCAAAGCTGCCCCAAAATCATAAGTAAAAAATTGACTCTGGATCTAGAAAGACTCCCCTGGGATCTGTCCCTTCCCCATGTCAGTCAGGCCTTAATTTCTGACCTTTCTTTCCATGGAAGGACACTCAAGTGCTTCAGTTCCACTGCCAGAAAGGAGGCACCAAAAGGGAAAGATTCCACATGAAACCGGGCTAGCACTTCCAGTAAATAGCTCACTGCACAAACCCTCATCGTGGAATCAGGGCCATCTCTCCTGGAGCAGAGCAGGGAAATATCCCCCTTTAGAGGGGAATTATCAGCTACATTATGCATGTTTGGCTGTGTTTAATTGCTGGCCCACTTGGGTGAACTGCTTTTGGGGGTAGCAGCTCCATGAAGGTCCCTGATGTGTGATAGGTTAAGGGAATGTTGGAAAAGGTGCTTTTCCTTATACAGTGCAGCATCTCCTGCTGCCTTTTGGACAGCATCTGGCTGATGATTTTAGTGTTTTGGCAGCAGTAGAAATCTTGCCCTGGTTTTGGGTAATTCCTATGGAAGGTGCAAATCACGTCCCGCCCTGGACAGCCCTCTACTAGCCCCGCCTTTCCCTTCAGCAGCAGGTAAGAGAGGTCAGAGCAGCACAGAACCATAGCTGGAGATGAGTTCTCAGTAAAAATACTGGCAAGAGGTAGAACTAAGTAATTTGACTCGGCCAAATAAAATATTTCTTGTGCTATTCCGAACTATGCACAATCTCCCGTAATATTTGCCTTGTAAACCCAAATCTCTTGATTTTTAGTAGAAGTGATGTTGTCTGAACGTTGCTAGGATATTGACAGTGAAAAATTTCTTTGAAAAACAGTGTAACTGGTGTAACTTAACAGCTTTACTAGAGGTGTGCATAGTGCAGAGAGTGGAATAATGAATGCTGTCCACAGTTTAAGCAGCCACCTCAAGTGCCGTGAGTGTGAGCAAACAACTCAGGAAGAATTGTAGGGAACTGCATCCTTGGAAGGAAAGTACCAAAGACAAAACTCCCATCAACAGCAGTAGTAGGTAAAAGCATTCCTAAGTGTTTGTGAACAAAGGACTTTTTAGGGAAAATTTCAAGTGAAGAGGGTTTTACGTCTTATCTATATTCATCCTTGGTTCCGTTTGCTTGCAGTGTTCTGTGTCTTACAAAGGAGATCAGCTTTTGTGGGGACAGCTGGGACTGGGATGGCTTATTTTCAAGTCTCAAATGTCAATGACTAATGCTGATTTACATGCAGATTGCCTCTCAGCTTTATTTTATTTGGTTATTTATTTATTTCTCAGAAATGCTGTCATTTGCCTCTGAGGAAGGAATCAATGAGAGGGCAATAAGGATGTAATCTTACTGCCAATTCAGGAAAAAAATAAAAATACAGAAATAAAAAAGAGAACGAGAGGAGCATCTCAGCAAATGCATAACTGCTGGTAGCTTTTCCATTCAGGTGTTTGCCAGATGTCAGTCTGTGTGGGAAGAATGTATGTTCCTCTACATCCAGAGCTGCTGTTTAGCTCAGGCTGTGTTTAGTCTCTGCTGTTTGAGTTAGCCTTTGAGTTCTTCATTGTTGGTATGAAACAAATCCCATACCATTAGCTCTGTTCCCTGACAGCCAAAATCCTGTAGCTCTCACCATCTGGCTATGAGCAGCAAAGGTGTGGTTTTTTTTCAATTGAAATCTCTTCTTTCCAGGGTGTTCCAAATTACAGCTCCATGCCTTATTGACAAAATTAATCTCTTGTAGCCTGCACATCTCCTGGATTCAGTGCTGTAATTTGTTTTTTTATTTTCCTCTTCTCTCCAGTCTGTCCCCATCACCTGCTCTCTGGTGCTGGATGCTCTGTGGGGGAGGAATCAGCTTTGCTCTGTATCTTTACAGTGACTTTGCAATCCTTTCTTCCACCCTGAAAAATGTTTATTGCTGGTGATTATTTATAATCAGAAAGAAATAGACCTAATATTTTTACAGCTTTCTTGTTGAACTTGGCAAGTTAGCATTTGGGGAGATTCAGACCTACTAGCAATGAGAAAGCTGCAGGCATTGGAATTGAAATGTCACACACTACCAGATTTATTTTGCTTGGTAGTTTCCAAAATACAATTGCAATGTCACCAGTCCACTTTCATGTTTAACTTCCACTGGCTGCAATGAGAATTAGGTCCCCAAACTGCTCAGAAGTGGCAAACTGCAGGCCAGCAGTAAACAGGTTTGCGTGAGCAGTGGGTTTGGTGTCGGGAGAGCTGGGCTCAGTTTGGGGCGTGCTGACACCTCCAGCTTTGGAGCCAGCTGCACTCACCCATGGGAGATGAGCAGGCACCCACAAGCCTCAGGCCCACGTGCTCAGCACCTCGCTGAGCTCAGCCCTGGAGAGCGTGTGCAGCTGTGGAAAGGTGCTCCGAAGAAGATGGGCACACTTGTGGTTACCACGTCGCCCTGATTTTTCAGCCTTCTCTTTGTATATCACAGTTCATAGTTCTTAGGCTTTTCCTCACACACGGGTGTTATAAATAGAAGCAATGTTTTCTTTAAGTTAAGGTAGCTTACATTCTTTGTTTTAGAGATAGGGACAGCTGAGGGACAGTTGTCTTGACCAATGGGATGGGGAGAGGTGTCAACCTTCTCCCCCAGTTCCTGGCTTTTGTAGAAATACTATAAAAGTGGAGTCAGATTTGTAATAAACAGTTCATGCCTTCTCAGTAAAGTGAGTGTGTGAGTTTGTGTGTTGAACAACGACATTACCCCAACATAAAAAACCTGGGCATAAAAAGCCTGGTTAGGCTGGGGTAAATGTTTATCTCTCAGGATTTATTGTAGTCACTTATTCTGTGCACAGCCCAAATGAGGACTCAGGAGAGTCAGGAGATTTATAAACAGGGAGTTGGGACTAGCACATAAAGCCACTATGACATAGCCCAGCTCTTGGGAATTTATTGCTGAGCTGCATTGATTTTTATTCCTTTTATTTTTTCCAGTTTGAGTGTCTAAAGACATGAAACGATCACAAATTGATGGTGACCTTGCAAATCACTTTCTAATTGTGATGAAAATATCTTATTAGAGATTTATGTGGAGCAAGGAACCAGGTGACAACTATTACTGGTGCTGAGCGAATGTGCCTCAATAAGAAAACATTACTGATGGGATGAATGTTCTTTCTTGAGAATTTTTAATGATTAGAGAATTTTCTTAATTATAGTCAGATATCTAACCACTAATTACTCTGCTAAAGTGTGTTCTGGTAGCAGGAGAAATGCAAAACAAATTTACTTACCTATTAAAATCTTTATGTGTCTATTACTGCCACCAGTCTGTGGCTCCTCAGAAATATAGACTCTTATTGATGGGATTCCAGATGCTAACTAGAATTTAATTTAGTTAAATGGTTTGTAATACAGCTTGTATTCCTCCATGGATATATACCAACAGAACAAGATAAAACTGTTACCAATTACTCAGGCTCTCTCTTTTTTTTTTTTTTTTAAGTTACATGCACCCTTCCTTCTTGAATTGTAAATATAAAATATTTACAACGATTTATGTAAAATACTACTTTTTGGGAGTCAGAAAATCTGCTGCCTATGCTATAAAGTTGCTTTCAAGGCTGTCATTCCAGTTGAACTGTCCAGCAGTTTATAAGACACTACATCTGGCTCTACTTATCTTTTTAGTAGATTACACTAAAGTGAATCCTTAAGGCTAAACCCTCTAATTTACTAAAACACATGCACATAAAATTACAGCTGTCTCATCGAGACTTTCATTGATTCGAACAGAACTGGGATTCATTTAAATGGTTCTAAAACTTAGATAAGCAAACTACTTTCAAATCCATAGGGGGAAAAAAACCAAAACAACCACAAGTAAAGTACCAAAACACCCCCAATCTGCCAAGCAGCCCTAATTACTGGTTTATTGATTGGCTCATCAGTGCTTTATTCTTTATCTCTGTCTGGTGACACGATCTCTCCCAGATCCCTTGGCTCCAGTGGCAGCTAGGTGTGCTTCCCACACTGAGGGACCATCCTGTCAGGAAATAGAAGTTTCCTACAGTTAAATCACAGTCCCACTCTTAAGGGTAGCTATATTATACTCTGTGTAATATTCACTCCTCTGAAGGTTAACAGTCTAAAAATTAAACCTTTTACTTAAGCTGAAGGCAGGGGAGTCATTGACTGCAAAGAACAAGGAGAACATAAATGGAGACATTAAGACATATTAAATAGTTTCTATGCATCTAAAGTTAAGACAAGAGCTTGCTTCCTCCCTGGCAGGTTTTATGCTTTTAAAAGACCCCACTCTGACTTTCTGCACATGGTTTGGAGTACTTTCCCCGAAAATTACATGGGAATATCTTGCAGGAGATGTAGGAGCACCTCCTCTGGAGGCTGGTGTATGTCTACCCAACTCCACAGGTCCTCGCTGCATGGAAGTGCCGATAGTTTTACACCAGATGTGGAACCCCCTCAGCATCCTGGATTATAACTCACAGAGGCACGGGGCTCAGGAGGAAATATGGAAAACAATATGGAAAACATGGAGCTAAAGGGAAGTGAGTTTCCTCTGAAGGCTCAGTCAGAGGCTGTTCAATTACCTTCCCAGGAGCTAGTGCCCCCATTTTGCGCTGTAAGTCTCATTACCCAGTTCTGTCACCCAGCTTAGTGCCACAAAATGCTCAGGCATTGCTGCTGCTGCTGAATGTTAGGGAAAACACCAGAATCCAATTAAAAATCCCCTCAGCATTATTAGAAACCAAGAATTGGCTTTCAGGAGTAGTTACAGCAGTTTGCCTGGAAATGTGCTGTATTACCCAGCGCCAGCCCTCTCCCTGCTGACAGGCCCTGCTTGCATTTCCGAACAATATCTGCCTGTGCAGTGAGCAGTTACAAATATGATGCAAGAATCCATGGAAAAAAGAGTTTCCAGCTCATGTGATAAAAAGCCCTAGATGATCAAAATCCATAACCAACCCTCTCTACTCTGACTTTTCCCTTGGGAGAGTGGATATGAGAGCAGCACGTGGCAGATGTTTGCTTAATGCAGTGCTTCCCATCTCTCAGCACACTCATCTGCATGGCTGGCAGGTGCAGGAGCCTGCCTGCTGCTATTTCTTTCCTGTGTTTCCACTGATAGCACTGGGAAGGGTTGATTATTTCAAGGAAAGTGGTTGAGAAGAGATGTTTTACACAGGGTGGTTGTAGCATTATGAACGGCTGCAATGTCAGAAAGCAGAGTTTGTCCAAGGCTTCCCAGCAGTGTTTGCTCCCCAAAGCTGAATCCTCCATCACCAGCACCGTCAGGTGTGTTTGCCATTCCAGTCATGGAAAGTGAAATCAGAGAAGAATGAAGAGTCAGGAAGATGTTTTGCTGCTGGTTTTGCTCCCTGGACAGAAGGACTTGAGGGAGCAACTGCTGACTTTGAGACAAGCCACCCTGCAGCCTTTCTGCAGCATTACCCACTGGCCATCCACCCTTTCTTTGCCTCAGCCAGGGCCCTATCACCCTCCCAGAAGGAATTTCCTCCTAATAACTCATCTAAATCTTCCTTCCTTCAGTTTAAGGCTGTTCTCTCTTGTCCTGTCACCCCACGCCCTTGTCAGCAGCTCAGCTTGCTGTGTGTGGCCCGTGGGCTGCTGGCAGCAGCTCTTTGAGCAAACACACCTGGAGTGTGCCACAGGAGCAAGATCTGGGCACACAGGGTCTCACCTGCAGCCTGGGACCTTCTCCCCTACCCCTTTTCCCAAGGGGAAAAGCTGTGCTCCCACCTGGGCAGGAGAGAGCTGCTCCTTTCGTGCTTCTCTCATTGGGAGCTCCATTTTTCTCTCCTGTTGCTTCTGTCGTTTCCCCTTTGGCACAGGATGAAAGCTCAAATAGGAGCCAAATGTTATTTTCAGGCTAAGCCAGGTGCTGTGGTCCTGCCTGGCCTCCCAAATCTTGTTGAAAATGCCATGGAAGTGCTCAGGAGCAGGACTGGTAATCTTGAAATGGTACTTCAAGCCCTGCTTCAGCAAAAAATGTTTGAGGATTTATTTAGGTACTGTGCAGTTAAGCATGTATTTAAGTGTTTTGCTGAACCAGGCCTTTTTTAGCTTTAGAACTTTCAATTTTACTGTATTTTTGTAAGCAAATTTCAATAATTTCATCTATGTCTCCTCTGGACAGCTGGATGTGTTTTAAAACAGCCTTATGGGTTTGGTCTAAGGTTTGCTGTCTACATCAGGAACATTTGAGAAAGCTACTGAAATCACAGAGAGAAAATGGACCTAATAATTTGCTAAAGAGATGGTAACTTGTTGGCAGAAGGTGGTGCTGTTACCTGATATTGAAGCAGATAACTGACTCCCATGTCAGGGAGCTCCCGCTAAACCAAGTCCCAGAGTAGCAAAGAGATTTTCTTTCCCCCTTCCCCAGCCACAGATGTGATCGTGAATAGATACAGATGAGGTTTCCTGGTCACTGAGGTACAATAACCTTCATTAGAAGGCAGAGGGCCATGCCATCGTTTCTCCCAACATAAAGTAGAATATCAGGTGAACTTTGTTCTTCAGAGAAATAAATGCAGCCACACCGTGCTCTCCACATGGAGTGGCTGATTTCACTGACACAGACATGAGGCCTGAATTTAACAAAAGCAAAACATGATTGATATAAGGGACAGCTGAAAAATTTTAAAGTGGGGTGGATTTTTTTTTTTTTTTGTAAGCAGCATGCTGTCACACTGGATAATATCAGATGCCAGGAGAGAAAATTTGAGAAATCCAAAGGGAGGTTTTGGTTGGGAAAAGCTCTTCTCAGTCCTGCCTGGAGCATTGATAAAATGGTTGGTACACGAGCTGACAGGTGATG
This sequence comes from Donacobius atricapilla, assembly GCA_013397315.1. Taxonomy (NCBI): domain Eukaryota; kingdom Metazoa; phylum Chordata; class Aves; order Passeriformes; family Mimidae; genus Donacobius; species Donacobius atricapilla. The sequence continues at coordinate 1,167,127 of WBMY01011916.1, read as the reverse complement.
CATAGCAGCATGCTGGGAGCATGGAGCAATTCACAGGTGTAACACATAAATCACTCCTGCCCTTTCAGAATGATTTCAAGCCTCCAAAAATACCTAACATCTTTTAGAAAAGAAAGGATGAAATGTGGCAAATGATCAAACAGATAACAAGTCTCATTTCTGAAACCTCAGAATATACAGAGATCATATTTTCAAGCTTTGCATCATAATAATGAGTTAAAAACTTATTTTGTATCTAATAAAAGATGATTTATTTTCAGCTAATCCTATACCTGTGGAACTTATGGCAATGCAGTAAGACAGAGGAGGAAATACAAATTGTAATTGCATGTTTTCTCATAAAAGATATTAGTTGTGGGGTTAGAAATTGAGAAAATTGAATGTTTTACATATTTCTGGATTAGAATACTCAGAAATTATTGTATTTTTACTCCACTTACAGTTCCTAATTTAGAAAATATTAGAACATGAGAAAAGCTGTTCCTGAAATAGCTCACTAGAAACTGGTGTCAGAAATTGCAGTGTGTTCTAATTATTTTGATAAATATTCACATTCAAGCAACTTGGAAAATTTAGATATAGATCCACCTTTTTATCCTGAAGGGGGGCTAAATTTCAGATCTTTGAAAGTCTGTTTGCTCCTTGCTAATCCTTCAGTGATTTGAGGTAATTTTAAATACAAGCCTCCATAAAAGAGAAAAAAATTCACACGTGCAAGGAGAGAATATGAAACAGTGAAAAAGAAAGTCCAAATTATGAAATAAATCTTTCAGGATCCATGATATCATCTAACCTGGATCAGCAAGGAAAGCACTGGTGGATTAGGAAGGGTGAGAAATATTTTTGCTCCTATGGAATAATAGGAATAATAATAATAATCTTTTGGGCTGGCAGCTGTAAACAGAGGCTTGTGATACCATCAGTGGCCAGAGCTGAGAAGAAGCCCTGAGGGGCTGCATGGACTCAACATTTCAGAGATGAATTTGTGCACTTGCCATGTGCATTTTGAGTCATGTTTTCAAAATTCTGAAAGCTTGTCTTTGATCCTTTTGTTGGACGAGCTCTGTGGATGTACAAATATCCCATAAATATCTGGAGTTTCAAGGGGTGTGTGCTGGGCTTTGAAAGTGTGGCTTTTGGGAGCCAAGGCACTCTACCACACCTTCAGAGAAGAGAAACACAACTGGTCAGATGCCTCTTAAGATGCAGCTGAGCCTGAGACTGGAAGGCTCTCGCAGGATTTTCAGACTTTGAGCATAAGGCTTCTTTATTTTTTTAACATTTTTTTCCCCCCAATTGGATTTCACGGTTGAAACTGGGTGTAAGAATCCTGAGACTAGGGAGCAAATAGCTTTTTATGGAGATTTGAATTACATTTTACACTTGAGAAATCAGCCCAAGCAGAGAGTGAAATGGCCTGGTGTGGTGTCCCTGTGGCAGTCCCCTGCTGCTCTGTCCCTGGCCACTCCAGGTCACTCTCCCAGGGCACCTGGGGCACTGCATGGCCATGGCAGGGCAGGGGAAGGTGCTAAAAGGAGAGAAAACGTTTAGAGCTGGTGCTGCCTCCTCCTTCGAAGGCCTCCTTTAAATCAGTGTTGAAAGCCTGTGTGTGTTTTAGCTCTCCTCTGCCCCACGGTGGCCAGGTGACCCAGCAGAGCTGTGGGTTTGCCCGCAGGTTTCTCCTGCTGCCAGGTTCAGTGTGGCATCACCAGCAGCTTCCCCTGCAGCTGCAGCCTCCCCTGCTCACAGACATCCTCACTCTGGAGGGCTGCCTGCACTCCGGGGCAGGGGGTCTGTCCCTCCTCTTTGGGAACATCCAGCAGCTCTCCACAGCTGCAGCTGGGCTTGGAAACTACCGGAGAGGATTTCAGGAAGTCTTGAAAATGCCTGCAGTGCCCCATGCTCACATTGGAATAAATCGCTCTGAACTCACTACAGTGTCCCCCAAAGCCTGCTGAGAGATGTGTCTTTGTTTGATTTCACTTTCTGTGATATTTATCTTCTGCAGACAATAGCAAACTTATCTGCCAGTTTGTTTATAAACTGAAGAGCTCATGAGGTTGATAGATATTTCCTATTTTTTTGTGTATTTTGATGCATCTCTGGACAAATGAGTGACTTTACTGTTATTTTCCCTCAGAATAAAACTCCAGTTTGGAGCCCTAAATGAAAATCTGTAAACACAGAAATCCAAACCCTCAATTCTCACTTGTCAACAGAGGAGAAAAAATATCAGCCTGATGGTGGGACAATCTAGCCCTGTAAATAACACCAACTCGGGTCCTGCTCCCCTGGAACACAGTTATGTGTCAGCGATGATCATCTGTTTCCCCATTTTTTTTTTTTTGTGCGTGTGAGTTGCTGAAAAGCAAACCTTTCCCACAACTAATTGTATTTGCTAATTACCTGTGAAAAAGCAATTATCTGCGAGTGATACAGCTCTTTGGAAAGGCACTTTTAATTGGCAAAGATGGGGAAAGATGCTCTTCTGTGGATGCTGTTTTCAGAAGAATCTTCCCCAATATTGTACCTGATGTATCACATTAGACACATCAGATTGGGTTGCATCAGCAGTGTTGCATTACATCACATCACCGAGGTAATGTGCTGTGACAGACTTGCAATGCAATGTGTCAGCTGGAAAATGGGGAAAGATGTGATTTCCTGAGCAAAATGCTTCTTAAGCTTTATGGTATTTTCTCCTCCTCTTACTAAACAAGTGGCTGTTCGTGTGTTGAGGTATCTCTTAAAAGACTCAATTGCCTGGTGAAGAATTCTGGGCATTTTCTGTGTTTCCTGCATCCCCATTGACTGTTAACAGGTCTAAAATGAAAAATATATTTTACTATTTACACTTCCATACCCAGGTTATAATATATTTGTTTCCCCAAACTTTCAGCAAACCAAAAAAGCTCTTTCTAGGAGGAATGTTCTTGGCATTTGTATAGCTCTGTTCAGGGCCTGAGCGTTTACCTTGGCTTGTGGAACACGCTTCTGTTGCCTGATGTTTTTCAGCTTCTCTTTGGTTTCACAGCGGTTCATGGTTTAGGTTTCTTCTCACGCTTGGGTGATGTAAACAGAGCCAATGTTTTTGTAATTTCAAGGAAAGTTTTCATTCCTATTCTTAAAGATATGGACAGCTGATGGACAGTTGTCTTGACCAATGAGATGGGGAGAGGCATCAACCTTTTCTCCCAATCCCTAGCCTTTGTAGAAATACTATATAATAGAGTCAGACTTCTAAAAATAAATTAGTTCATGCCTTCTAATCAAAAAGTACGTATGTGTCTGTGTGTGTGCGCAACAAACAGCCTCACACCTCTTGTGGGGAGTGCTGAGGGGGAAATTCTGCATGGGTGAGGCTCAGAATCACTCACCTGAGAGACAGAGTGTGGCCTTGCACACTCAGAGGTGCAAGGAGAAGGGGATTTTCCAGTGCAGGACTTATTCATGGTGCAGAGCTTCTACAAGGCTGGCCCGAAGTACCTTGCTTTGCCTCCCTCCGGGCTGACCTTCCCCACAGGGAGACACTGCAGCCTCCCATCCTTCAGGGATCTGTACAAAAGATTTCCTTTGGCCAAGGTGTTTTTCCAGCCCTGAGTGAAGATGACTTGGCTTGCCCAGGGGAGAGGCAGAGCAGCGGTCACTGTGGTCACCTGGCGTGGTGTGTGCCCAGCCAGCCCCACCAAACTCACACTGGCCACCTGCACCTGCTCTTCTCAGGAGTTTCCAGTCAAGTCTAGTTGCTGGCAGTTGGGTGTCTGACAGAAGACTTGCTTATGGCTCAGAACAGAGCAGAGAAGCTGGAAATAAATGCACTTCAGCTGGAGCTGTGGAGGTAGGGGATGTAGAGGTGAAACTGGAGTGCAGATGAAGGAGAAAAACTCGAAAATATTAAGCTCTTTAGAAAAGGAGGAACCATGAAATCCATCCAAAAGCAAAAATCAAAATATTTTTAGTGTGTTTTTGTAATCTGCATTGTCAGCAATAATGAATTTTAACAGTTTGCTTCCTTTTCTCGTTATTTCTTTCTAAAATTGTCCACTTTTTTATGAGCAACTCAGCATTGCCTGATATTGAGCATCCTTTCAGGTATACATTATGCTTCAGTGGAACACCAAAACCAATCAACAGTGAATTTCTGAAGAGGGAAGTGCTATACAATAATGATGAACATATTGTCCTCAAGCTGTGGAGGTTAACAGCCCCAAATTGCTTTGCTATTTGTGCATATTGAAATAAGAAGAATTTATATGTTTGCTCTCGTTTCAGTGGGCTCTTGTGATTCATTACATTGGCACTTCAGAGTTCAGAACTGTCACTTGTCTCCTACAAAGCAGCACCCTGAGCTGTGTTACTATTTGCTTATTATTGTCCCAATTCTTTCTTTTTTATTGCTGCACAAATACACTTTGGTTTCACAGTAACTTGTGTCTAATGCTGATTTCTGTAGCATTCATTGTAGGAAGGATCAGGGTCCTCGTGTACTCAAAAAGAAATCAGCTAAGTAAATCTATAATAGCTTTGCTGTTTAAACAATGTCTTGGACCATTAAAACTAGAACAAACAAACAAAAAAGGGTTTTGTACCTATGGATACCTTTCATTTTTGCTCAATAGGGGTTTTAATGAAATGACAACAGACACATAGAAAGCATTTACTTGCCTTTCTGTTTCCTTGATTTAGTCTTTTAGGATAATACCATCATTTTACCGTCTGTCCTGGGTAAGAGAAAGAGCATAATTGCTGAGAGATGAATTGTGAGTTTAAAGTCTCTAATCTTTGCCTGCCAACCCACACTCCTTGCTCTAAGCAGGTATTGAGGAAAGGTATTCAGGTGCCTGAAGATGAAAATGTGTTCACAGTGCTTTTTGCTTTATTTTTGTTGCTGGTTTGGGTGGGTTTTTTTGGTGTGTTTTTTATTGTTTTCTCCCCAGAAATGAACAGCAGACCCCTCCAGCCCTCTGGAAAACTGCTATATTCCCATAAATTCCTCCGGTACTTTTATTGACCTGGACGCTGTGATTTCAGTCGAAGCCTGGCTCCACATGCAGGCGTGTGGGGCCATCCCATCTCCCCCAGCTGAGTGTTTGGGTGCAGAAACTCACGTTGGAGCCAAGCATTTCTCCTCTGTCAGAGATGAAATGCATCCTGAAGTGCCTGTTTGGTCTCTATGAACTGTATGAGAATCCCTTTGGGACAAGCACAGAAAGGGATACTTCCAGTCTGATAACCCTATTTGCTCAGGAGAACCTCACTTTACACAAAGGGTCAGCCTTGGTGTTTCTGTCAGTTCTTTTCATCAAATGTTTATTTTCTATCATAGGTGTGTCATCCAAAACAATAGCTAACACTCTAATCTTATCTTTAGCCAAATATTAGCCATGCTTTCTGTTTAGAAGACTACATTAACTCACACTAACCCCTTTTCTGCATACAGGACTCCTATTCTAAGCCTTTTCTTTAAACCGGCTATTAATTCTGCCTTTTATGTCTAAACATGGTACAGCAGCACAATTAACTGCTTTACTTAACATGCAAGTTTATAAGTGATCTCCATGACACCACTGGCATGAAGAAAGGAAGTGGGGTTAAACTGACTCTCATTACAAGCTGATCTTTGTACAGTCTTGGTTGGTAGAACTGGCAGCAGATGTGTATTGCAGCATTAAAATTAAAAGTTATGAGAACCACCGCTACATAATGGTGAGATCAGACAAGAATGGGAGAATCCACACAAGTCTTTAATCTCCATCAAGCCAAGATATTGTTTCTGCTTTGTTCTGCAGTTTAAAATAAATCCTTAATGACGCTGTCATCGTCTCGTTTTGTGGTCTTCATTTCCTCCTGATTATAAATAAGAATCAGGTTTGCCTTCAGCAGGACTGGGAGAGAGGGGAGTTCAACCTCCTCTGTTCACAGCGAGCCAGAGCGGCTTTTCCCACCGTTTCAGACCTTCAGCCCCCGGGCTGAGGCTGCTTTGATGGTGAATTCACAAAGACAGTCCCGAGGTTGTGTCACGTCAGCCAGAGGTGCCCCACGATGGGGCTGCGGGACAGCTCCCCCCACGGCCTGGAAATCCGGGGACAGGCTGCGGTTAGGTGTTGGCACCTGGCTAAAATTTCCCCCGCCCGACAAAACACATCTTGGCCAAAGCGCAGCAGATAAAGAGGAAAGTGAGCTAATTCTCGCTCTGTGAGGAGCAGGAGTTCAACACAATTTTAATAGTAGCAGTGGCTGAGACCGCAAGTGACTAATGCATGAGTAAGGTTTCTATAGAGGCTGGAAGGTGAAGGTAATGCTCAGTTCTGCTTAGATTTATGGAGGCTGTGATCAGCAGGTATGCCAAAACGGAGCGACGAGTTTCAAAAAGCTTAAGAATAAGGCAGAATTCCAGGGCTGCAGGGCAGATACCGTATCTGAGTGAGATTTGTAACAGCAATGCCAAGGACATGACAGAAAAAAAACCTACTTGAACCACCCACTCCCCTTCAGGAATATTTCTGCTCTTGAAACTCCGTGTAATAGGCACCCAGGCAAGTACTGAAAGAATTCAGCACATGGAGTAGCTGCCGAAGAAGCTGCAAGAAATCGCCTTTAAAGAAGCAATAGTGAAACTAGCAGTGAGATCTCTGGGTGGAGAAAGCAGGATGAAGAGATTAGAGAAAATGAAAAGTTTCCACTCGGTTTGTAAATATTAATGTGAAGAACTCAGCACAGCAGTGTCTTGTGAGCACCTTCTTTAGCACCCTCTTTTCAGTAGGTTGCTGGAGATTTGCAATGCTAATGTGCTTGCATGAAAGTTCTCCCAGGCTCCCAGGGAAAAGAGGCAGATGTAATCTTCCAGGGCAAGGCAATAAGGTGCTTGAGTAATTTTATCTCTGCAGCCTAAACTGTGTATGTACTGGATGTGAAGCCTCGGGGTTTCTGGATGGAAAACACCTAAACTTAGCATTCATTAAAGAGAGCTGGTTCCTAACCACTGTATCCTCGGTAAGTAGCACATCAGTAGGAGGGCAAAATAACAATTGCTCTAGGCTTGGAGACACTTTTTGCATTACTGCTACTCCAATTATTTCCTTTTTTGCACATGTTCAGCAGTCTCTCGCCTCTGTAATTACCACCCTGAACACTTTAGCTATTAGATACAGCTACTAGACTTTTAACAAGACATCATTACTTGCACTTGCTATCTTAGAGTTTAGCAACGTCTCTGAGACCAGTGTAACAGACTCACAGACCTGTGCATGGACTCATGCAAGTAAAGGCTGGCTGCAGCCAGAGATTTTGCTAAGAAACAGAAAAGAGGCCAAGGATAGAGCTGCAAAATGTGGAAGCTGATGTGCACTATGTCCCTGGTTTGAATATTCTAGCTAAAAGTTCTTTTTAATTATCTGTATTGGGCAATCTTTTCCTTTTATTGAGAAATGGTGGCTGAGGATGAGAATGGCCAAATTAGAAAGCGTGTTGAAAGCCTGAAAGCCTCTGAGGTTTTATGGGATGTCACATGTGAGGGCAGCTGTGTATCAGCTGTCCTTAAACACCTGAGGGAAGGGGAAAGGCCGGTTGAGAAGATTTGCCTTTGCCCAGCTTTCCCTCTGTTTGGCAATTTATTTCCTGTGCTCTCTGCTCTTGTGATGATGCAGAATACTAAGAAGAGGTAATTTTTTGTACACTCAGGCGAGCAAAAGTCTGGTGGGCCAGGTTACCTGATTAGCTGGTGGATTTTCTGTGCTAACCCCAGGTGGCCAGGCAGAGCAGGCATTTAAAAACTCATCCATCTCTTGTCTTACTCTCTTTGAATTTGCATAATTAAAAGTGAATTACTTACTATATTTTTAATATATGCGGTGAAAATGCATGAAAAGCTGAAAAATTACAGCAATCCAGTAATTCATGTCATGTCCCATTCAGAATTACAGCTTCCCAGTCCCAGCTCAAACACCGAGGATTTCCTGCCACCATAAAGCTGTAATTGCTGAATTAATAACAGCAGGTTTTGAAGAGTGACTGCACAGACTCTCTGACCCAGGTAATAGAAATACTCATGTTAAAGTGAATTTGATACATGTGACTTAATCTATTTCATATTAGGCTCAACTAGTGAAAATCATTGCTGTCTTTGCCACAGGATGTTATGAGAACCACAGCAAGGTGTTTGGCTTAAGGCAGCTGTGTTGCTAAGCCAGTGGGGACTAGAAATCAAATTTCGGGGACAAGCCAGGCTAGTTGTCCTTCTACCAGGGAACTTGAGCCCCAAATCTGTTAAGTCTGCTCAGCACTTCTGGGAGGTGGAATTCTCCACCCAGCTGCAGAAGCATGGAGAACAGGATGCAAAGGTAGATGGTGAAAGGCTTCTGCTAACGTTTCATTGCTCCAGGATTTTATTATCAACTGCTAAAAAAACCCCAGCTTCTTCCTCACCTTCCAGTTTGGAAACAAATTCTGCAGCTTGTGCTCTTTGCAAAATGTGATGTCTGCTGTCTCCCACGGCTATGACACTCATCAGGACTGGGATGAAGGGACTGATGTATCTAAACAAAATGATCAGAAGTTAACTGAAATGGCATGATCTGAATGAAAGGTTCCTTTTCCCCCCCCTTTGGTCCTTGTTGCTGTGGTCTGGGTTTTTTAAAGGGTTACTTAGGTATTGGAGGAAGCTGGTGATCAATTTGCAGTGAATTCCTCAGGCTGAGACCCTGATGCAGCAGCCATTTGAACCTAAGTGGCTTTACATTTATTTCAATAGGTTTTGTGATTCTTGGTCACTGCTATAATCTGATTCAAGCTGTTAGAGATCAATTGGCCCATGTCAAAGGATCTGCTTGCACCGTGGGATTGATTTAGTGAACAACTATTCATGTTGCAAAGTTCAGCTGCAGCAAAAGACAAGATGTATGAGCAATCAGAAACTGAATTTCTCAGCTCAGGATAATGTCCTGTGCTGGGGATCTTTGAAATAGTCTCATTGAGATTGTATGGACATTGTGGATAAAATGAACTGGCAGTTTCCAGGGCTGGCAATCTGGTTCCTTTCGTAAGAATTACCATCATTAATTAAAATCTCTTTTTCTGTCGAATTATTTCAGCTCTAATTCTCTTGCAGGTTCATAAATAGTAACATTCCGTTGTCCTGGAAAAAAGTTCATTTTTCTCCTTTTCATCCTCTTTGTCACTGCCCTCAATTCTCTGCCCTCTCATGGCTTAAGGTAATTAAACTTCCTCAGTCTGGTCACCTCTCTGAAATATTTAAATATAATCAAAGACATTTTCATGCTCCTTTGGCAGGCAAAACTCCATGAGAGTCTTGAACAAAAAGGGTTTGCTTTTACCTTCTGCAAATAACAGGAGGTGAGGGGTCAGGGATCCCAGGCTCTTTCCACTCTGGTTCGCTTTTACCCAGACCCTGTGCTGCCCAGTTACAATTCTAAGGGCAAACATTTCAAGCCTTACAGCTTGTAGGGATTGTGAAAGGTATTTAACCTCATCTTTGTAATTGTCTCCTTGCCATTTAACACCGAGATTACAGCATTTACTGCCGGATGTTGATAATTCTCTCAGCTGAACTTTCCCATCCAGCAAACGATTTTTGCAGAACGTTCCTGTGGAGGATACTGAAACTTGTACATGCACGAATGCACACACGTAGAGTAGTTTGGGCTCACTTATGTGAATGGAGAGGACAAAAGTCTCCCCAAAGGCAGGTATATACAGCACTATTAGCCGAAATACCTGAGCGTTTTGGGAAAAAAGAAGCACAAACAGTGGTGCTAAGGCGGAAGATCCTGCTTTGCGCAGCTTGCGGAGGGAGGATCTTCCCAGTCTGTCAGCAGGGGGATGGTTTTTAGCAGTTTACTCTGAGATCTGCTCTTCCAGTGGATGTTTAGATTGCTGGCTGATGTTTTCTTGAGTTTTTCTTTATGGCATGTCAAGTTTTGGTATAAGAAAATATCAAGTGCAGCTAAAGGTCAAAGTAAATCATGAATGAAATCGCACAAACCGATATTCAGCAAAGAACAAAAAGTAATGTCAGAGGCTAATTCTAATTTACATAAATGCTCTCCCTAGATCAGAGGCCATCCACTCCCTCCAGAGGAGCTCCTGTGCTTCCCTCTTGGAGATGCAGGTCTACCAGCCAAGACAAGAAGTTTAGAACATGTTTGAGATGTCCGCTGATTTCACCATTAAAACGGAAGGTTGTACCTGAATCATAACAATGATTTGAAACGCTTTTCTGAATGCTTTTATTTTAAGAAATAAAAAATCGAACTTCTTCCTCCAAAAACACAGAGATGCTGGTGATACCAGGTATCTATGGGGGTTTCTGCTCTGCAGCAGCTTGGCTGACACCAGAGAACAAGCAGTAGGCAAAGATTGCTGCTCCAGCTGTTATTTTGTTTGTTAGGTAGCACGATGAGGGAAGACAAAATCAGGGTCTATTGTCTGTCCTAGGCACAGGGGAGAGGTTCCATCTGTGGAGCAGCTCACAGGCTGGGAGGGTCTGTCAGACCTGCCCTTCTGGCCAGCAGTTCATGCCACTATTGAGTTCCTGCTTGGTCCAGAGTGCAAGGTCTTTGTGGTTTCACAGTCAATGCAGTTTTGGTCGTTCATGGTGGGTTTACAAGCAGGACTTTCAGTAGCAACATTTTAATGGCTGTGAGGCCCTGAATCCATGGTGTTATCAAACCAGCAGAATTCTGCTTAGAAGCAATTAGTTCTGTGAGCTGCGAAGACAACAGGATTTCCAGAGCCTGTGTCCTGCATTTATCTCTGGATAAATAGAGAGCTCATTCGTCTACTTACCAAGGTGCCTTTTTCACAAAATTTGCAGGAATGTTAATACCTTGACTACACACGGTTATACTTATTCAGAGAGGCTTTGTGATCACATAAGAAAGCATAAAAGGAATCAGTTTTCCTTGGATATTTGCAGTGCTGGCTGTATCAGAAAGGAGTGGCAGAAGTGGAATGAAGGAAAAATGCATGTCCACAGATCACAGACAGAAAAGTAGGTGTTTTGAAATACTTTGATGGTAACGTGAATGTTGTCTCCTCTTCAGTGTCGGGGCTTTTGAAAGCTCACTAGGCAGCAAAATGAAATGTTTTACGGTTTTGCCAAGCACAGCACAGCCACTGATATTATACTTGCAATTTCATGACCTGGTAAACAGATACCTTTGTGCTTAAGGGTCTAAATGTCAGCAGTGTAGAAAACTGATGATTATGCTGCTTTGTGAAATAGGAGCTTCTTCAGGAGAAATATATCACACCTGAAGCAGCATCACTTGATATTTGCCCTTGTAAAGCATGACCTTGTGACCAGTGCTTTCAGTGAGATAAAGAGTGAAGGGAACTGGTGGGACAGCTGAGCTGGAGATATGTTTATCTCCTGCAGCATGGGCTGTATAGAATATGTGCTGCCCCTGAATGCAGTGATTCAGCACCACATGCCAGTATTGGATATTTGTCTTGGTCCAGAGTACAAAGTTTCTGGGTCTCAATACAATTGCAGCCAAAGCCTGCTATTTTTATAGAAGAAAAACTTTCAGGAGCAACCCTCTTTGGGCTGTTGGCTCTGAAAAAATGGCGTCTATCAAACCAGTTGATGAGTTTTCTTGATGGCTTGTGTAGCTAATTTTATATATTAATCAGGGATAGGAAAACATGGCTGTGGGAGAAGGCAGCCCCTGGCTGTGAGTTTCCACAGAAATCCTTTTGCTTTCTGCAGGGAATGGTAGCTCTATGCTATTCTCACAGTGTCTTATCTAATGTGTTATTGACGCCATTGCATTTGCTTTCAAACACAGTCATTAGAACATTTAATTTGCAGCAGCTGTAATTTATATTTGTAATTTTGTCTAAGATCAATAAAGGAAACTGAAGAGATTTATAGTCCCAGTTTCAACTAAGATAAATTGAAACAGACTCTGTTTCCCTGAAAAGCTTTATTTAACCAGCATTATAAAAGAACAAAACTAATTAGATGAGATATTTGCATGCAAGCGTGGGTAAATAATCCCTTGTGTCTGGCAGAAATATTGGAAAGGGTGAACATGGTCAGTGTGTTCTTCTCTGAAATACAAATAAACTCCCAGGAAATGTTACCTTAGTGTAGGATCTAGTGGGAGTCAAGGAAGCATTTCAAAATGCTTCTTAGCAGCAGCAGTCGATAAATATCCTTGAGATCTGTTGTATTAATACTGCATAATAAGCCTGTAGCTCCATGTTTTAAATACTGTCAGGATCAGTCTGAGAGTGGATAGAGAGACCCTGAAAGTACAGCTCTGCCTTATTTTACAGCAATCCTTGAACATGGATTGCAGAAATGTGTTAATAATTTTTGAAAAGTCTGTATTCATTTATGAAATATTCATGTTCCAAGCACTGTCTCATGCCTGGGAAGAGGTGCCTCTCCCATACAGCAATTAGCTGAGGGATTATGCTGAGCAGAAGAGACGTGAGCAGTGTCAGGCCAGCTCAAGGCTGTAGTAGTTTCAAGAAGAGTCTGACAGAGAGAAGGCAGAAATTCCTAATGAACCTTTCTCCTTCTGCACAGCAGCAGGACAGGATACTGGAGCAGGGCCCCAGAGATCCGAGGGCTGGGACTGAGGCAAATCCCTGCATCTGGCCCAGGACAGGGCACAGTTCAGCAGGTGGTGGCTGTGCTGATCCCTTGTGCTCTGAAGCCTTTTAAACGTGCCCTGGGGGAAGGCAGTATATTCCTTCTCCAGCCTCTGTTAATTTGGTCTTTGCCTAATCCAGCTGCCTGTTGCCAATGGACTGCTGGCAGTGCTGTGCCAGGGCACGTGTTCCTCTACTCTGCCATCAGCCAGGCTTGAAATTTCTGCTGTTTTACAGAAAGCTTCACTTCATTCTGTCATGTGATCACATCATACTGAAGGAAAAGATAATCAGTGCCATGAAGGAGAAAGTTCCACAGTAAGACCTTGACTTCCTCCACCAGGCTTTTTTTTTTTTTTTTTTTGTATAGGTTTTTCAATATTATGATGTTTTGTCTTGGAGTTTTGCCGAACTGCTACAGCCTTTCTGGGCTGCATTCATATGCGCCCAGCCTTCATGTGTCTCAGAACTCCTGGATGTGTGGTGTTCAGGGAGAAGCTCACCTTTCCCCTGTCAGCCTGGAAAGATGCCTTACCAGCTGACACGTTCTGCAGGCATTTATCCCTGAGGGGAGCAATCCAGGCTGGTAACTGGTGAAACTAATCTGGGCTATTCTTAGGTTGCTAAAGTGGGTGAGGGTAGAAGAGAAAAGATCTCCATTTTCTGCACATCCACTTGTCTGCTCCCATAAAGGTTACAGAGAAAGCCAGAGAAGGACCTGCCCCATCTGTGTGTGTGTGCTGCACCTCATGAAGAGGATTTGTCTCTAAATGCTAACTGTAAAGGCGTCTTCATACTGTTCTCCTTTCTGTTCTTGTGGCTGGTGGTTTGAATTCAATTAATTTAATATGTTTTTAATAGCGCAGAGCTGCCATCTCTACAGTACCTTGTAAACAACAATTTTTGCTGTAAGCAGTCAACCAGCACCCTGTGTCTAGTCATGAAGGGTTGAATGTCACAATTGTGGTCTTGGACTTCATGTGACTAACGTCTGAACTGCAACAAAGTGTTTTATATGGGCCACAGGATTGAACAATGCAAAATTATTTCTATTCTTATAACGGCTATTAGTAACAGCTGTTTACATGTTAAGTGAATTACCAGATATGCCATCAAGGGATTATGGTACCAGGGCCAGAAGAGAGACAGAGAATTTATGGAGGAAGACAGACCTTTTTCTGAGGTCCTTCTCTTGCAAATGAATAACACAGAAGCAAATGTGTCAAGGGAAAAAGAAGCTGGGACTCAAGGCTCAGCATCACATGGTGAATCTAATAGAAGAACTGAGTAGTAGCCTGTAATCTTGGACCACTGCTAGGCTTACATCATTATCCTGTTCATCCAGACAAAGCTGTGGCACGCTGAAGCCCCAGGTGCTTTGTTTATTGTGTGCAATCAGTTCAACTTGTCATTTCACCTACACTTTCTGTTACCCAGTGTTTTCCTCAGAAGCTTCTAACAAACAATTCAGGTGAAAGATTTCTTGAATGAATAGCTATTTGTGAGTCAGTGCATGGTATTGGATTTCACCTGCCGTGGATTTTGAGAGAAAGAAATTTAGAAGGAACAATAGATAGATTGAAATGACTGGTGGGTTAGTCTGAAGACTTGCCAGTGTAATGGCCCTGTACCTGGTTGTCAGCCTGCTCTGTCTCCAGGCTTGCAGCCCTGCATGGAGGCAGGATGGGCTGTACTCTTGTCACCATTAATGAGACTGAGGGAGTGGATTTCCTTCCAATATTTTATTGTTGTCTATCCTCAGTATCTGTGCTCTCCTGTGTGGGAGTGCAAGGAGGGATGACCAACCTGAAACTGCAGTAGGAGGGATCTTCTGCTAAGGAGGGTTCATTTCTGCAAGGAGGTCCTTCTACCAAGCTTCAGAAAACAAGCTTGTTTTAATAATCCACACTGCAGCACAGCCAAAGCCTCTGTAGTGTCTCTCCACTGCATTGCACCTCTGAATTTTGGGGCTGTGGGATGAGTATGACCCAAGAAAACATCCCCAAATTTAACTCCTCACTAAGATGGGCTGTTTTTTTTTCTAAGGGCTTTCACTGGTGGGTGAACACTGGGCTGACCTGAGCCTTGGAGCCCACCAGTTCAACCCTCCAAACAACAGTGCTGGGAGTCACAGCTGCAGTCCAGAGATGGGCAGCCCTGCACACTTGCACACACCTCTGCAGTGGGCAGGGTGGGATCCATCTCCATGCCTGGGGTCCCTGGGGTGAGCAAATGAGAGAAAGGGATGTTTAAGAGGTGTATGCCATTTAGCCAGCATTTCAAGTTGCTACATAATAGGCAGCATTGTCGAGCTCCTCCAGGGAGAAAGCTTCTGGTGGTAGCTCTCTCTGCACCTCCCTGCTGTGAGTCATTGTGAACTCAAGTTCACAGGAATTGGTACCAAGGAAAAAGCACTGAGATAATAACCTTGAAACATCAGAGGAGAGCAGGGGGGAGGGGGAGAGAAGGGAAAAATTTATTCCCTGAACGGAGCCGAACTGCCTCACCCTAAAAGCATTCTGTAAATCATGGAATCAGGCTTCCCAGTGATGCCTTTATCAAAGGCATCATCCTCTGAGGGTGGAGAGACGTGTGCTTTGGGATTTAAGGACTGTCCATATGGTGTCAGACAGCCTAAGCCAGTGGTTGGTATGCTGCCAGTTTGCAAACCAACTCATCAAGGCAATGAAAAGGTTTTTAAATCTTATGCTTGCAATTATAAGGAACAATAGTTTGTAGTGCCTCGGGAGAAACAGTGTGCTGTGATTGCCTTTCTCTAAGCATGCAGGCCTCTGGTGTTAAGAACACTAACATCTATTCAAGCATGTTTTACCTTTCTAAGAGCCATAGACAATGCCCTGTTGTGTGGGAATTTCGTGGTGTTTGCTAGCTGCTGGGCCTTCTTTTCGTGCAGATAAACATGCATTGTGTTATTAAGAAAGCCTTCAAGTTGTTGTCCTGATTTATATTCCCTTCTACACTGGTGCATTCGTTTATTGTTTGTTAAGGGCTGACAGCCCTGGAAACCTTAGCTCTCTATTTATCCACAGAGTAAAATTCCTCTTTCAGTAGAGGGAGTGCCAAAGGCACTAATTGTCAATGATGCTGCACACAAAAAAAATCCTCTCTCTCAGAATAATTTTGCCATGCGAGGGAGAACTCCTGAAATGGAAGGTGATTTGGAGAATATGTCTGACAGAGACAATGGGGCTTCAGATTGGGAATGTAGGCAAGCCCAGGAGAGGGTGAGGAAAAGCATGGTGTGCTGCCAGGATCCCACCTGGGCCACATGATTCATCTCTCCTATCCTGACACAGTCAAAAACGGTGGTGAGCCTATTGCTATTATTCCAGGGACGCAAAGAAAGAGACAGAGGGAGATTTTGTCACAGTAAAAATGCTTTCCTCACCTTGCACATTGATTTTAAATTTGGTCTTGACATATGACTGCATCACAACTTGCAAAAATGAGAATTCAGGGATGCGACCAACTGCTTACTTCCAGCCTATAAAGAATAATGTTGAAAGGTTTTTTTATTTACTCATTTCCTTCTGTAAAAAGAAGATGATGCTAGGGAGAAAAACTAAATTTAAGAAAAATTTGAAGTTTTCTCTCCTCTGTTGCACTCCTTTAACAAAGTAGGATGCATCTTCCAGCCCTAGAAATCTCTGAAATCCCAGAAGCTCCCATTTAATCTGAGGAAAGATGGTAGCTTTGGCCCAGTGTTTGTTTTGCAGGGCATCTACTTCAGGAACATAAAAGCAAATTTATTTTAATTATATCAATTTATGTTCATTAAAAAGTCTTCTCCATAACTAACCCTGGTATTGAATTGCTTTGTATCTCTTCCTAATTCACTCACACAATGTTTATTCAATTTAATTGACAGTAAGGGTGAATTTATAGGACTATAATTCACAGTTCTGGTGAAAGGAAAAAACCACGTGAAACTATATTATTTGCTGCAAAAGTGAAGTAGGGAGGTTCATCAGAGCAAATGGTATATACAATTTTAATAGTTTCCCTCATCAGGGTCTCTTAATAGGGTTTCTTTTGCAATTACTTTAGGCCATTTAAAACTGTTTATTGTGAAAAGTTGCCAAACAATACTGAAATAAATCCAAATACTAGAGGAGTTTTTAAGAGTGTAACCTGTTCACTTCTTTCTTTTTTTGATACCCCTTTCTCTGGAATGAAAATACTGAATTTCCAAAAGATCTCCGTTTGCTGGAGAGCCTGTCTGGGTTACAAGTAAGGAAGGTGCCTCCAGCTAAACTATTGATAATTGATGCTTAGCTTTTCTTGGCACTGGGCTGTGGAAAAAATCTTCAGATAACTTGATATCCAAGGGCAAAAGCCAGCACCCTCCCTGCTGGAGGAGTGTTTGGTGTGTGAAGGTGACACATCCAAGCTCTGAGGGGAGGCTGGTTTTGCCAGACCCCCCACCACAGAACTCCTCTGAGAAACCCCGGAAGATAAGGCTGAGATCAGAGTCTCAAAGTAGATCCGATCTTTCCAAGGGGTGAGCAACCAACTGCAAGCACATCCTGGCAGACTGTGGGCTTTTGAGCTGAAGGGATTCCTGTGGGAAGTGAATTCCAGTAAGGAGCAAAGTGGGATCTGGCCCCACGACCCACGAGCTTGTGGGGAAGCAGTCTGTGTTCAAGGTACAGGGCTTTAAGGAATTGCTGTGTTGCCAGCTGAGTACAGCACCTTTGAAATGACAAGATTTTTTTCTTGTGCTATAATAAGTAAAGGTAATATGATGCTAAGAATTAATAAGTGGAGTTTATTTGTCCAGGCAATCACCCTTCAGTATAAAAATCAAAGGCACTGATGAACTGTGGCCTCACTGTGTGAAGATTTTACAGTATCATGATTACTATCAGATCTCAATAACTTCCAGTAATGTGTAAGTATCATCAGCAATTGCTATCACACAATTTCATTGGGCTTTCAGATAAGTATCTAGAAGTAGAACCAGGTTTTAGAGGTATAAAGAATGCAATTACCATTTTAATATCTCTGCACAGGGAACAGGAAGATTAATTTTTGTAGGTCTATTTTTGAGATTTTTTTCACAGGATGGGAGAGATATGTAAAAAGCTGGCAACAATACACTAGAAATAAATTAAGTGCCGCTGATAGCTAATTAAAGCAACACAACTAGATAGCAGAATTACTGGAAAAATCATAATCTCTCGTGCTTTAAAATCATGCAGTACTTGTGATTGGATTTTCAAGAAGAAAGAAGAGAAATTTTGAGATTGTTGGCTCTTGTTTCTTAAAGAATTCTAAACCAACATTTTCAAAGCAGGGCTATGTCTCAGAAGTCCAGGGACCAGAAAAAAAAAAAAAAGGAAAAGTCTTTCTTCCCCTTTAGGCTGTATTTATTGTTATAACACTTGTGAGTGTATTTATTATTACCAGTCAATTCCTGTGTTGTAATATGTGGATACAGAGTATTTCATAGCTTAATTTTGGCCTCATTCACTGTTTCCTGACAAAGCTTTTAGAGGTGGTCCAACAGAAAATGCGCTCAGTTTCTAAACAGTGTGGATACGTGACTACTTTAGTGAAACCCAGTTTAAGAAAAGAGGTAGAAGCTGGCAAACCTACCAGAGAGCTGGACTTCTGGGGAGAAGCAGTAGCTTTTTGGCACAGAATCAGCAAGAGATTTGCTGTAAGCTGCTGGTGACCTTCTGTGTTCCTTCAAAACTCGGTTTGACCAGGGGTAGGTGAGCTACGTCTGGGGGGTGCAAGGAGAGCAATGTATGGCCCAAAGCAAGCTGGGTTTGACAGCTGTGGTTAGGATGATGTCCCTGCAGCGAGCCGCCAGTGCTGGTGCTGAGATGCTGCGTGGGGTGAGGTGGAAACAACAAACAGGAGCGGCAGGAGGAGTGCGCACAAACCGCGCACACGTTCCACCTGCGCTCCCCGTCTCTGAGGCATTAGAGATATTGAGCTTACATTTTAGACTGGAGATAAGGCATGGAAAATCCATGGCTTTCAGATCTTGCTACAAATTAATCCGTTCAGCAGGCAGAAAGTTTCAAAGTGGGTTCAGACTCGAGGCGTCACACAGATCTCTGCGAGCGGGAGCGGAGTCGCAGCGCGCCGTGCCTCTGACAGCTCCCGGCGGCAGCAACGGGCAGGTGGCACATTTTAATGGCTCATTAATGTACCTGGCCACATCTCTATAAGTGCAAGGAGCATTGGTGTCTCCTGCAGCATATTTCTGAACGGTTTAGAGCCAGAGGTGTCGAGATGGTTGCGAGTATTGTGTAGAGTTTTCTGGTTTGGGGGATGTGGGGTGGGAGGGAAGCAGAAGTATGCAAAGTACATGTACTTGGGGAACTCCAGAATTTATAGGTGTGTTGACCTATAGGGGGCTTGTCAAGGGGTAATATGATGACCATAAACTCCTTGCTACAGTAACCTTAAAGCTATAAAATCACTCAGCTGAATGAAGTCCTTTAATACACTGGCATACCAAAAACCTCTGTGATTTTAAACCAGCCTTACCCAGCTGTCTGTCTTCGAGGAGTTAGATTTATGACCAATCCATTGACTGCTGCTTTAAAGTATAATTTAATGAAATAAAATTAGTTTGCAGCTAGTGAAAGAAAGAAAGTAAGGAACTTTTTCCCACTGTTTTCCTTTTAGTGGAAAGGATAGCACCAGGTTCCTGTTTCCCAGTGATTATAACCCATGACTTCAAATGTTATTTCTTGACACCCTTTTCCTGCTGCTGCTTTTCCCCTAAGCATCAATATTAGAAGTTCTAGAGGAAAACCATTTCAACAACACAAAGTTTTCTTAAATTGAGAAGAGATGTGGGGTTTTTTTTCTCCCAAGTATTGCTGATGACTTCAGAAGCTTTTTTTTTTTTTTTTTAATGCATGTATCTGAGCTTTGCAGAACTTTCTTCCAGAGCTGGTGCACCCAGGGGTTAAGAGATGCTGTGTGAGAGCCAGAGAGTCCAGAATCACAGCACAGATCATTTCTGGGCAGCACTGGGCACTCACCCACCCACACCTGCATGCCCACGGGGATGGCCCCAGGTCCTCTGGTGTCAAACCTGCCGGGAGCCCAGGCCCTGCCTTGGCTGTGCCAGGGAGGAGCGTGCTTGCAGCCACAGCACCAGGATAACTGCGTGGGATGTGTTCTGCAGGAAACGTCCCAGCTCTGCAGAGACAACTCTGCCTGTGGGTTGTCATCCTGCCTTGACATTCTGAAGTGTTTCAGCTCTGCAGCCTCACAGTGAATTCTCCTCTCTGCTGGCACTGCTGACGAGCTGCTTTCTGCACAACTCTGCAGCTCCATGGATCATTTTGGGGTTGGATTTTAGTGATCACTAACAGCTCCCTGCAGGATTGACAGGCACCAGCTCCTTACAGACCCCACATTTCCCTGTGCACTGGGGTTAGGAGCTGCCCCAACCCTGCAAGGCCAGGAGGGCTGGTCAGAACTTTGTCAGACTTTGGTGTGACTTTGGGTAAATCCCTTAGCAGCCCTCCCTGCCAGCTGGAAAACAGAAATAATTCCACACCCCAGCCCTACAGAGGGTTACTGATAAATCTCTCTTTCTTTTGGAGAGCACTTGAATTTCGCTTAGTCTTATTAATACAATTAGCTAAAGTGCCTGGTCAGAAGCTGATGGGTATCCCTTTTTCTAATAGAGTTATGTGGCTTGGTGATGCTGAGCACTCTGCAGGTCACTCCAGTCACTTGCACAGAATAAAAAGAATTGGTTTTAACTGCTTACACCACAGCCAGAGAAACAGATACTGGATATACTCAGAAAATCTTTATTTTTAAAAAAAGTGACACGAGGAAAACTTCAAATGCAAGAGAAGTACATCAGCAGTTACTATTTAATTTCAACAGACCTTTGAATCCCAAAACCCATCAGTGGTTTTGGGGGTTTTGATCATGGATGGATCAGCATTGTCACTGGGGATTTCCAACTGACACACCGGAGATACAAATGAAAAATTCTCTTGCCAACTGTGTTTTACTTTTTAGCTTCATAGGAGGTTGTGCTTTAAGGAGAACTTTGACTTATTACTATACCAGAAATTTTTTTAATTAAGAAAGGGAGAGGGGGGGAAATGCTTTGAAAACTCCTTTAAAATGAAAAACTACTTTCTCTGTGACTGTTTATGTGGGCCTCTTTCATGTCCGTGTTCTCTGGATGTTCCAGCAGGGTGTGAGGCTGTCAGAGAGGATGGGAGAACAGTTCATGGTTCTGCCCCACGTTGCACAGATCTGTGCTGGAATCATGTGTGAGTGAGGCTGGCCGGGCCCATCTCTGGCTAATCAGAAGGAAAAAATGTCACACATCTGAGATGAATCAGCAGGGAAGAGCAAATTTTGACAGTTATGCCAAAGTAATTTGAATTAGACAAAGCTTTGATGACTACAAACCTAGACTTGATATCCCAGTGGGAGCTGATTTTCTTGTTATATGTTCATTTAATAATTTCTTTTTACTCTGGGCAGAAATGAGGAAAAAATGGCTTTTGACAGACTCATATGCTCAATTTTGAACTCCCAAGGAATGTAGAGAACTAGCCAGGCTAAACCCTGAAGAAGAAGTAGCACCAAATTGGCACTTTTATTCCTTGATTACTTTATTACTTAGGTGTCTGTTTGTGTGGAAAAGGTTAATTTTTGAAAAGTAATTCCGAGTCCTTACTCGTGTTGCAATCTCTAATAAACACAACTTATAAAATGAGGGGAAAATCTTCAAATGATGCAAGGGATTTGTTACATATTTATGCATACATTTTTTGCACTGAATGTGTGGAGACTCTGCCTCAGGTGGATATAAATGCAGTAATAATCTGTGAGGAAGGTCAACACAGAGGAGGCAAAGCACATTTTTAATTTACACACCTGTGTGCTCATGGCAGGTGTTAAAACTGGCATCACCGGTTTCAGAAGGGAGAACACAAAAGATATGGGAAGATGTCTGGCATAATCAGCTTTAAGTCATGCACTTGAAAATGATACAATGTGAAGTGCCCAGTTTTAATGCTGAGAATTTTATACTTCAGCAAGAATGCTCCAACCCTGCTGATGAGCTGACATCTGCGGTCAGTTATTTCCCAAAGGTACTGGCAGTTTTATAATTAGGCTCTCAGTTAGCAATGCCTCTCTGCTCCTGCCTCACCCCACACAGATCTGCAGAGGTGGGGGTTTCAGGTGTGGGTGTGATGTTTGACCTGCACTGACCAGAAGTAACTGGAGCAAAGGAAGGGCTGGGATTGGTGTGAGCCTGTTTGTTTAGCACTGAGGATTTTTGAATTATGCTTCCACTTCAGCGGGTTCCTCAGGGTCACAAAGTGTTCATTACATGAGTGGGAAGATGTATAGTTGCAAGAAGTCTTTTGTCACCCGGAGATAAAGCAGTACCATATTGCCTGGGGACACAACAGGAATGGCCTCCCTGATTCCCACTGTGCCAAGAGCGCTCAGGGCAGCAGCCAGAACTGCTGGCCAAGAAATGTTCTCATCCTTTAACATTTTCATCGTTTCAGATATATTCCGGAAAGCAAATGACTTGTCTGGAGTGAAGCCTTCTATTCCAGTGCCACAGAACAGAACTGAGCTGTGGGATCTGAAGTGCGGATTTGTTGGCACTGTTGCTCCTCTCCAACACAGAGAGTAAGCAGTGGCCACATCACCCAGAGGTGCCCTCATCAAGGTGACTTTTCCCTTTGCTTACATTAAAAATGCTGTTTCCTGCCAGAGTCCCATCCTTAGTATCTTCTTCAATGAAAATATGAAGTTTTCTCGCCGATGTTTCTTACTCTTCACTATAATTTTCCCCTCAGTGGATATGGGAGACCTGGGTTTTGCAATCTGCATTTGCAGAGACTGGGCTTTACTGTCACCATCAGAGATCAGGTCTCATACACAGGATCAGAAAGTGCCACCTTGGTAAACCTCATGATAAGGAGAAAGAAGGGAAATAAAGGGAAATAGTGAATTATTTTCATTGTTTTCATATCATAGTAAGTTTTGAGAAATACTCAAACAAAATATGTGTTTTGGGATTTTTTTTCTCAAAACGCCTGTCAAGTTATGGCAAATTGTGAGTGTGCAGAGATAAATTATTGGAACATTTTGTCTGCATTTGTATGCATAGATATGCAGACATATATATAAACATGTGTATAAGTGCATTTGTGCACATGCAAGCAGATAAATAATGTATGTGCATGTGTTTGTGTGGGTGTATATACACACACAAGTATATACATGAATACACCCAAGAAAGTAATTTTCCATAGCCTTTCTGTTGTTTAACAATACTGAAATGCTGGCATTTAACAATCTAAATCCTCAAATGTGTAGGAGAAACGTAGATTTTAATGGTGTTAAATGAACCATTTAGCACAGAGGGCCTCTCACCTTCAGTGGCACACTCTCAAAATGAAATCCAGTGTTCAGATACAATAATAAAAAGAAGAAAAACAATATTACCTGTTTAAAGAGAATATAAAAATCCAATTAAGTTCTGAATTTTAATTTGCTTGCAAGCATGGGTTTGTTGCTCTGTGAAAAGAATGAAAATGTAAATGACATTTCTGTGTGTTATCTACATAATCCAGAGGCTAAAATATCCTGTCATGCTTATTTTGTCTAGTGATGATAAAACTAAACAGTTTTAACTGAATTTCCTGTAAATGGGCAACTAATCAAAAATGAACATCTTTATATTCTGATCTTTTGTTAATTTATGTACAAATGCTGCTATAAAGAGATTAGCTTTTGCAGAAGAGGTTGCGTTGTGCCTGGCAGCTGACAGCAGTGTTGGGCTGTGGCACTTGGAGTGCTGTGGGTGGGTGAAGCTGGAGCCACCACTCTCTGCTGGGCTGTGAACTCAGCCAGAGCCTGGCAGCAGCTCTGAGTCCTGGGGCCCAGTGGCACCAGCCAAAGACACGCAGAACTTTGTGCCCAAGTGTCACCACCCTCTCCTGGCCCCTCTCTCTGGATCCCTGGGGGCAGTGGGTCACTCTGCTGCAATGTCTGACAGGGAGGGGTGGCAGGATGAGAAGGTGGTGACCTGGGGGTGCAGGACAGGCTCAGTGTGGCACCACTGAATCTGTTCCAGCCATGCCTGGGGCAAGAATGCTGCAGTAAACTCTGCTTCCCATTGCAGCTGAACATTTCTGCCTTTCCTTCTTCCTTTAGATTTGCTTTATGTAGACTAAACAACATAGAAAAAAAATCTGTGCCTGGACTTTAAGTATCCAAATCAGCAACTAATTTGTGTCCACATAAAGCTGTCATCCACTACCTGGCCTAGCAAAGAGAATGTTCTAGAGGGAAAAAAATAACAAAATATACTTTAATGCCCCCATGCCTCTGTGGGCTGGGGTCCTCCAGCCATGCCACACCCTGCATCCTTGCTCTTGCTCTCCAAGGGGCATTGCCTCCTCTAGAACAAATCAGCACAACTTCAGACACTGAGGATGCAGACAAGTGAGATGGTTTGTGTTCTTTATATTGATATTTCATATATTGTTAGGGAAAGATATTTGACAAATTACTAGTTGAGTAGCACGGAACAAACCTGTGCAAGTGGAACCTGCAGAGGATGGGGTGCTACATTCAGGCTGGTATAAGTCAGGTAACTCTCAGAGAATAGCTTTTTGTGTGATTTGAAAGGATAATTTAAAACTGGAAAAAGGTAGGATGTCCAAATCCGCATTTTTTGAATAGACTTTTGCACCTAATGGTGAGATTAAAGATTCAAACAAAGGAGTCTGTTGGGTGTTGATCAAGACTGAAAATTCTAGGTGTCTCAATTTTTAAATACCAACCTCTGTAATGATGGGTGCCCAGTCTGAAGGGCATCCAGCCCTCCAGTGCTTGGAAAACTGCTCCTTCTGAAACAGTCAGAGAGGCTGTTTATAGGATCTCCAGGTCCAGATATCAGATGCAGAATAAATTATGAAATTGTTCTTGTGAGGTAAAATTGTACAGAAAACAGGGCTGTAAAACTACCAGATCCAACAGGTGCTAGGAAGCAGCCTTTCTGTTCTCTTTTTTACAAGCTCTATGTACTGCTCCTGGCCTTTAATCTCACTACAGATTCTGACCCCTTTGACCTGTTTATTATATTGCAGCTCTGCAGCAGAGATGGGAATAGCATCACCTGGACCCAGATCCTTCTGTTCTTCACAAAGTTACGCACCCATCCTGCATTTCTCCAAGTCCAGAAAGGTGGCAACTTTTATGGCTCTTCATGTCCTATAAAGTAATTAAAGAACAGCCCGGTAAGTTTTAGATGGAAGTAAAAACTAGTTTTGCCTTTTTTTTTTCTGTATTGAGATTTGTTTTTAAAATATTATTTATACTGTCTATACTCCTCTCTGTTGTTCAAAGTTGTGTTTATGAAAATGAAAAGAATTATAAGTGTATTCAATGATAAAAAGCACCTTTAACATAACAAAGCTTATATTGCATGGTTTTAACCTTGTTTCATTTAAAGCCGCAAAACCATCTCAGGGCCTCATTCAGTTTCTTACAGGTGATTTGTTATGCAAGAAACATCACCTTCAGCAGCTCATATGAAACCAGCAGGTGTTGTTCAGCCCTTCCATGTTAACCTCCTTCATGCCTCTTCAGAGGCAGCATGTGAAAATTATCCACACATATTTGCAAACATACCATAAACGTGTTTTCATACTCACAAAAATAAAATTACAAAAATCTGCAAAACTGTGATGATGCAGACAGAATTTTCCCCAGCACTTGGGTGTTTTTGTTCCTGCACACGCTCCCCAGGAGTGATGCATGGCAGCAAAGCCCAGCAGGTGCAGTCAGCAGAGCTGCTTTGCAAGCACTTCGCTTGCTGTTTGTGCTCCTGGAATTTAAGAACTCGAGCGTGCCCTTATTTTAAAAGCCAAACACTAAATTCAATCAGCAAGAGATTAAGCAGTGCCAGTGCATTCTGATACAGCTAAAAAAAAGACAAAAAAATTCACCTCAAAGGAGTTATTTGTGTTTGAATGTTGACTCCCCAAGAAGGGGTGATAGCTGTTTGTTGTAATTCTGTGGAGATGGAGTACATGATTCTGAGCAGCACCATGGTAGAACAGGACTGATTGCTAAGCTCCTTTCTATTCAAACAAACTCAGTTTGCCAAGAGGTCATGCAGTGGGGCTTGTCCATGTGTCCTGCTACTTTGAAGTCCTGACTCAAACCCTGCACAGGAACCAGCAGGTCTGGAAGGGTTTCAGGAGAGCTGATCTCTGCGTGCTGCCTCCCACGCTGCTCTCACCGCAGCCTGCAGGCCCTCGCTGCTGTTTGGGACACAGCCTGTACAAATCTCACCCTGCTTGCTCACAGGCCTAGTGGTCCTCTCCCAGAAAGAGCTCCAACCATTCACTGGAATTGTGTTCAGCCTGCCGGGCCCCTGGAGCTGTTCCGAGTGCTGTTAAAGGCTGGGGGGACAAAAATGTTGCACTGTGTGGACTCAGTAGATCCTAATGGCTCTGCTGGGCTGGGCTGCTCCTCCTGCAGGAGTTTTGGGGCACACCACAGTGGCATGGCACAGCTTTTGGCATGGCCTGAGGTCCTGCGGGAAGGACAGGCCTGCAGCATCTGCTGGAACAAAACCCAGGAGACCAACCCCAGAGACAGCTCTGGAAACTGGGGCTCCACTGGAAACTGGGTGGGCAAGAGGGTTTGAAAGCCACGGAGGAGCTCTGTGGTCAAACCCAGCTGATGGCACCCTGCTGGCTCTGTTTGTTTGCTGGTTCAAGGCTGCAAGGTGTGCCTCGATGGCTCCTGGATCCGCGTCTCTACCCACAGGGACAGAGGTTTCTGTTGCCATATGTACTGGCAGAGGCAAGGACCTGGGGTGAGACAGACCTACTGGCACCTCAGCCCTCCTGCTAGGCCAGGCCTGAGCAAGTCTGGGATGTCTCTGTGAAAATGTCTGCTTTATGCTGGCCTCAGACCCTCAAGCCCTGGGTGTGAGTTCGCTGCTGATGGGGAAGGTGCCACTGCCCTGCATTTCAATGTTATGCTGGGCAGTAAATGCAGGGCACTTGGCAGATTATGAGTATTCTGTCAGCAAAGCCTGATTTCAATCATGGATTTTAGTGATATTATTCAATATACTCTACAGCAAATAGATATAAAATCTATGTTTGGTCTTAGAGAACCTCTTTAGTGCCTGAGACAGTTTCAGGCCCAGTGGCTGAAGTTAAGCTATATTAAGCACTGTTGAAATGCAGAGTAGGCAGGGAACAGCTTCCCTTTTGCAGTCTTGGCAGTGCAACTGCTTGTGCAGGGGAAATCCTTTTCAGTGTCAGAGGAACCATTGGCTTTGAATTCTCCATCATCTGTGTAACCTCCTTGAACCTATCCATCCATTCCCTTAGCACTGGAGTTTCAGTGTCACCTTACACCCTCCCAGTCCAATTCAGGTGTTAAATTTTCAGTATCAGTTTCTGAGTTCCAGTATTTTTTAACTTTTTGTTTTTAACGAAGCTGAGGTTAGATTCATGTATGTGCAATGCATTCATATATAGAACACAAATGGCCTGTCTCTAATCACAGTGCTGCTTTTGATAAGAAAACATAGAGGTATCTGTAATATTTATCCAGCTGAAGAAATCAGAAGTCCTTGGTGCTTCTGATTTGCACCATTTCTGTACTAAGTGCTGCCAGCATCTATTTATGAGAAGACAGAGGGTAATTACAGAAGAAGTCTTTTCCACATAAATATATACATTTTTACGCCACTTCCATCTATTTTCAGTTTAACTGTATCATTTCACTATACAGGCAGAACTTATGGAGTATATTTTAGGAGTCTTGTAACTACCTCATCCTAATATACCTAAAAATGTGTTTTCAACTTTCGGCTTAGCACTGTGTGACTTCAATCCTGGCATTAAGCTCACCTGTCTCAGAGCTCAGCATCTCCCTAGGTGAGTGCAAGCTGACACAGTTTTATCTTTTGTGAGGAACCCTTATTTTTCCTTACCAGCTAGAGAGTGAGAGGCAGGCTGCCCACAGAAGTTGTGATCAGAAATGGATGTGTCAGCTGTTACCGCCAAACTTGCACGGTTGCAATCATAGCTGCTTCTGTGTGCCAGAAGAAATTGGAATGTTTGCAGCTTTTCAGTGCAGCAGGAAGGAAACAATCACAAGGGAAATGCAAACATACAGTCACAGGTAAAAATGCATGGAAAAAGCACAGAAGTGTGCACAGGCATGTGTTCAGACTCAGATAAAGAGGATGCCAAAGGGAACAAACAGCAAATGTGTTTGCAGGTAGGAAATGAGACCAAAGAGGCAGAACATATGGAAGCAGAGCACAAGGTGAGTGTCTGCAGAGCAGAAGTGATGGCAGCAGCCTTTCTGTTCCAGGGCTGAGCACAAGGACGTCAGGGAGAGTCCCCTCCAACACTTCTGGGTCTGGGCTGGGGGGAAACTGCACACACTCTGTGTGCTGTGCACTCTTATTATTGAGACTGATAAAACCAGGAGGAGGGTTTTGTGTAGATGGAGAAACATTCCACAGCATTTGCAAATTCTAAGAGGACCAAGCTACTCAGAAACACTGGCATGTTCAGTGAAATTGATGCTGCAAGCAGGACGAAAGGGTCTAAATGGAGGCAGAACTTTTCTAAGGGGTGATACCAGGTGTGGGAACGGCCTCTAGGGTTTGTCTCCCTGCCACTATCCTTTCTGCCAGTCCACTTATCTAGTTCTCTCTTTTAATTCCTGAAATTGTGTGACCTCCTGTGCATCCTCAAGTGGTCTGACCAAGTCCTATTCCCTCATGTGCACAGTAAGTTCCTGCACTTCTTCTGACAATGAGGGTAGTCTGAATTGTTCAGTTTTATTCCTGCTAGGGTTTGTTTTGTCTATATGTATCTTGTCAATGCTCAAAGGAGCAACCTGTCTATCTCTGGCTTACATGCAGTTCCAGCTGAACAGCACTAGGCTTCCAGCAGAAGGATTGAAAGAACAAAGAAAAAAGGTTTGTTTAATTTACCTTGAGGGATAGTTCATTTTTCAAATAGAGGCAATTTGAAAAACACAAAGCACTATGCCAATACCTTAGTCACTCTCAAAAACAAAATTAAGTCTTTCTTGGTAGGAAAATAAATGTCAGTGCTGTGCACATTTGCATCCAGCAGCAGTTTTGAAGCTAATTTTGTAGTAACTGATAAGCTGCTATATTGCTTTATTATGAGCATTGAAGCTTTAAACATTCCTGTCCAGGCCAGACTTGGCCTGACACCAAAGTGGTCATTTGCCATGTACCCTGCAGGCTGTACCCAGCAGGCTGAACAGTAATCAGAGCTGGCACAGAGCTTAAACATTGATATTAACTGATGACTGAATACAGTTCAGAATATTATGGGCCAAAAATCCTAACTTGCACAGGGCTGCTTAATGAAACCAAAAACTGACCTGGACAATGTGAAACCACCCATCAGATTAGAAAAGAAGTTGCCCTTTAAGCAAGGGGCCATTAAGTAGTTGATAAATGGATGTTTCTATGAGTAGGATTCCAGGATGCTAAATGTAAACCATTATCTTCCTTTTTGAGTGATGCTGATAAGTATCTTTATTATCTATGAAAGTGACCGTGAGAGTAGCCTCCTGAGAAAGGTGCACAGTGGTTTATTTGTCTGCCACAAGGCTGTGTCTAGGTTGGCTTCATTCAGGCATGTGGTAACTTATTTTTAAGTGCAGAACCCCTCTCAGCTGAGGTGCAGTGCATTATTTCTCTCTGTCCTCCCAGTACACACTGTGCAGAGATGCACAGAGAGCTCCGTGTGCTCAGTGCCTGGTTGTGCAATTCAGTCTGTGTCTGCAGGGCTGCTCTGCCCACCTAGGGCTGCTGCGAGGCAATTCACCTGATTAGACCTGCTCCTTCTGCAGGGAATTTCTACCAGGGGCTAGTTTCTACCTGAGGCTCTCGTTATTCCTCCTAGCTGGGCATCCCAGACACCACACCAGCGGAGCCTGCTGCTGATGAACTCATCCTTTCATGTCAGCGAGGTGGCTGCAGAGGGACGCTCCCACTGCAATTACAGTGACAGCCTCGGCAGGTTCGGGGCTGGGATGGAAACAGCCCTGGGCCACTCTTTGCAGTCTTTGCTTGGGAAAGCCCAAAGTGCAGCACAGCGAGGTGTTGTCCTTGCAGGGCACAGAGGACACGTGCGCTCTGGGCTTTGCCAGGGGCCACTCAAACCGCTTCCACTCTGCTCCTGCTCTGAGCCAGCCAGGCTGTTTCTCCCCGTGGACTCCAGGTGAGGCTTTGGGAACCTTCCTGGTCATATCTGACTTTGGCAACAGGGACTTGGCAGCAGAGAAATGACATCCATGAAGCCCTGCCTGCACCCTGGGCCAGCATAAGGGTGGCCCATGGGGTTTTGTCAGATTTGCAAAGCGCTCTTCACCAATTCATGCAGTTTCTCTTCAGCTTAGCAGATCCTCTTCAGCTTTCTGCAGCAAGCAGGTGTTCCTCCATATTTCCAGTCTGTGAACTTCAAGAAATCCTAAAATAATTTGTCATGTTATAAATAAGTTATACAAGCTGTCACCGCGAACCTGTCACCACGCAGACAGATGCAAACATGCGCAGTATGCACTGAGATCAGAATAAAGGCCAGCTAAAAGCAATTACACTTCCAGGTATTAGGCAAACACAATTATTTAAATTGCTAGTCCAAAACAGTTGATAAAATAGATAATTAAAAAAGATTGACCTAAAGCTGATTTTAAATTACTCTGTAACATGCACATAACTTGTATAATTGCTCTCTTGTGACCCAGCCTCCATTAAAAAAGAAATTTCACCTAGGAAAAGAATTACATATGCGGCGCACGGTGATTAAAATAAATACTTATTCTCCTGAATGCTGGAAATTATATGAGAAACTGCATTAAAAAGTGGGAACAAATTAGCCCTGCATTGAAGACTGTAGTGTGCTCTGTCATTTTAATAAATCACACTCGGGTGTTACTGAAATAGAACATATGACAATGCATTAGCCCACAGAAATGGTAGATGACCTAACATATGTAGATATATAAGAATTAAGTTGGAAAAAGACAGAGTAAGTTCATGGAATCATTTAGTTTGGAAAAGGCCCTTAAGAGTATGGTGTCCAACCACTAAGCCAGCAGTGCCAAGTAGATGCTGAGATAATGGGGGACTTTGTTTTCCTTATTCAGAGTAAAGGGGCTCCTAAACGACTTTGGGGGTCCTATCCTGCCATAAGCACTGAGCTTGGGGGGCAGCAGCTGCTGTGGAGGGATTGCATTCGCACTGCACCAGGCAGAAAAGAGGCAAAGAGGAGCAAGAGCTGCGGCACAGGCAGGTTGAAGGCCAGACTTCCAAATATGTTTAGTGCATCTTGATGAGGAAGATGGAAACCTTGGAGGAGTCTCAGATGCGTTTTGTGACCAGCTGGGGTCACACAAACATGAAAAGCAAGTGTGTAGGCCTGAGGCCAAACTCGTGTCCTCAGTGCTGCGAGGGTGCTGGACGTGCGGGCGTCTGACTGGGCTGCACACAGCTGGGAGCAGCAGTAATGCTGGGGAAGAAGCGCAGCTCGTGGTCTCACTCGGCAATTAGCACCCCTCCCTGCCTCATGTGCCATGGGAATGGCTCTCAAACACGGTTTGTTTGTGCAATGCTCGCAGAAAAGAAGAAAATCTTACACTGCCTCTGTTGTAAGATGATGATTCTGAGTGAGCTTTTAATGTCTGGATGCCCAGCTGGAGCAAAGAAAGTGTTGAGACAGTGAAACCACAGCACTTTATACCCAGTTCTGTTGCTTTTGATCTTCTTCATTATGGTTGATGCTTTTGGCACCTATAGCCAAATATAAGCATTGACAACAACACCATCAAATAAAAAATAAGTGAATTTTGGCCTATGTCTGCAATTTGCAGAAACTGTTGGAAGACATGACCAGCACCAAAGGACATTTCTTGAGGAAAATCCTGTAAGACTCCTATTTTAATAGCATGTAGCTCTGCCAGTCTCATTGCAGAAACATGAGAGCTTTCAATTTAAAATGCTCTCCTGCACACGAAGTACTTCTCCAAACCTGTCACTTCTCAGGAGGCCCTTTCTCAGGCAGTCTGCATTTTAAATTGAGCAGTTATGACAGTTTTCACTGCAAAAGGGGACGAATTAGTGAAAGTAGAATATATAGGAACTCAGTTACAGTACAGCTAAACAACAGTAACCTGCTCCTGGGAAATAAATGGCTGGGATTTCTGCAGTGACCGTCCATAGGAAGAAAAGAAAGTCATGTAGGACTAAACAAGCTCACCAGCTTTGTGCCTAAAGTAATGAGTTACAAAATGGCACAAGCTGAGATCATTAATCCTGAATTTATTGACAAGTTTGAAAGCCCTGGGTAGATATTTGTTAGAAATTCAGCTGACAGTGCAGCCTGCTCCTTTGTCTATGCTATTTTGAAGCCCTCTGCAATTTTAGATATGTTTGTTTTCCCATGATGTCTCTGAGACAGGGTGATGTGGATCCCATTTTTGGGGATGGGATAGTGAAGCTCACAGGCAGGTGTGCTGGAAAATTACTTGAAGCCAAATTTTCACCGGCTCACCTCCATGCCCTTTCCTCCCTCTTTGCAGACAGCTGCACTTGCCGAGTGGACACAGCTAATTTCATATTGCAGGTTTTTAAAATGAATTCAAGGCTCAGTCTGTGACTTGCTGAGCACCACTAGAATGGAATGGCTAGGAAGGAGCTTTTTTACTAATCTGCTTTTAGAGTCCAATTTTCACATCTGAGTCTTATGATAGAGGATCAAAGTCCCTCATTAGGGAACTGAATCCAATATTTAATACACTTAATGCCACTTTATATACTCACAAGATAGTCTGGTTTCTGTATAAAACAACATCCAAGCTCCTTGTGACACTTAATGAAGGGACAGGAGGGGTGTTTTTAAGCCCTCATTTTCCACGCTGTTACATGGTGGAGGAGCAGAGCTGACTTCAGTAGTTAGAATGTCACACAAGCAGCCTGTCAAAAGCAGGAGCAGTCTCCTCTGCTTTCCATGAGGGGATACAGAAGTATCCTTATTAATGCATCTGTCTTTCAAAAACTGTGCTGTGATATTCTGCACTAACATGTTTGGAACATCCCGGACTTGGGGAATGTCAAAACTCAGGATTTGAGTGCACACCGTTGCTCTGTAAATTGTATTGGAACTGATTAACCTATCAATCTCTATTACTGAGCTACTGGAAACAAGACACATACTTCTCCTGGGAATTTACCTGGAATGAGATCAAAAGGAAACTGCTTTCTCCCCTTCCTGCACAAAGGTTCAAAATTTGTTTTGACCAGTGATGTTGAAAATAAATAAATATATCTATCACGTGAGCTGAATAATTCCAGCAATTCCCTTGTGATTAGGGCGGGAAGCATTTGAAACATGAAAAGTTGTACCCGTGTTCAAATGAGAGAGGTCCTGGTTAATTATTTAGAGCAGCCGAAAGCTCATCAAAAATTTAACCAAGATATATTTCTCTATGATTGTGCAGGCACCACAATGTGCCGAAATGGAGGCTTTAACTCTGTTAAATGAAACCCTTGAGTTTTCACCTCCCAGCTTTCCATTCCTGGCTCGGGGCGGGAGCGGCGAGGGGGATGAAATGCATCCTTTTCTCCCATCTCCCCTCTTCCCCAAGCTCCTTCAGAAAATTGCCTTTGGCAGCAGTGATGCACATTAGTGGGGTGGATTTAAATAGCACACCCTGGCAAATAAATAGCTTAAAGCATTGGAACTGCTGCTGGAGGGGGTGGCCTTGGCCCACAGTAGAATGTAGCTGCAGCTTTCCAAGGCTATGACCATCCCTCCTTGGTAGACAATGTCAAAAAGACAAGCCAGGCTGCAGCAGGTCCCCATTCCTCTCCCATCTGTGCTGTGACTGCGAGTTCTGAACTTGGCAGAGCCTGAGGGAGGGAGGGAAAGCAGGGACTGCCTTCCCAGTGTCCTGTAGAGTAGTTAATATCCATATTCCCTCCCTCTGTAGCACTGGCAGGAATATAAGCATTCTAGGTAAAGGTGAGGAGGGGATTTTACAGGCTCAGAGCAAGCCCCGGGGGTGATAATTCCTTGGTTTGCCACCCATCACGGTGGGACAGGTGCTGCACTGAATGGCATCTCTTTTTTTGTTTCTCTTCTTTGGACTGTATTTTTCATTTGTTTGTTTGTTTGTTTGTTTGTTTCTCCCACTGACTCAATTCCCACACATGAGAAGTCAAAGCTCTGCAGCTCACAGACCGTTCAAAGCTCCCTCCTGCTGAGGTTTCCCTGTCCAGGGGTGAGTGCAGCTGCAGGAGCAGCTCTGCAGAGAGGTCTCTGCCACCCCAGTGAGCAGCAGGTACCCACAGACATTGAGCCTGTGCTCTCTTAAATAGCCAGTGCTGCAAACTGGATGCTGTTTTTAAGCAATTTAGTTCAGATCTCACCAATTTTGTGCACACTGCCTCAGAGCTAGGTCTGGGCCATTGCCCTTTTCTTTGAAGTCCACTGCATTTGTGAATTTCTTTGATCACTGCTGTGGAAATGATGGAAATGTTTTTCTCACAGGTTTCTATGCACACAGGCATAAAGAGGGCTGAGAACTGCAGTGAAGGTGAAATATCTGACCTTATCTTGACTTAGTTAAGATTAAAGTAACATTAAATAGGCCAAAATTATGTACTAAGTACCTTGAGAGACTGATGAGGAGGGAACAACAGAATTCTACTTCTATCAATATACTCAATACTTAAAGAGCTTTGCCACTAAGCTTAGTGAGTGTCGGGGATTTAAAAATGGCAGACAGTACCTTGGGATTTCTAAGAAATCTTGCTACACTGAGCTTCCAGTGATGGCACTTTTTACCTAAAATTCCCGAAGGAAAGGAAAGGAAAGGAAAGTAAAGGAATCCAAATCTAGTCTTCTTTTCACACCATCCCTGAGCAGAAAGATCACAAAAAACAGCAAATGGGGTTTCCTGGAGGAGTCCCGGTCTTGCTCTATTCTTCCAGATTTCTGGAGCTTCCCAGAAGTGTTCTGTGCACTGAGCCACTGGAGAGAAAGAAATAACCCTGTCCCAGCTGCCTGTGCTGATTCAGCT
The DNA here is from genome assembly GCA_013397315.1 of Donacobius atricapilla. Classification (NCBI taxonomy): domain Eukaryota; kingdom Metazoa; phylum Chordata; class Aves; order Passeriformes; family Mimidae; genus Donacobius; species Donacobius atricapilla. Next base: position 1,132,345 of record WBMY01011916.1, on the reverse strand, counting down.
GATTTCTTAGTCTACACAGTTTCGTTATAAAAACTTAGGAGAAAAATCTCTGAGTGTATAGGTCCTGTAAAACTCATCCAAAGTTGAGAGGTGATCAGCTAGGGGAACAGTGATGGGAATAATGTGGAAACTGCTGGAGAAGGAAATAATGGCATTTCTTACTTACCATTACATCAGTCTGTGGTGAACCAGCTCACCAACCCCACTCGTGATCCCCTTCTCTGGAAAAGATGAGAAAGGAACTAAAAAGGATGGTGAGCAATAAACTGAGTCTAGAAGGAAGAAATGGTCCATACAGGAATGAATGTCAGACTCTGGACTTTCAAATCATGAAAGATATTGAGAATATTAACATGGAATGATTCTTCATCCTTTCTCGCTGTACATGAAATACTTTTTATGCTGGAAAGATTTTTGGTGGATAGCTAAAATAAACCCCCCAAATCAAGCGGAATATTTTGATGCTTTGCAAGTGGTAACTAGGGAAAGAATCTGTACAAGGGTAGCATTTTCATTTGAAGTATTACTGTGTATTTTGATTCCTTTGTCTCAGTTCATGATATAATGGAGCATAACTGATATAACTTGGCTTGATGTGTCCTTGTTACACATACTGGAACAATATCTGCAGAAACATTTGAAATTACACATTTTTACAGACATCTATTTAAAGGCTCAGTAGCTTCAAACAAGCAGAGCACTTAGGCATACTTTAAAGGCTTATTTCCTGCAATCATGCATGGGTCATGGCTTAATCCTCATCAGAAAGCACACTTCGGGATCCTGATTACAGGAGGGGGCAGCGAAGGAAGGACATGGAAAAGCAAAATTAGCAGAGTTTTCCAAAAGAGCTCAGAGATCTTGTACCCAACCAGTAAATCTTTGATGCTAATTTGGAAGAGAGCTGATTTTTTAGAATTCTGAAGGAGGGGACCCAAGAGGCAAAACAAAGTTGATTATTCAAAGTGCCTGTTAGGAGAATGAATGTCAGTGCTCAGCACGGTGTGACATATGTGACAAAAAGGTCAGGCTTTGGAAGAATCAGCTGTCCTGGCAGGGAACAGACAGTCTAATGGGAGAAGCTGCTAAATCCAGTATTTCTTTCTAAATTACTGAATTTCTCTAGGGCTTTTAAATATGGTTTTTAACAAAAAGGCAGGTCTATAAATTATTTTTGAGTAAAATATGATGGAGTGGCTTTGCTTGACCTTGTACTTCTGTCAAATGAGATGGGGTGTGAAGGGACCTTGGTTTTTTTTACCAGAGAGAGGTGGGAATCCAACAGCTTTCTGCAGCAGATAAGAACTTGATTCTGTGCCACTTTAAATCAGTTAAACAAATAATTACCTGTAAATAAACTACTCAGGGAGAAAAACGCTAAATATAATAATACATACATATGGTTTTTTGCACTTTTTAACAGAATGCTCATTACAGTACACAGCTGTATTCAAGAACTCCCCAGTCACACACATTTTCTGCATATACTCTGTGCAGTCACCACTTAATAGAATACCCATTTAATGGATATTTTAAAAACTTATAACCATTACTTTGAGGTCTGTGAATAGATAGCAGAAATCTGTTTATTCCTTTCAAATATACCTAGCTGAAGTGTCAAACATCCAAATTTCTTAAGTAATTTAGTTTGTGAAAAACAGGTATTTGACAGTTGAACAGGAGGCGTTTGTATTTAAAAGTATGAGAAAGGCAATTGCCTTTGAATTCACAAGTCACTGAGATGCCAATATTTCTGGAGTCTGGAGTTTTTAAGATGCTCTGTTATTACAAACTTATTATTAAGAATTCTTCCAAAACATCCTGAGATGTGCCCATGCTCATTATTGGAAGATCTTCCTCATCTCCTTATGCCCTTCTGTTTAGAGATTTTTTTTCAGTGGATGTGGTTTGCAGAAGCCTCCAGGCTGCTCTTGCTCATGATGGCAGAGTGACCTTGAACTGGTCAGGCAAAAAATGGAGGAAGCACAAATCATGCCTTCATTCCTACCCTCTGTTCTCCAGTTATTGTCCATTATCTCCCCAGAGACCACTCCAGAAACGGAGCTGCAGTTTTCCTCCCCCTCCACATTTTTACCTGATGCCTGGTGAGGTCCAGAGCGGTACCAGAGTTTCCACCTGCACTGAGAACTTGGCTCTGGGTCACATTTGTGAAGGGTAGCAAGCACAGGCAGCACTTTAAGGCCTATTTAATAATCCCAGTAACTCAAAATTTGACTTGAGCTTGAGTTGTTCACCTGCAAGGCAGGATTCTGCTTCCGGGGGGCTCTGGCCTCTTGCACCCAGTTATTGAAGGTGCTACAACCAAAACATGTCCTGAGCAGCAGCAGAGGCAACGTGAGAAGGAGAAACTTTTCCCAGTGTTCTAAAAATAAGGGAAAATTTTAGGAGGTATTCCAGCTATTCTGCAGGAGTGTGATGAGTAACCACCCAGTTCCAATGGTCGTAAAGTGGGGGCAGAAAGGTGCTGGCTGTGATCTGGTGACAGCCATTGGCTTTGTGTGCATTTCTGCACATGCTGAGCCCTGAGCTGAGTGGCTCTGGCTGCTCCTCCAGCACTACCCAAACTGTCCCTGACTGATTCCTGGTGCAAGATTTTGTGTCTCACTATGGCAGAGGTATTTCTGCTGCAAATCCAGTAGGAAATGCTTGAGAAGATTTATCTCAGACCGTCACTGTGATCTGCCTGCATTAGGCAGGGTGCAAGGCTATGCCTGGGTGCTGTTAAGGAGCTGTGTTCTCTGAACTCCAAGAGTGTTGGTGGATTCTTGTCTCACTGAGCAGCTGGTAATTGTCAAGGGTGTTCACAAGTCTTTCATAAGTGGAGAAAAAACCAAGGAAGTCCAGGGTGCACATTATATAATACTGGTTTGCAAATTCAAGATTCAAATATTTTGATTTCTGAGACTGAGTTTAATCTCACTCCTGTGAAAAGCCTATTTCTCCCTACCTGTTACACTCAGGAGCACTTCTGCAGCTGAAGACCAACTTTCCATCCTGCAGCCTCCCACAGACATATGCATGCACATTATGTCCCATGTTTAATTGCCTTTCAAAACTGTCTTATCTTGGCACAAACTTGTCTTTGGTTTATCTCTGCTCAGGATAAATGCATACCTAATCTTATTACTGGATGCACTCAGAGCAGACAATCTCATTAATAGCCACCCTTGAGGGATTTTTATCCATGGATCAATTTCATAATTGGAACACAGCTACGTAATATATAAATATATCCCTTCAGTGGCATAACCATTCTCAGCCTATTCAGTCTTGCACATATCATGAGGAAAAAAGAAAAAAGAAAAGAATCCAGTAAGAAAGAATATATTTTTAAAATGGGAATTCTTCTCAGAAGCTTGTTAGGTTTTCAGATCACACCACAGGCTTACAAGCTTGATTTGTCAGGTTCATGATTGTAAGTGGATATGTGAGTTCTATCATTTTTAGCCTGGATAGTCACTAAGAATAGTTTTCCTTATTCTTAGTGGCATTGCATTGCATTTTGTATGCTGTTTGTTGTAGCATATAGAATTCTATAATGGGAAAAACCTATCATGTTAGCTACATATCATTTTCTAAAGCAGCAGGAGCCGTGCAGCTTTTAAGAATTAAATTATGTTCATTTATTCAGTGACTGCAAAATACCCTGCTAAGAGTGTAATAGCTTAAAGGCTTCCTAATCAACTTTACTTCATCATTAAATAATTATGCTTTGTGTATCTGAACTACACTTTGGTCACATCTCATATACAGGCTGGTTAGTGAATATGAGTCATTACCAAGGCTGAGTGAACCATTCATAATTAAACCTGAACCAAGCAAAACTGCCTGGTTTTGAGTTGTGTGAAGCTTTCAGCATGTCTGGGCTACTTTTCCAACAAACTTTAATTCAATTACATCCAAGCCCCAGCAAGATAAAACATATATTTACTGCACAGACCCGAACCACACCAAGAATTGCTGTTTGGAGTTTGGTTGATTTTGTCCTCACCCCTGTCCTTCTGTCAGGATCATTACACCCCTGCTACAAAGGGATTAATTTTCTTTCTCCCTCCCCCTCTATAGGCACACAGTGCGGCTCTTGGAATACAAACACAAGAAATTAGTGGGCAAATGCTACAAAGTTTTACCTATTTGTAGCTGCAAGTCATGCAACTGTACACAAGGTTTTCCATGATGACAGCTCTGGGTGCTATGAGCCAGCTGGTCAAAGTGGGAGAGAAATTACTGCTATCATTCAAAAGGTGAATAGTGATATCAGTGATAAAGATGATCATTCAAAAAATAGCAAGAAGTGCATGTCCATGTGTTTGATTATTAGCAGATGCCAGATCACTCAGAAAATCAAACATCCTCATCAGCTTCCCACAACCATCTTTTGATGTTGTCAGCAGCAAATCACCCTGTCCCTGCTGGCGTGGTGGGAAACAGGCTGCAGAGAAAGCAGAGACATTCGTGGATGTGTTTTCTTGTTGTGGGGCTTTGCTGCTGCAGCGGTGAGGACAGGCTGTGCTGTGCTCACTCAAGAGGCAGTGCTCTGAATCCAGATCTCAGGAGATAAAAGGGCCCCAGACCAGCAAAAAGACACCCAGTTTAAATTGTGATGATGCCTCGCCATCAGACTGATATCCTCAGGGACAGGGGGGAATACCTGCTGCTTGCTGCCTGCAAATCAAATCAAAACCAGAGCCACATTTCAAACAAAATTGCTACCTAAAGCACACGGGAAAAATGGAAGCGTTGGGAGGACAGCTGATTGATAGGGAGGAACCTTTGGAGTGCACCATTCAATTGCATCATTTATATTTCATTAAGCATGAAATTATGTTTATAATTGTATTAGACAACTCTGTGAGAGATATTAGCTCATAAGCCCAGACTGAATTAAAACAATTATTAATTATTACTCTATTTTTTCATTTTTAATGAAATTATGCTTCTGAATTCAGAGCACTGGTGAAGGTGTCTTACTTCAATTCATAAAAATATCACTTGGACTGGCTATTGTGTAACTGAGAGGATAGGAGTGGGTGTTATTGAATGCAAACACTATTCCATCCAGGGGCGCACTTTGTGTAATGGAGATTCCCTGTTCCAAAATGGACAAATGGTCAATGGCAGGGAGATGGTGCAGCAGCCTCAATAGCTGGGCACACAATGTGCAGGGGAACCCAATGATGAGGAGACCAAAAACATAGGAAGAGTTATGAAAAAATAGCAATATAAAAATAGTAATATAAAAAGCCCCAAACCCTGCCAAAAAGTATGGGAAGCAGGAAACAACCTGCAGCCTCAGGAGGTGTGAGAAAACAGCAGGCAGCACCAGAGAGGGAGGCAGAGGGCAGGTATCACCTGGTAGCTGGAATCTGCTTCTGCGCTGGGAGGGAGTTACAAGCCCACTGTAACCTCCCTGCTTCGCGGTGCCTTCAGGCAGCACCATCAGCCCTGGGGATGATGTGTCACAGTGCCAGCAGTGACAGAAATGGCAGCCAGCCCTTCCTGGGGGATCAGCCCCCAACCCCTGTGTGATGGCTTGCAGCAAAATGGGACCTTCTCTGTGGTTTGTCCAGAAATCAGAGCTGAGAGCTTTTATTTCATCTAAAATCTACCAAGACTGTTGCTCCCTGTTACACTTTTGCACTTCATCCAGTGATATTAATACATATGCAAAAATCCCTGGGACCTCAAAAGGCCATACTCACCTGGTGTAAGAGCTGTAGGATCTTTCCTGAGGTGTTGCAAGTGTGGATGACTTACAGTAAAAAGTACTCAAATTTTTCCACCAGTGTCATGGCACACAAAACGTTCTTCAGTTCACCTTCATGCATTTTTCTGTAGCTTTCCAGCTCTCACACTTACTCTACTAATGATTAAGCATCTCAAGCACTTTGAAACAAAGCTTTTCACCTTTAGATATTTTTTTCCCTCTGTACAAGAAGAACAGATTCCTTGCTGGCATTTATCTTCCAACCTGTTCTCTGGCACCCTGACCAAAAATATTTTGAAATGCGTTCCTTTTCATGTCAGAGCTTTGTGCGTGCCACACAACTCACTCCTTTTTTTTTTTTTTAAT
>WBMY01011916.1:1023755-1126229 GCA_013397315.1 Donacobius atricapilla | reverse complement strand
TTTTTTTTTTTTTTTTGCTTCTCCTTTTCTACTTTCTTCTCCTGTGTGTGCAGCTGACCACATGGTTTCATTCAGTGAAACAGCCGATTGCGAAATGAGACAAACACTTTGACTTTGCCGCTGGCTTTCGTGGTTGCTGTACCTCTGAAGGCTCCATTCACCTCTAATTACATGTCCATCGAAATCCTGCAGAGAAGGAACAGTGTAAATCATTAGCCCTCCTAAATGAATGTGCAGCTGAGTAGCTAACAAAGGGATTAGCACTTGACAGGGGAAGCGTTGCATGCTGAAGCAGAGGGTCAGGGGGTGACTGCCTATTACACAGGAATAATTGCCACCCAGGGCTGGGGGAAGCGGTGTCCGCAGGCTGTGCTGGCTGCAGAGCAGCATTTCCTCTCAGCTCTTAGCCCTCTGCCCAGTCTGCCTTTGCACAAATCGAGGAGAGGAGCTGTCACTGGGCAGGGGAGCTGAGGCCTGGGGCGTGGACTGGGGAGCATGGAAATGGGTGCTGGAAAGGAAAGGTGAGCTGGAGCCCAGGAACCTGCCCTATTGGACACAGGGCTTCCACCCCTAAATAAAACCTGTCCTTTTTGGTTTTTAAAAATACTGCTTTGATTAATCCTCCATTGCCTTAATATGGCTTTATACAAACTGTTCGTTTTGAGCTTGGGAATTTTTTTATGTCTTTAACAAAAAGAATATAAAGTGCAAAAATGTCTTCTTGCCCTACCTAACCTTTTCTTATTTAAAAGCATTTTAGGATTCAGGACAATATTCATACTGCAATGAGCCCTCCATAGATTAAGGTGTCCCCAGACAACTAATATTTTACCTTTTTAAGAATACTCACGGAGTACCTTTTTAAGAATACTCATGAGTTCTTATTCATGGAGTTCAACAGATCTGTGACTTCTGTGGCCATAAGGGAGGAACACCTATGGAGGATTTCAAAATGCCGTAACAATTATTAGTGCAGTAACAATTATTACTTGAGTGGCCGAGTTAGGGGATCGTGGTCATTGCTGTCACTGTGGTGCTGCTGACAAATTGTGCTTGCTGGAAACATGCCACTACATTAGCATAATGTGGCATGGAATATCCTGTTTGGTAGTAAGAGGGATCTTACAGTTAGGAAAGATTCTGGGTAAGACTTCCTGCTGGAATAAATGCTCATCACTCGTCATCGCAGCTGTTGTCATTCAAATGCGCTGAGATTCGCTCCCTTGTCTTGAGGCAGCCAAGGACAAAATCACAGCTAAAATGATTGGGGAGCATTCAGCACATGTTTGGAGTTGAGCAGAAAGGGGCTTTATGTTCGATTTCTGAGTAAGATGACTTTTTGTTTCGTGCTGTACCTTGAATTGCTTGCTGAGATCATACAGAGGATTTCCAGGTGAGCAGATGCTGGTTCTGGTGTCTGTTTGGTTGTTTTAACCTCACCAACAACATGGTGGAAAACCTTTTGGCCTATTGTGGAATAAAAGATACCATTTTATAGCAAGTTAGCTCAGTCAAAGTCATTTAACTGGACTACACAGAACTATGATGTCTTTAGCCCAATTTAAAGAGAGTGAATTTTGGTGCAGACATTTTAAGTTGTCTAATCAGCCCCGAGAAGAAAATACCTTAAAGATACATAACTAAGTCTGAGAAAAGACACAACAGCAGTAGGGTGATACTGTGCAATGTGAAAATGTTGTTTATATCCAAACATCACATGCACAGTTGAGCATGAATTCACATTAAATCAACTTGCGCTTCAAACATATATTTTTAGATATGGGTAGAAAGAACTATTTTTCACTCATGGAGTCCTAATATCACAAAGGTTTTAATCTGGTGAAATATATGGCTTCTGAAAACCTGAACATGACCAATATTTCCAAATGCTTGTTGAATAAAAGCATCTGAGCAGAGGGGTGATACCTAGTTGTTGTTTTTGTGAATCCCATTTTTTGTGGCTTTATTTCTTTCTGTCTCTCTAGTGGTTTGTCAGTTTTGCCACAATGAGCCCTGTAGAGGTTTGGAAGGAGTGAAGCTGAAGACATGAATCCACGTTTTTGTCTCCTGACATTTTACTGCTTCACTGTGGTGCGCCAGCAGAGCAGGCAAGGTGAGGATCACCTCTACACAGCCATCACCTGTAGGAATGCATTTCCACACCCGAGCAGGTGTTTTCTGTATAAGGGAAAGAGTTGCAGCTTACCTTGGAGCATGTAAGGAAATTAAACTAGAATGTTCCATAGCCTTCTCATTGTAATTGGCTTAGTGTCAGCACAGGGGCACTGCCTGGATCTTTAGGATGTTTCTCAAAACCTGCAGCTGTTTCCACTGGCAGTTTGCCAGTAGAACACTCCTAGGTCATTCAGCACTTAAGGACGAGCACAGAGGTGCTCTGGGCTTTTGAGGGTGTTTTTAGCAAGGTGTCAGAGGTTTCTCGGACACCTGTGTTCGGCTTTTTCTTTGTTCTATGATGTTTACTCTTTTTGTCATTATTAAAACCTTTTACTTTACAAAACACCTCTAAAGAGCCGTCTCACTATTATTAAGCTGTTCTGACAGATACTGGACACCCTCAGAGGTACTGAACCCTCGCAGAGCTGATTCTACCTGGGTCTTTGAGAAATTCAATGATCACCTCCTCAGGGCATGCGGCCACTGGCCCAGCTGAGCCCCCGATACACAAATAGGAGCCCTTTCACCTATTCATGCTGCTCGTGAGCCAAGGCTGAGGAAAGACCACAGGAAAAGCGATTGTGGGAATAAAAGGAAATTTTCGCATGAGCCAATGGGCATCCCACATGCTGTCTTCCATTCACCACAGAATACTCCTTCCTCTTGTCTGATAAAGTGACATCTGGTTAGTACATTTGCCTGATTATTCAGTTCTCTGCATCACTGGGAGGAAAGTAATCTCTCTAATTGGTACAGAGAATTTTTTCCAGCATGGTAAAAACAGCAGACTCTGTATTGAGATTTCTTCGTGGCTGTTGCTGCTATCAGCTTCAGAAACCATGGGAAAGGAACATAATTTTGTGTTTATTTGTTCACAGAGTTAACAGATTTGCAGCCCTCGAAATAGTATATAGGTCTAGTTATGAAGGAAATAAAATGCCCTAATTAATTTTCTGCATCACTGAAATGGAGCTTCAGTCAAATGGAGAAGGCAAACATGGTGGATGTCAGAGAGCTGTCCTAGGACCAAGCCTCCAGCACTATTTGGGAGCAAAAGGTAAAATGAGACAGTAGATGAGATGAAAATGCTAATTAGAAGATGGGTTTGGATGAGATAGGCAAATCTCCTTGTAATCTCAAATAATCCTGAAGTTTTCTTGCTGTGTTCTTAACCCATCCCGAGTTTGTTGTGCATTTGGTTCCTGGAAACAGCCCTCAGTCTATTTGGATCCTTCAGGCAGTAACAGTCTGGTTGAAAAGACTATTCCTTTTCTTCATTTTTTAAAACCCTAAAAGGCATTTCCTAGAGATAAATAATAGGGTGGTTGCTGTCTTTACAGTGGCAGGGGTTTTCTTTACTATAAACAGGCCTGGCCTATTTGGTCTGGAGTGATTTTCAAAGGCCAGGTAGTAATCATCTCAAAGGTGTCTGTGTCTTCCAGAGCTGGACTACAAATCCAGCACTTGGCTGGAAAACCTCTTGGCCAGGAATGTGGTCCCAAAAGGAAGACCTGGAGACAGAGTAATAATACAAACCTGCTGGAGGTAAAATGAGCAGGATTGTGCAGTTTGGGCTGTTTTCCTTTTTGCTATAAGCAACATGTTGAAGCATGGATACTACAGGTAAAAGTGGTATTTCTCAACAGATTGTATTTGAAGTGTTAGACTTCTTCCTACTCTGACTACTTAAAGTTCCTCATGAGGCTTTTATCCCAGCATGTCTGGACATTTTAACAACATTCATTAGGCAGGATGACATCCCAGTTACTGACTAAGAGAGGTTTTGATGCCCCATTTTCAGAACTGGTCATCCAGAAATACATTTAGTTGGTGAGAAAGGAACAGAAAGGGCTAAAGTACCCCTGGTTCCAGGAGAGCAAGAGGCATTATAAAGAAGTTTAAAAGAAGTTCCTTTTCATAAGGATAAAACTGTTGTGAATTTGTAGAGCTTTAAAATAAAAAGACATGGTAATAGTCTTCTAATTCTCAAAAAGTCTGCAAAGAAGGTGCTTCTGAATACTGTCCTGGTCACCAAAGGAGTAAAAAAGGTTCCTGGCTCTACATAGAGCAAAATTTTAAATTAGAGATTTGGAAAAGCTTCCTAATGAAGGCTATTTACACAATGAACCTGGCTGCTAAGGGAAGCTGTAAAACCTAAGTTAGAAAAGACCAATTAGACTAACACCTGTCTGGAATGGGCACAGCAGGATCCTGCACCCATGCAGTGAAAATGGACTTAAAGCCACTGTCATGCTGTGGTGCTGGTTTTTAACCTCCAGAGCCCCACTCAGGTCCTGTGATTCCATTTTTGCTACACACATATATCTCCCTGGACTGTATGTAAGTCCTCTAAGCTCAGCTCTAAGGGTCCTCAAGTCTGTCTCACTTCAGTAGCTCCAGCCTGTCTGGGAAAAAAAAAGCCATAAAGCTGAAGTGTGTGAGATCAAAGTCTTCTCAGGAAGTCATGAGGATTAAAATTAATTTCATTACTGTGGGTAGAGCAGCTTTCCCTAGGGAAAAAGGTGTCTTTTGGGCTCTGTTGAGTTGGTACCTCAGCTGACCTTATTCAGGGAAAAACTCTACCCCATAACCATCTTTTTGAGGGGCTGGGGGTTAAGGGTCAGGATCCTTGAGGAGAGGGGACAGTTTCCTACAATCCTCAGTGAGATGTGCAAAGATTCTCCTGGTTTCCCACAGACACTGGGGATGTATTATCTCTGGATAAGGGTCCCTTCCTGGCACACTGTATGAGAAGTGTGCACATGGCATTCACAGCTCTGGATTCACCTCTGGAAATCAGGATCCTTCATGCCACAGTCACTGTTGCTTCCCAGGGTTCTAAAATCTGGAATTTAATCTTAGCTACGTGATGCAAGAATGATACCCAGCGCTGTAAGTCAGCAGTATCCCCCAAATAAGTTGATAAAGCAGCTGTGTTGGCTCTAGAGCATCTCAACTTTAGGCTTCTGAGTATGATGAATTATTGTTTAAGGAGATGTATTCATAATTCCGTTCCTTCCAAGCAGGTGGTTGATATTTTGAGATCCCTGCTGTATCAGCACTATGTATATTTGGCACAGAAACTGCATGAATATTATAAATTCTATATTTAATTGAGTCTCATAAAGAAATCCTGTAAATCATAGTCATCCCATCAAACAAACCAGGAAAATGATGTGGTGAGGTATTCAATAACACAGCTTCTTTTGTCCCTAAGGGATAGACAAAACTTCGTTGTTTCCCTCAGAAGAAAAAGAATTATGATAGTCAGGTATCTTTGATGTAGTTCTGTTTAGCTGAAAATAACATAAAATCCTAATTCCTAGCATCTAAATCAAGTAATATGAGAAAATACTTTTACATCCAACACCAAACCTCCATGAGCCAGCACTGAGCCAAAAAGGCTCTCTTGTTTAGGGTTTAAGCAAGACCACAATGCCACTATTGAGTCAGGTTGTGTCCTAAGCTTTCTTTCTTCTTTATATCTTCTTCAAAATATTTCTTTGTGTTTCTTTGTCTCATATATGGTGGCAGAAAATATCACAGCATCGTTTGCTATGCAGTAGATGGTGAAACTCCTTTGTTTACATTTGTGAATGTTAGGTGATACGCTAGGGGGGTGAGAGTTAATGTTTTGTCAACCTACTGGGACTAAAATCCAAAAATCCTAAAATGCTTTGCTTTTCTTGAATGAGAACGAGTCTAATAGTTCTTTCCATAAGATAGACTCTGGGGCTTTGATAAAGGATCTAAATCGCAATAAATTAAAGAGGGGCAGTTAAAACAAGCGTGGGTCTTACCTAATAACCAGGGAAAAATACACATAGCAAACCAAGCAAAGGGAGATTTATACCCAGTTTCCTCAGGTGGTTACAAAGCTAAAACCGCTTTCATTGTGTGAAGTTCTCCGTGCCATTGGCTCACAATGAGGAACTATTTGCACCTATTTTATCTGTAGTACATCTATTACATCAAATCCACAGGAGGTGAGAGAGGCTGGTACTAAATGAACGCAGTTCATTATTTAGCTGTGTCTGGCAAGGTGAACAAAGGCAGCAGAGGTTGATTTTGGCATCTGACCTGCGCTGGCATCTTCTGCCTGCAGAGCCCTGGTGGTGGGAGAGCAGTTTGCTGCAGGGAGCAGCAGACGGGCCGCTGAGCCCTCAGAACTCGCTCTGCAGCACATGCACAGCCTCGTTTTCCTGACAGGCTGCCTCAAGGGCTCTCCAGAGCTATTTGATCAGGTCCTCCAAACCCTCTTCACCGCGCTTCTCTTCGCTGCTCTCACTGTGGCATTCATCACAGGTTATTTTATCTGGGTGAGAGTGGGGCATACACACGCCTTTGGGTCCATGCAGTGCATCCACAAATAGGTTGCTAGACAGGCCCCTGGCCTGGCTGATCAGAGTGAAAGAGCTGGAAAAGCGCTCTCCTTGATAGGCCAAGGTGATCCTGGGGCATCGCACCCCGGGCTGGTGCCAGCCCTGGCACAGGGCAGGGACGGGCCTCACCCGAGAGCGTTCCTAGATCTGTGCTGGAAAGCCTTTGTGATTGTCCAGGGATGGCAGGGAGGGTCCTTGAGATAACACTTGGACGTGGCAACCGTGTGGCACAGCACAGCAGTGCTGCTGAGGAAAAGCCACCCGAATTCACAGCTCCAGTGGTGAGGGTGAGGGTGATCCCCAGTGCGCCTGCCAAGGCCAGCACTTGTCACTGCTCCGCTTCTCATCCTCCACCAGCGGCAAGCTGTCACGGTAGGACATGAAATAGATTGACTCCATAGAGGTTTCAGAAGAGAAAGAAGGCTTTATTTACAATTCCAACAGTTTCTTTTAGAACATGCTGTGTAAAAAGGTCTGTTATTGCTCCATGGGACTGACACTGCTCTCCATTGGTTCAGGAATAGGAAACAACCCCTGGGGACAGTTGTTCTGGCAAAGGGAACACTGCTTACTTAACCTGTTTTGAGAAACAGAGAGAGATGTTTTGAAGAGAGAAAACTGTTGGCAGCTTTCCTTGGGAAAGGAGCCAGCAATGGTTAGCAAGCTAAAATTCAGGCTCAGGAATATCGAGCCTACAGCAAGCTGCAGTTGTGTCTTCCTGAGATGTCCATTTTGATCTTGTTCAGCAGCAAAGTGCACCCTTGGCCCATAAATTTGAAGACGTTTATAGAAAGGAAAAAAAAAGAATTATGGGAGATCAAAAGGGAGCTGGTGAGAGAACATGTAAGCCTAATATTTCTGAATCTGAGGGATTTTAGCCTACTAACAGCTACTAACTTTTCCCAAGGGAAAAATATCTCAAGAAAGCTTCTTCTCAAAATAATCTTGGCAAACAACTATCCTTTCTTAAAACAATCTTTCCCCAGGTGGTGTTTTGTCTTTCTAGTTCTGTTTCTCTAGTTTAACCAATGGGATTAGAGAGGTGTCGTTCCTATTCCCCAATCATGTTAAGTCTGTATTGGAGCACCTTATAAAAGGTAGTAGGAATTAGACAATCAAGCCTTCTCTATGCTCATTGCCTTCTGAAAATATTTAGAGTCTCATCTTTTTTCATGTCCTACAACAACAAAGAACAAGCACGAGAAATGGTGTCCTGTTGCTGGTTTCCAGTTTGCTCAGGGAAGTGGAATGGGTAGCACAGCCTAACAAATTAACATGGTTCTATAAGTAATAGGCATGATTTACTGTATTTTCTTCCCTAGCCAAAATCATCCACAGAAAATGGCCAACCGCTCCCTCAGCAGCAGCAGGAACATTGTCATATATACCAAGGGGGTCACTGAAAGTAAAAATAACTGTAGAATTAAGTAATTGTGAATAAGATCGTTTAAGCAACCAGGATTTCATGAACATGGCTGAAGGAGGGCTGACATGAATTGGAAAGTTACTGTGTTCAAATGCAATTTTCACATTTTCCTATTACATAAAGTAAAAAACTACTTTGCCCACCAGAAAGGGGCCTGAGCTTTACTGTAATAGAAGTTGAGAAGGAACTCTGCTGAAGTCATTGGTGTGAGGTAATGAGCTGTGAATATACTTTAGTATATGAAACAATACCTGGACAGGGATTCCTGTTGATTTCAGTGGGACTATTTGTACAGCCAGTTACTGCTCTGTACAAGTCTACGGGCATGTGGCTTTCTGCTAAATAAGATTACATGTCTATTAGACTTTCCAGAAGCTACAACACTGCAATATATGGTATTACCATGCACTGAAGTTAGGTCCTTGGGAAATTATTCAATAGAAATATGTAGGAGACCAATTTCCTCAGTAACAGCAAATCTTTCAAGCACTGCAGTTTAGGTGACGATTCAGCTCTTGGAATAGAATCCATTTAACTTTGGATTTGGAAAGGACAGTGCTGGAAGTTAGGGAGCAGCGGATTTATGTGTCACTGGATTATAGTGGTGTGGCTATTTTGCAAATAACCTGCCCTCTGAAACTGCTGACTGTAAGATGCTTTAGGAATATTGACATTTTGCCACAAGTAAAGAAAGCTCACGCTCAACTCATATCATCAGATGACTTAACAACACATTTCCCTTGCATTAATGAAACAACCTCCGTGTCCTCATAACAATTATAAAGACATCTTTTACTTATTATACTACCCTGCAGCAAGGAGAAGGGTATTGATCCAGGCCTATGTTTCATTTACAAAAAGAGATTTTCTGGGGAGAAAACAGAGGATATGAAATACTCCAAAACATGAAGCAAATGGCTTCATCTCAAAGAAGAAACGGCTCTTTGAAGAGAAGTAAAACGCTCAAAGTATCTTAAGAACAAAGAAACACAAGCACCTGGGTCTATGAACTGCTCTGGAGTAAACTATTTCTTACTGCAGTCATAATACAGTCTCAAGCAAGGGGAAATCTTCCTTAACAAAACAAAAATCATGGGAGGTCACTCCAGGGAGTTTTATGTGGTTAATGCATGGGGGACTGAATAGAGAAAGGCTGCATTTTTTTCCCTGTGAATCACAGGGCCCTTGCTGGCACTGTGAACTGACTCAAGAATTCCACAGTCTCTATTCAGTCCTGCCATCATCCCTGCTTCAAAACCTGGGTCTGACAGGGGATCTGTGATGAGAGCACAGTTTCCATCCAAGTGCTTTGATGACTTCTCCAGTGCTCTGCAGCATTTACTCCTGAATTTGCCTCGATGGCCATAGGACAGCAAACAATCCAGAGCATGTGCCCTGGGACACCATCCTCTTCATTCTCTTCTCAGCCTTGCTGCCTCTCATAGCCCATTCTTTCGGTATTGGGTGAGAAAAGCTGGCTGTGAGCAGGGACAGTGCTGTTGCAGGTGTATTTAAAGAAGGAAAAAGTTGAGTTTCACAGCTGAGAGCGCTGCTGAGAAACCTGAGATCTGTCACTGCTTACACAGAAGATCTGACACCGATGTCCTTTTGAAATACTGTGAGCTGTGCCCTGCCTGCAGCGCCAGTTCTGTCCACGGCACGTGGGCAGCTGTGTGAATATGAGGAAGTGCTGCCATCCTCTTCTCAAGGGGTGATTTGTTTCCCCTAATCCAGAACGTTTCAGTGTTTTTATATTTGCTTTCTGTGTTGTCTTTTCAGGTGTGGGACTCTCGAGGAGCAACCTGGGCTCTGATTCCTCAGAAATGTGTCAGTGTCATTCTTTGTATCACTGAATTCTAAAATTGCCGTTTCAGTTGCTGCAGCATTTCTTGCTTTCAGCTTTCCTCTTTTTCTGAGGTTGTTTAATTTCCTGAAACTCAGTAAGAAAATCAACACAGAAGGCCAGATCTGTTCCTTGTGTTCTAAATACATATTCAAAAACTCTCAGCTAATTAGTGCTAAATTAAAATGCAAGAGGAATATCCTTTATTTTTGGGTTATATGGATAAATCACTTACTTCCTTTACTGCTCCTGAAGAAAGATCAGCCACTGCATGCTGTTAGTGCCACTGAGAATAATAAAAAAGTCATCACAAAA
The DNA here is from genome assembly GCA_013397315.1 of Donacobius atricapilla. Taxonomy (NCBI): domain Eukaryota; kingdom Metazoa; phylum Chordata; class Aves; order Passeriformes; family Mimidae; genus Donacobius; species Donacobius atricapilla. The sequence continues at coordinate 1,116,088 of WBMY01011916.1, read as the reverse complement.
TGATATCTTGATAAAACATGACCTTTAAAGCTGAAGCTGTGGGAGCAAACCAGATAAAAAATGTTTCCTGAATACACACAAAAAGGTCTGCAATGAAAGGAAAAACGATTATTCTCACATTCTTAATTATTTTAGAAGATGGATGAAATTAAATTAGGTATTATTTTAAAGCAGTGGGAATTCATACCATGCTGACTACATTATTCATTTTTGAATGAACTTTCATTTTTTTCTTTTTACGAAAATGTTGATTTTTATATACATACTTTTCATTTTTCCACATATATCATAAAACAAGGACAAAAATTTTCACAGCAGGAATTGATTCCTAACTGGTCACTTTAATCCATGTGGTCTTCCTCCCTTGTAATTAGTGACTATGTCCTTATCCGTTTGAAAGGTTTCTAGCAGCATACAATGGCTGGGGTCATTCTTATTGCTCCTGGGCAATCTTGGTTGGTACAAACACCCGAATTCACAAAGGAGCCAGCCAGCCAGCCAGCCTCAAGGTTTCTGTGTACAGAAGCTCTCATGCAGGGAAAAAAAAAAAAAAATTAAACCCCAAAGATCTTTGCCAGCATTATTTCATTTTCTTTTCCTCAGATTCTTGTCCTGATTTTTAAATTACACACAAGTGGTCTCAGAGTACTTAAGCCAAGGTCAAATTTTTTCTATGTTTTTGCATAATGCAAAGAAGATGAATTTCTAATCTCTTATTCTGACTGGGTAGGTCATCTGCCCTAAATATAACAAATAATATTAAAATTCAGGCTTTACTGATGTTGAAATTAAATGAGAGGCTGTGGGGATGAGCAGGGTTGAGGGGGTGCATGTGTGACCTTTTTCAGTAATCCCAGTTTGGATCTATAGAGTAAATCTATTCTCTTTGAAGAAATACATTACCACAAACCCCCCAGATCAGCCAGAAAATACACAGCATCAGCATTACAGGGTTAAAACTTGAATTAGGTTGTGGAACCAAGTCAGTGGGAGGGGGTCCATTCTTAATTGAACTGAAATCCTGCTCACAGCGAGGAGGAAGTGTGTGAAACACCCAGCTAGGTTTTAAATGTTAGTCACATTCCACAAGGCTTTCCTGGCTCTTGTGGATTGAGAAGGTAGAGGAAGGGTAATGAAGGACTAAAATGTGAAGTTAAGACCCACATCTGTTGACGACTGCAGAATTCCTGTGGCCAAGGAGCTGAAGGATAAAAGCTTGCCCCGTGTGTGTCATGGCAGGAAACTTGTAGCAGCCCCACAGAGAGACTGATGGATGATGATTTGCATTCATTCTGGGGGGGTTTCCTTGGGATGTGGTTGTTTGGGACCAATTTAAAGGGTCCCAATTTGCTTCCCTCCCTTTCCTTTCCCTTTGTACAGCGTTCTAAGGGAGGGACCAGTCTCAGCTGACTCCTGCTGGTTCATGCAGCAGGATCTCAAATCCCAGAGCAGTTTGTCTCAAACCCCAAGGCACCCACAGACACCTGCAGAAAAGTCACTTGTGACATCCAGCCAAAGGCAGATTCTGTAGATAATCTTGCCAGAAGCAAAATTCTTGTTAATTTTCCTATTTCACTCCACATGTTATTGAACATAAAATATCAGTGCCCTACAAAGCTCACAAAAGAACAATACAGATACATTTCTAAGATGCTGAAAAAACCAGACTTTAGGTTCACTTGAGTAATTACTAAATTCCTGAAGGAGAGGCAGCATATTTTCTGTCTTTCTACATATTTATTATTTCTTTCTCCTCTGCTCTTGGTGAGCCAGTCAAACAAGGTGGGAGAAGTTTCATCTGAAAGGACAGAAGTTTTTATCCAAATTTATCTTCAATATAAATTTGTGAAACAGAGTCTTTGAACACACCTAGCTGACTGGTTTTATTTTTTTTATGTTGATGTCTTCCTTTCTTCTTTATCTTCTCTGCAACAGCTGGCAGTACTACTGGCAGATGCCACCAAAGTCTACTGAGCATTAAAAGCAGGCCAGCCCTAACCCTTGGCTTGAAAGCGTGATGATGTCTCAGCAGCCAGAGGACACAGAGGAAATGAGTGAGACAGAAGGAGCTTGTCAGAGAGCTACAACATCAAACTAACAAAATAACAGACCTGAAATTCAAATGCAGCTTGGTAGCTCCAACAACAGGCAGATGTACTCACACATTTCCTTTTTTTTTTTTGTCCTATGGTGGAAGTTAATTTTCTTGACTGATTCTTGGACTTTTCACACATGACTGCAGAATTTGTCTGGAATGTATAGGTAAGAAAAAAATTTGGTCTGGAGTCACCGTGAACAGAAAAATCCGAGCACAGTCTTCTTCCTTGCTGATGGCCAAGGCAGAGGTATGATAAGTAGATGAGGAATGCAGTCTGGCAGATGGCCATTCCCACCTGGATGCCTCTCCCCTGTCTGGTGAGGTTAAACCATCCTGGTCCTGCAGTCAATGACACCCAAGGTGATACAAATCCATGGGTTTGTCCTCTCTTAGTGGAATCAATGGGATTGCAGCCTTTAGCATGAGTCCAGAATGCGAAGCCCCCTCCATATCTGTGCATCCTGGTGTCTTTGCTCCATCAGGAACTGGTGTGCTTACACCTATTAGAGGCAGCGATATGGTTCTGCAGCATTGTGGTTCTACAGCAGCTGATTTGCAGCAATGATTCGTTTTCACTTCCAGAGGTTTCTGGAAGCTCTCAAAAGGGCAGAGTTGCCCCTTCTAATCCTCTCTCTGAGTTGCATCTCGTGGTGCAATGTTGAAGCCAAGTGGCCTGAAATTTAGCAGAGGATGATTTCCAGGGTGTTGGCCGTTCACTGAGAGTTAGAGCCGAGGCAGTGGCTACTGAGGAGCCAACTGGAATTGCTAATGGTAAGGAGCTGAAGCCAAAGCAGTCCAAGCCAAGAGAATCACTGGAAGCCAGCAAGACCTGTCTCTGGGGTCTGTCCTACTGAACATATGTTTGGAACTTGAAAAAGGAAAGGAGCATCTCAAGGGACATGAATCAGACCAGTTGAGCAACACTGGAAACTTGAACATTGCCACAAAGCCAAAACGTCTTTGTTTCAGCATAACCAAAATTTATTAAAGCAAAATACTTCAAAATAGCAGAGAAACAAAATCTGATCCAAATCGATATTTGGAAGAAAACGTTGACAAAGAGCATAATCTATATGCCAAGGGTTCCCTTAGGAGCAGACTAATTTTGTGCAGACATTCCTGAATAGGAGATACATTCATAAAAATGTCTTGTTACTGGGTTTCTGCACAGCATGGGAACTCCTCACTGAATTAGTTCCCAACCACGACACAATTCCTTCCTTTCTCTCCTTTTTCCTCTCCTGCTATGACCAGTTAGGAGCAGCCACTCCTTCTCAGTCTCTCCACAGGGGTTAATTTATCCTCCCGAGTTGTGCAGCCACCGGGATTGCCCTGAGAGTTTCCAAGGTAGAAAGAGAAAGTAGAAGTGAAAAGCAGCTCCCTGCATGATTTGTGAAGCATGCAAAATACAATAGTAATAAAAATAGTAATGAGCTCGTTATAATAGAGATGGTCTCATTAGCAGTGCAAATGCCAATCATATATGTGGCCAGGCTCCTGATGGTGCAGGGAGTCCTTTAACACTGTCCTTCCCTGCTCCAGAAGTACAAATCCTATTTTAAAGCATCTAATTTTTCCAGTTCTTGGGCTGCTATCCCACCCTTTGCTCCCCAAAAGGCCACTGCAGTCTATAATGCCTGGACAAACAGGATATGGGGGGTGAGATGCACATCCCTGTGCCCTGCCTGCCCTTCCCCTCCAGCCTCCCACTGCCACCAGAACAGGGAGAAGATTACTCCATTGCTGGCAAGAAATATCTTGGGCGTACAATGGGAAAATGCATTTGGAAATATTTTAATTGGGAGGAAAACAGTTTCCATCAACAGGCTCGTAATGAATTTAGGGCAATTGCAGATGCACAGTAGGAATGGGGATAATAACACAGTTTCAGACATTTTGGGCCCGTGGGAGTGCAGTACTCATGACTGTGCATGTCCTGCTGCTCCAGACATTTCTCCCAGGAAGGTGCAGTGCAGGATGATGGCATCTGCCTGTGGCTGCAGTGAGGTTCATCCTTCCTCTTCCACTCCAGACAGGTGGTGTGGCTTCTTCCCTTCCAAAGCCTGAGGCAGAAATCTCATCTTGGCTGAGAACATGTTGGCTACTGGTCATTCTGGGGGAAGAAATTGCCAACCCTGTAGATAAAACTCTTGTTTTCATTTGTAATCTAGGCTACCAGAAATGTAGAACTCCATCAAAATCAGCCAGGTAATAATGAGCCACTCTCTTCAAAAATGTACTTAAAATTGAAAGTGATTAAAGATGCTCCAGCCTGCAATTGCCTATTACTCACTTGTGCTCTAAACAATTTGTTTTTCACATCATTCCAGGAAGTTGTAACTTCTTAAAGCAATGTTCTTGGTAATTAGGGGAGAGCAGCAGCAGCAGCCACTGAGCATCATCATCTGTGCTGCAGCAGTGTCAGGAGTGCTGCCTTCTGCAGATGGTAGAACAAGTGTGGCCAAGAGAGGCAGCACCTGGTCCCACTGCTCAGCACCTCAGTGCCCAGGCCGTGACCACTCACCAGGACTTCATCTTGGTGCAGAGAAACGCTGGGCTTGGGGAGGCTTAACTCAGCTTGGTCTGAGCTTCTGAGATCATTTTTGTACACAGAAGGGAGCTCTGGTACCCTTCAAGAGCATGGCACTGCCTGTAGTCTGGGCAAAATTCCTGCCTCTCTGAAGCTGGCCCAGGAATAAGAAAAGGCTTTCAGAAATTTATTTTTAAGCTCTCTACTTTTTAATTTTGAAGTGTAGTTAAAGTAGCTACAACAGACAGATACATCCTGCCACTAATCCTCAGCACTCTGCCTTCATGGACTTTATTCTGTACACATTTTTGATTTACCCATTTTAATTTTCAGACAAAGTTAAATGAGACCTAGGTTTTTTTCTGTTGCAAAAGTAGTGCTCCTTTGGTCAATAAATGTATCAGAGCGATACCACAATGCTTAAATAAAGTAGCAATATAAATAAATGATTTTCAAAATCCCAGGCACTTGAGACAATCACTCCATACTAGACACCATAATTGCAGGACCAAGTGCTGTGGTTGTCCTGGCTGCCTCCATGCCCGAGCCAGGGCACAGGATGAACCCTAATAATGGCTCAAATAGTTTGTGACAGTGAAAAACATAACTTATATGCATGTGGGCTCCTCTAGCTGGCAGCTGCCTTCCTGTAGAGATCACCTACAATTCAGAAAGATCATTATTTCATGTGTGCTGTGGGGGGTTTTTAGTTGTGTGCCCCATTTTGCTGCTCAAGTTGTTGCCAGGACATCCTCACCCCACCTCTCCTCAGGCTGCTGTCACCTCTGACACTGCCTCATGCGGCCAAATCTCCTGAAAAGAGCCAGAGAAGGAGAGAAAGGAGCAGTGCTGGCAGAACAAAGGTGAGATGGAGACCCAGAGCTTCAGGCTGTGCTCCCTGTGGTGGGTGCAGCCGCGCTGTGACACGTCTGCAGTTCTCATGGAGACAAACCTATGCTTCACTGAGCATTCCTTCTCTCTCCTGTAGCCTCTCAAGCTCTCTCTGTGATCAAGTGTGTGCTTCCAGGACTCCCGGACTCATAGCTTGCCTTACACAAGCCTTTGGTTTGGCAAGTGGCATGATGCTTCATTTTAGCTTGGAAGAGGATATTGTTTCACACCAATGCTATTTCATCTTTAAGTAGAGGGCAGTGATCACAGCTGCTGAGCTTGTGAATTTTATCACAATAAAATAACAGCAATAGTTTTTACCTGTTTGGAAAGAGCTGTGCACACGAGGGTATGGACAGCAAGTGGCCGTATTACAAATAATTACCCACGTTACTAATGAAAGGGACTTACCTCAATATTAATAATAATAATAAGCTTGTTCAAGATGACTTCATCTCATTTAAACTCAAGAATTTATCTCAATAATAAGGAAAAATCAAAGTATGAACAGGAAGATGTATGGAAAGACTACAGAGAAACTGCATTATAAATGTGGTGAGCAAAACAAACGAGCCTTCTTACTCTGGTATGCAGGATTAAAAACACCCCAAACCTTAGGCTGTATAGGATGTATTTATGCAAGGAAAGAAGCTCCAAGGGTGAGGATACTCCTAGGCTTTACAGGAGCAGTGAGGTCCCCAGCTGGAGGCAGTGGGAGGCTGCAGCAGGGCACAGCAGCAAGGGGGACTCGTCTGTCAGCTGGGGCAAGGGACAACTTTCCAGTTCCGAGGTGTCATCCCACTGCTGGTGAGGTCCTGTGCTGCAGAGGCTCCAGAAGGGCAGGAGCTGATGTCCTGGTGAGGAGTTTGTGACGGCTGGAGCTGCCCCACACGCCAGGCACAGCTAAACCCCCCCAGGAGCAGCAGGTCTCCCTTCCCAGGCTGAGCCTGGAGCTGCCTCTCGCTGCTGCCCATGCAGGTCAGGCAGAGAGATCCGTGCCACAAAGCACAGGAGGACAGCTGAGAACACGAGTTAGCAAAAGGAAATGAAAGAACAGCGACTACCAGATGATTAATGGCACTAATATGAACCCTGCTGACAGCACAGAGCCTGGGCACCTCTGCTGAGACAGATTAACTTTGTCTCCTGAAACATGGGAACTAAAGGAAGAGAAGCTACCCACTGGGAAATGTCTAAATCCATAGAAAAGTAATGAGAATGTTTGGGCGGAAAGAATTGGCTGGAGAAAAATTTTGGCAAAGTCTGCCACTCTTATCTGGGTGCTTAGCTCAGCTCAGCTCAGCATGCAGACTCTGGGTTACCACTCACACGTCTCCTGGCTAAAAAGTCAAAAGGCAGTAGCACAGGAATTGATCTTCATTTTTCCTGAAGTGGTTTGAAAGCCTTCCTGAGTTGTGTTTTTCCACCCTGACCTATATTGCTGTGGTAATACATTTTTCTGTTCTTTTTATTTCAAAGCATGGCAGAGAGCACAGGCTTTGCCTGGGCTGGGTTTTCTCACCCTCACTGCCCTCTTCTCTGCATGGTAAAACCGTGGCCACACTTGGGGCCAGGTCCCTCCTGGACCACCAGCCTCCCATCTTGCCTACAGGATTAGGGGATGCTCTGCAATTTCAAAGGCAGAAAGAAAATTCAAATACACATTGAAATACTTGTTTCCCGAGCGTGTCTCTGTGTGAGACATGAGGACTTTTCCATCAGGGATTTATGGCTTATTTATTCATGTCATAAAAAAAGCTGCTCAGTGGCAAGCAGAAGTCACTTGTGGGTTAGTCCTGGCATGAAATTTCCACTAAGAATAAAAAAGAGCTTTTCCCAGGCCTTGGGGTTATGACAGGGATCTTCATCCTCCTCTGCCTGAGACTGTTGGGCTTTCATTTTCAAGCGATGTGAAATACAGATCTGCACTCTGGAGCCACGTGGAATTTACCTGTCTGGGCCACAGCACAAGATGCACTTTATAAACAAGGGCCGGGTTTCACTTTTTGTGGCCAGGGCACTTGCACCCAAGCAAAGAAACAGAATATAAACTTTATTGCTCACCACATTTCCTTCCCTTGTTACCCTCCAGCTTCACTCTGCTGAAGAAGTTACAAAACTTTAGTATTGTGTCAAAACACTGGAGACCAGCAGGATTTTAAGGCCTGATTCATAACTCATAGCACATCAAAGGAAAAGTCCCAGTTTCTCGAGTTTCTTTTTCTCATCTCTGCATTTGGGGTCTGGCCACAGCTGATTTTTTGATATGCAGAATAAGCACAGCCCAAGCTGTCCGACTTTGGTGGCATCCTATTGGGCTGAGGCATGAAAAGCCTTGCACAACATCTTCTAATGATTCATATTTTGGGGAGGAGGAACATCACCTCTAGGAATTCAGCTTTATTGGATACCGTAATCCAGAAGAGATAAAAGCACTTACTAATTACTGCTGGGTTTTGTTTCTTTGAAGAATTGGGTTAAATCTCTTTTGAAAGAAAATGTCTGTTTGTGCTTGTTAGATGTATAATTTAATTTGTTTAGGATTTTCTCCTTTTCTAGGGTTTTGTTCTAATGATATCTGTGTTTTTCCTTCTTTCCCTCTCTTTCCTTCACAAAGTTATGAACTTTTGATACATTCTAGATTTATTTTCTTAATATAACAATCGTCATCACCAAGTTGATGCATCTTCTTTGGGCATGGGAATTCTAGATGCTGAGAATTTTGGGGCCTCATTTTTTTCCTCTTTTTTACCCATTGGAAATTCATTCCCTTAAAAAAAGAGATGTGGGAGGAGAAAGGTGCTGCTCTTGCTTGCCTGTTTAATAATTCTGAGATTTATTTGCTTATGGACCTTTCCTGGCTGAAACCTGTATTTGTGCTACACTGAAGAGAGAACTCAAAACATATACTTCAGAAAAGAAAAAAAAATTGTAATACTATAATTTGTCTGTCAATCACTACTACGCAACACTGCAGAAGCAGAGAAAATTGGGCTGAAAGGGAACTTGGGGCTTCATTTAATTCATAATTCTTCCCCGAGCCAGGACCAACTCTGCCTACATCATTCCTGACAGATGTTTTTCTAACCTGCTCTTAACAGCCTCCAGTGGCACTGGGTACACAACCTCCCACGGCAGTTTCTATTAATATGCAACTGCTCTCCCTGTTAGAAAGTTTTTCCTGATGTTAAACCCGAATTTCCTGAGCAGCAGTTTAAACCTGTGAGTTCTCATCCTGTTCACGTGTATTTGATCTGGTTAAGTCAACCCAGCTGAGGGAAGTGGTTCAGCACAGCTCCCAGGAGCTTTCTGCACTTGTGTTCCCTTGCAATTTTAGACACATTTGGAGAAACCCACCCACTGAGAGATACACCCAAAATACAAATAGGGATCAGCTGTTTGTCCTGCCCATGTCTGAGATCTCTTGGGATTTTGTTGTGTCCTGGAGGATGAAGGAAAAAGAAAAACCTGCCCCAGGTTACAAACTTAGGTTACAACCTTTGAGTGTTGACCAGGTATTTCTGCACCGACCACGTGATTTATTATAAGTGAGCTCTTTCACCTTCCCCCCATCCTGAAAACAGCACCCAAAAAGAGGTAATATTTTTAGCTTGGTGTACAAATAAAGAAACACTTTGATGGACTATCCTATTTCTTATCTACAGGGTAGGAATATGGACACTGCTATTGACTCCTGGATGCTCTCATGGCTCTATAAATGAAGACTAATGTTGCAGTCAGCTTTGCCTGGTAGATTCATTTGGGTCAGACAAATAACCCTTCCTTTACCTGATTTCCTATGTTAAAGGGATTTATTAAAGCCTTCAATATATTTGCAAAATGCTCTGAGATATAAGTCTGGAGTGTGCCCCATTTTATGGTTCTCAGATTTAGGGATTATCAGGGGAGTTGATAAAACTCCTGGGTGTAAAACTCTGCATGAAGGGAAGCAGCTCCAAGGCTTCACACAACAGTTTCTGACCCTAAGGCAAGAAGGCTGAGAGGGATCTTACCTCTGGCAGCCGCGGGTGCCCCCCAGCCTTTTCTCTTTCTCTCTGAAGCAGCAGTGTGAGCTTTCAGGGCTTTTCCACAGGCAAAGGAGACATCTGCTAACCAGGACACAAAACAGCTGGGTTACAGCTCTTTTGCTGCTCCTGGCACTGGCAGTGATTTTGCCAGCCCCTGGCACAGGCCTTGTCTGGCTATTAATATTTGTTTTCACCATTAATTTTTTTTACTACAATTCTGAATAACAATGGAACAAATTCTTTCTCAAAAGTGATTTTTTTTTTTTTATAAGTACTACACCCTGCAGCAATGGGAAGTGAAATATTCTTATAGGATTGGGTTCTGATTCCTTCATGCTGGATGAGGGGGCACAGGGAACTATGGTCAGAAGAAAGTGGGTGTTGGAATCAGGGCAGGAAGGGGGTGCCCCAGGCACTTGGAAAAGCTGGCTTCTCTAGTTCTAGAGCAGCTGTAGCCTTGGAGGCACAAACACTGAAAATGTGGAGGTCCCACAGCATGACAGACCAAGCTGGTAGGAAAGCAGGGAGGATCTATCAGACCACAAATGAGCAAAGAATTGAAAGCTTTTTTATTTTTATTTTTTTTGATTGATGCCAAATGATTGTGTTGCTGGCCTCATGAAAATGAAATACTGAACAACAAAACACCATCATTTGGGGCTAATCAAAGATTTCTTGCTTAGCCTCAAGCTGAAACTGTTTTGGCTCGTTTGATCCAGAAAAAAAAAAAAAAGATAAAAATATCATAGACACATTTAAAAATGAGGCATTTTGGACTGGAAAAAAAAAAAGAAGGACTAAAGTACTTTATTTTCTTTTCCAAGTTTTGACCAGCTCTCTTGTGTGAAACTGTTTCAAAAATTTGCCTCAAATAGTTTTCATCCAAGAAAAAAAAAATACAATCACAACATCTCTTGCTTTAACTCAAACTTTTTTCCCTTCGGCAGGGCACCATAAATGCATCACAAGGACTGCATTTCCACTGCCCTGTGATCCTCTGGATATCCCAAGGTGACGTGCCAGGTCCCCCTGTGCAGATCGATGTCCTGCTGTGCCCGGAGTCACAGACAAGTAACAAAATAAATCCTAATCCTACTGAGCTCACATTTTGTTTTCCCTGCCTGCTGAAAAGAGCCATGAGATTTGCCCTGCAAACCCCAAGACTCTTCTCCAAAGAGATGTTTGACTTTCACCTCTCTGCAGAAAATGTGGCTGCAGCAGATGCTGTGCTGAGGCTACAGACGCAGAGAGACCCCGACCAGCAAGAAGGATGGCTCATCACTTCCCTCCTAAGTGACAAATCAATAAAGCCTCTTCAAAACCAACCCCACGGGTCACTCTGCAGCAGCAGGGCTGTAAGCACAGCCACGGCTCCCTCTCACAGGTGGGAGCAGAGGCCCAGCGCTGCAATGTAAAACCTCAGAAGCACAGGGCCAAAAGAAAGCAGCATAAAAGCAAGAGATGCACACTAATTTCCAGAGAAGCTGCCCTGTTGGCAGCACAGCCCTGAAGCAGGAAGGTGCCAGGTGGGAAATGATTTCTAGAAGGTACCAAGTGCTGACCTGCACTGTCCAGCTGCCCACGGCACGGGCAGGACACAGAGACTGGCTAAAGTTCAGAAGATGCTTTTGCAAATGGAGGACCTTGGGTTGGGCCTGAACTTTGAGCAGTCAGAACAACATTTGAGAGGCTGATTAACTGCCCTGAAGCAGACTGAGAAAGTCCCTGGTACAGCCCTGAGCCAGGCTCTTCACTGCCACCCACAGTGGTGGCATCACCCCACGTGAGGCGGCCCTCCTGGCTTTCTTGAAATTGTAGTGTTTAGCAGTCTCTTGTAAATACTGAAATAGATCTAATTATTCATTTAATCAGGGGAAAGGAATCTCCTGCTGTTTTCCAAAACCAGGCAAAATGGCCAATTGCAGCAAAGCAGGCAAGAAAGGCATGTGGCAGCCTCGTCCCATCTGGAGTGCGTGCGGGAGAGCTCTCCCTAACTCTGCAGGCATCTGCCAGCCCTGCACCTCTCATCAGAAGTGTTTGTACAGCACAGCAGAAAAATCAAGGATTTTTTTTTTTTTTTTGCTACTCAATAAAGCACACAAGCCCAAAACAGTGAATTCTCCAAATCCAAATGGTACCAATGCAGAGCAACCCAGCCACAGCCTCTTGCATCAGCTGCCTTAGAGGAGGGTGGATCTCAGCTGTGATGAGGTGCCCAGACAGCCTGGCTCCCATGTCCTCCCCTTGCATTGCTTTGCTGCTCTGTGGCTCATGGAGCAGAAAACAGCGGTGCCAGCAGTGTGAGTGGCACTGCTCCGTGCTCCGTGGCTCCCTGGCAGCTCACTTAGGCTGTAATGAATGGGAGGTGAAAGCTCCTTGGGCTGACAGCCCCAAACACCAGCTGTGCACTTGCAGGCTTCTCATACACCTTTTGGAGGATACAGGACAGAGTGCAAAGATAACACTTTTAATCACCTTGTGTGTTATCAGATCCCCTCCTACTTGCACAGATGAGATGGATGTCTTTGGGTCGCCGGCTCCTGACAGCACTGCCATCATTCATCCCTCTTTGAGCTTCCTTTCTCAGTTTTTTTGCTTTTTTAATGTCACTTTCTTTCTCTTTTCTTCCTGCAGCCATTTTACCCTGGTGTGTTGTTCCCCCCAGCACGCAGGGACAAGCTCTTTGCTCCACAGAGCCCTTTCCCAAGGGAGCACCATGTCTGTGCTCATAGAAAACCCCTTCCAACCTGCTGAGGGGGATTCAGAAAGCCAAATGTTTTTCCTTTCCCTCTCCTTAATGAACTATCATTTCCAGCCCTTGCATGGCCCAGGATGTTAAACATCCCCTCCTTTTGCTTTGCCTTTCCCTGTGTGTGGCTGAGTGCCCAGAGTTGCTCCCTTGCCATCCGCACCTGCAGATCCTGGGCTGCTCCCTGGGTCAGGCAGAGCAGGGGGAAGAGAAAACACAAAGCCCAAGACCTGCCATCCACCAGCATCACCAGGCAGAAGGGAATTCCCTGGGTTAAGCTGAGGTGGTTGGCAATCCAGACGGGAAACTCTCCTTTTCCAGATAGAGCACGAGTCAGCTCCGTCCCATCAAGGGACAAGGGAATGGTTCCAGCAGCAGAAAGCAGAAAGTGGAGTTGCCTCTGTGGTAATTGCATTAACTCCTTTATGGCTCGTTTTCCAGCCCAGAAATAATCAATAGAAGAACATACTAAATTATGCTTTGCATATTTTTCTAAAATTATGAACAACTTTATGAGCTTCTTGTCAACACCAACTGCCAGAAAGGCAAATTAGCAGACTCCGTAATCTCTGCTTTAAGAATCTGGCCATTCCCGATTTTTTCCAAAGTCATGAATATTTTAAAACTAACATCGCCTGTGGTGCCTTTAATTTGATTTTTTTTTTCTTCTTATTATTATTTCTCAATTTCTCAGCCATCCATATACCCCTGCATCACGATTTTAGGCTTTTCTCTACAACCACAAGCTGTTTTAGAATTACAGCTTTTATTGTGTTCCAGAAATGGGTGCTGTCAGTCAATATTTGAAAGTTCACAGTGGGTTTTTGACAGAGCAATCCTGAATCATCTCAGTTTATGCAGGAATTCAGGCTGTGTTTATTTTGCTCCTACCCAGCAAAGCAGATACTGCTATGAGTGTGGCCAGCTGAAGTCACAGCTGGTGGGTCAGCTCAGCTCTCGAGCCAGGGCTCCATGTCTTGCTGGTTTCCAGCCTGGGCTGGTATTTCATGACCAACCTCAGGTCAGGTCTGTGCTGTTGCAACTCACAAGTGCACAAATATTTGCTCTGGTTTGGATCAGAGTCAAGCCTCAGCCAGCAGCAGTTGCAGGGGGGCAAAAGCCTTTTTGTGTAGCACAAGGGAACACACACAGCAAGAGAAGCTGGTGGTGTGGCCCAGTGTAAATCAGCTCTTGAAATTAAGACTTTGCTCCAGTGATGACTAATCTCTTTGCATAATTCCCCTCTGGATGTTTTGGATACAAACATGTTGTTTCTCCTGTAGTGCCAGATTTCAGAGGGTCTTTCTTACTATTCATGTCAAATCTAGTTGGGCTACAAGTCTGTCTCAAGAAAATGAAAAAATTGCTCATATTTGGAGACTTAGATATACAAATGTTCTCAGAAGAATGCATCTCCAATTTTAAAACATATGTTTCCTCCTTTGTATCTGTTTTATCTTTGGATTTTTTTGCAGACTTCTTAGGAAATGTGTTGGCATGAACAATATGTTTCAAGCAAAGAGAGCCAATACTTTCAGAAAACAAAGTTTTTAAAAGTCCTAATGTTTGATTCATCATGGTAAACATCTGATTTATTTACTGTCCCTCCAGAAAGGCCATCATAGTGTTGCCCAAGACAGAAAGGCCCAATAAAAACTGTTACAGCCTTGAACTGCAAATGCTGTAAATTATCTGTACCATACACTACAGCCCAAAAGCTGTTCACAATGGCTCACTTCCGGGGAAGCTGTCTTCTGCTCCATAGAATTTTAGGTGGCCAAAGGGAAGAAAAGATGCAAAATTAATCAAATACAAATTCCTAAGTGTTCACTCTCTTCCAGCATCCCCAGAGGTGACCCATAGGCTGGATACACCCCAGTGATCCTCTGCAGGGCAGAAGAGGAGAGGTAAAAGCAGAATAAAATTTCTCTATTCCTTTGGAGCAACATTTATTTGTACCTCCCCAAATCATCCTCCTGCCAGCATGACAGTCACTTATTTCCTAGACCTTCCAGCTAAAACCAGACCCACTTCAGGAAATGGGAAGGAACAGAGCAGTCACAGGAGTGAACAGGGGTTTTGAGCCTGATCTGCAGAGGATGCTGCTCCAGGCTCTAGAATGGCTGAGGGTGGAGGGGACCTGTGGAGGTCATCTGGTCCAGGCAGTCACCTAGAGTGAGTGGCCAGGACTGTGTCCAGATGGCTTTTGAATATTTCCAGGGATGGAGAGTCCAAAACCTCCTCGGGCGACCCACGCCAGTGCTCAGTCACCTCACCATTGTGCTGCCCATAGTTGAGATTTGCATCAGCCATGAAAAGCCTGAGACACAGACGATTGTCAGAGAGAATAAATTCACACCTTCAGCCCCACCTTCCCAGGCTAAAGCAGGAGCTGAAACAGCCCATGGGCTTTGGTCAATAAGTAAGCAATTCAGTGGGTTTAGTGGATTCCTCTTCTGCAGATTCAAGCCCACTTGAGAGATTTGTTGTTATCCAGGAAATGCCTCTAGGAATCTTTCCTTTAAAATCCTTACAGATTGTATCTGACATGGTTGAACAAGCCAGAACGCGGTCTCTGCCCTCAAAATTCACTAAAAACTTTGAAAAATTAGCTTTATATTGTGTTCCAGCCTAAAGTGATCTTTAGTATGGAACAAAGTTTCCCTCTAAAGTTATTTGTACCAGGTCCAACCCAACATGCGTGACCTTTTCCAGTTATCTCCCTGCTCTCTGTGCTGTGCATCACAGAGCTTGTTCCAGGCTCAGTGAGCTGCAGAGACGTTCTCTGTACACTGTTCCCTTGTGAAGAACACCTCAGCCCTGACACCAACAACTCTGCCATCATTTGTTTTATTTCCACTGTCTGCTCCCAAGCACCTTCATCAGAGGCTTCGAGTTAGGCGTTAATTAAACTGACAGCACTGCTTGGCTGCAATTCAGTGCAAAACAATTGAACTTTTATCTGATCCAATTTCTCAGAAGTGAAACCAGGCAGTGCCTGTTGAGAGAGGGAGACCTGGAAAACACAGCCACGGGTCAGTGGGGTTGTGCTCCCTTTGCATCGCTGCGCCCAAGACACGGAGCACATCAATAGCAGGAGTGTGGCTGTGCTGCGTGTGGGGCAGTGTGATGTGGAGGTGGTGATGGCAAAGGGTCAGGGACACTGAGGAGGTATAAATGGGGGAATTCACTTGAGACTTGACCTGGGAAAATCCTGTTCAAGAGAGTTGTTTGAGCTCTTAATCAGAATCAGGGAGAAATGCCAGTTCAAATGTTTGTGAGGTGTTGGGTATTTTTAACAAACTGTTTGAAATCACAAAACTCAACATACCTGGTTAATATTTTTTTTTTGCTTATAAAAAAACCCCCCAAACCCCCTTAAATGACATCTTAGAGCCACAGCTCAGATACTCAGGAATTCTCTGTTGCCAGCTAACATGGGCATGTCATTGCTGTTGTAAAATCACAGCCTGACTGAGTACGGAGGGGTCACTGTGCTTCCCTCACAGCCTCCGTGTCTGGGGCTCTGGGCAGGTTGCCTTTGAAGTGAACTTTGTGACTCAGTCGTGAGTCAAAGTGAGCTGACACTTGTTTCTCCGAGAATGGAATGACAAGAAAACCTTATCATCATATTGAAATAATAGCCAGGCTTGGGCAGGATACACTTTTTCTGTCCAAGCGAAGATGCAATTTTATAATGTCAACTCATTTTATCTGAAAAACAACAAAAGAAATCTTGGTCCGTCTCTAGTGAGACATTTCATTTTGCACATAAAATGTGCTTCACTTGAATTTCAACTTTGTTTCAAAAAACCAAATAAATCACAGTCCCTTTTTGCTTACTTTGCTTACATGCTTGTGAAATTCTTAAAAAACTTAAAAAGAGAGGAGAGCTTTTCAGGTCGAGATCTAGGAGGGAGCAGCCTTCTTTGTCAACAAATTGTGTGAGGCAAGAGAAGTTTTTCAAACAGTGCCAGCAATTACGAGTAATTGTTAATACCAATGGTTGTTAAAGCACCAGCAATCAGTGTGATCAAACACAGCTCTAACACAGTCCTGAGAAACAATTCTCTGTAATTTTGGCTGAACAAAGCAGTAACAACAATCACAGATTTTAACTCTGCTGAGTAAACAACCTCTCTCCTTCTCACACGCTTGGCCACGAACAATGCGAACACGCAGCAGCCAGAGGTCGGGTTTTTATGGGCACCTGATAAGACCACGAGTGCCACCGCTGTGCTGGCTGAGCCCTTGGGCTGCGACCTGCCCATGGAGACACCTCAGCCGCCGCTGCCCTGGGTTACCTGCCACGTCTGTGTGGGATGCACACTCTCGCACCTGAACCTCAGAGAGGAAACCCGCGCTGTGTTAATGTGTGAACACTCTTTTATGTTGTTTAACCGTTGTCCAGCTTGCCTCAACCGGTCTATTCTTCCACCCTTTTTGCAGCTGTAAAAACAAAGTATTTAAAGAGTTTTTAAGGATTCCTTTTTATTTTAGTTTCTGCTTTATTAAGGTCACATTTTTTCCACAGTTTGCTCATAAGGACTTTCAACTGTGTTGTTCACTACCTCTTCTCTCTAATTATCATTTTCCATAGTTAAAGATGAGTGGGGATGAGAAAAAAAATTATACCTTAGCCCATTGACATAAGAGAATATGAATAGCTAAAGCTCTATTTTTACTCTGTGCTGGATCCAAGCCAAACAGTCCATAAAGGTAAAGGTACCTTTTCCACAAGTTACTAATACATAGTTACTAAACAAATAACTGCAGACTAAGATTACAGGTGCATCAATAATGTCTGGGAAGGAAATAGCATTTAAAAATGGCAGATTTCTGTTTCCATTGCCATTTTTACATGACTAGCTCATCCAGCACTATAAATGTCATGTTAGTTTCTTACTACGAGAGGATTTTCCACCACATTGCTCTATAAACTGTATGATTTTTTTTCTAATATAGCATTCAAATTGTATTAGCTATTCAAATTTACTATCTATACAGTCAAGTAACAAATCATTGTACATTGGCAAACTGCTGAAAAAAATACTTTGTGTCTGGGTTATAAGCAAGGATTTAAGATGCAAATCAAGGATTTCAGCCTGGCCTCTGGAACATAACAATAAAGGCTCTACCAAGATCATAATGCAGCAAACACAGCCACTCCTCCGAGACGAGACTCTTAAAACACCTTGCTGTTTGGTTGAAGTGTTTCCCCACAAGACATTCTCCGTTAAAAAAAAAAAAAAATCCCTTTGTAGTTATTTTAAGAAGCAGTCAAAGAGATCAGGGTATTTTCTTTAATTGTGCTAGCAAGTGGAGGCATGGGTTCGAGCTGTGCAGTAGCTGGGCTGGTGAGGATTGCTGGGAAGGAGTGATTTCAGCTGCGTGGCTTTGCTGAATCAGGGCCTTAGGACTGGTGAAAATGAGTAATTTGAAAAGTACGAGCTCGGTTTGTACTTCTGCTAATTGACACAACACTCTTCTTGCTTAATATGGAAAGTCACGAGCTAGGAGATCTCTTCCCTTCTCCATCTTAAACCCAGCAGGGATGGCTATTCTTGCGTGGCCTCCAGGAACCAGTTACACAGATTTGGATAATCATTTCCAGACTTTTTCTTGTACTTCCTCACACAGACTTTCCTACAGATGACCTTTGAGAACTGGAAACTCTGAGTGCTGTGGAGAGAACATGATTTCCTGACCGCTACTGTAAGTGAACCCTGAAACAGCAGTCCTGCATCACAGCCCAACAAAAGAAAAATGTGAACAGCAAGAATGAACAGGGAATTATGGCAAAACAAATGAAGTAACTATCATCAAGGGAAGCTGAAGAGCCTGATCCTTCAAGACAGGAGGAACTGGTGCTCTTTTTCAGACTCCATCTTTGCTTTTGAAAGCAGAATTTCCGGCACTTTAAAATCAAGATTAGTAAAATGCAGAGACACTGTCTCAGACAAGGGGGGAAAAAAGCAAAACTGCAGAAGTCTTTCCCACTGCAATAGAACAGATATTTTTTAAGTTGTAAGATATCTCTTAGTACTCATCACAAAGCACTTGGGTCCAGATGAGGGAGATCCCAGCATTTCACACAGCGTTTGTGCAGGAAATGGGAGAAATAGGAAGGCCTATGGGGAAAAGATTTAATATTCCATTTGAAATAGGTATTAAAAACTGGAAGGCAGTGTGTGCCACTTCGCATAACAGTGACACCCAGCTGCAAACATGCAAGCAGAAAGCACAGGGAGGGGAAGGGACTCCCACCAAGGATAGGATTAAGCATGCAGAGGACAGGATGATTTCAATTAAGGAACAGAGCTGATACAGGCATGGGTAAAAATATCTGCAGCAGAGAGGAGAAGCCTTGGAAATTTCCCAGCACATCTTCTCCTGCCCAGCCCCAGGCTCTGGTGTCCAGGCTCACTCCTGGGTGCATGGGCTGGGGTGAAAGCCTGAGCAGAAAAACTGATGCTTTTTTAGTTCTGCGCAGCCCAAATTGTCCTTCTCTTGGTCTTTGAGAGTGGCAATGACACAAAGAACAGGGGAGGCTGAGCTAAAAACCTCTGAAAGGCATACGAGGCAAACAGGTAAAAAAAAAAAAAATCAGCCTCTGTCTTTGCACTAAAGGCTTTTTGGCACTGAACTAAATGAGAAGTTCAGTCAGCCCTTCAGAAGTGTGATTAGCATAGCAGGGCAGCAACAGGCAAGCACGAAGGAGGGAGAAATCCTCATGTCTGCTGAGATGTCTGACTGCACTGGGAGGGTTTTCACTCCCTCTGCCTTGAAGTCTCCATCTTTGAGCACCACAATGGGAATTTCTGCCCCTTTGAAAGACTGCTTTGAAGAGCTGCACTTGAATAAAGATATCTGATATGTACTGCAGATCACTTGTTACAAGTACATCTTCCCAAAACCTCTAGTGTGCTCTCCTGATGAAATAAATCTATTTTTCCCATGCACGTATTTCCAGAGATGCACATTAGGAATATGTAGACACATGGAATCCTGAGCACACAAGTGAACTGGGAGGCCTGACAGAGCAGCAGGGGTTGTACTCTGCTCCTCAGCACTGGCTCCAGCAGCTTTTCTGCTTTACCCAAGGCAGCTCTGTGTGCTTCAGGGGTGAGAGGAAAAAAGGGTGACCAAAAAAAATTTTTTTTTTTTTTAAATTCCATTTGTCACCTTGGGGGCAAAACAATGGTAGACAAATTCATCCATCTCACAAGATTCCTGTAATCATCTTCTCTACACCTTTGGTTTTTTCCCCTTTTCCACTACATGTGTGTAGAGAACAGCAGAATGATGAAAGATGAAATAAGAATGACTTGATTGACAGATTCAGTAGATATTATATAGTGAACACGTGCTCCAGAATTGTTTAGCAACAAGATTTATCTTGTGTAAATAAGACAGAGGGTTTTAGTATGGCACGGCACTATTTCTGTCCATCTGGCTTTGCAAGGAAATTATGTGGGGAAAGTAGAATTACACTTCAGGCAATAAAAAAAAAGAGCCACAGAAATGGTATCAGTAAGATTAAAACAAACAAACAGAAGAGAATCCTGACTAATGCTATTTAAAAATATGGTGCTGTTCTAGGAAATATAAAAAGAGGTGAGAACTGATGGAAATGAAGAACTAAGGTTTGGATTTAGTAAACGATGCTTACTTGATTACACCCATATGCAGTCACTGATGAGCTCTTGAGCAGAACTGATGAAAAATTGGATTGTTTACATGTATCAAACATAGCAAATGGGAATCTGAACTCGATGTGCCAAAAAACCTTGAGAATAAAAATGCTAGCAATAATTGCTACATTTTATGTGTCAATGGCGTGCCAGCAAGGATTCTGCATCACACTCTGGCCAATGGGAAAAGGTTGGGTATGTGAAACTGTAATATCACTTATCTACCGAGCAGGCCACCTGATGACTGACAACTTTAATTTCAGCGTGAAATTGGCTGACTGGCTGTTGAAACATCCATCCCCTCTGACAGGGATGGTAGTCTCTGGATATTTACCACTAGAACCTTCCACAGTCGTCCTCCTGCTCCACTCATCTTCATTTCAAGCAGCAAAGAGAGGGGCTCTGGCCAAAACCACAGCTCTCCATCTGTGGGGCACTGATGGCTTCTCGCAGTCTCAAGGTCACATTGTCCCTGCCTCTGTGGAAAGGTCCTTGTGCTCATGAGAAAAGGTAAGTACTGGGGGGCTGTGTACCCCGAGTACAGGTACCCAGGTCTTTGAGGTAGGTGTAGGAGTAAAAATCAAAGAGATTTTCTTTTATATGGAATGAATATGTGAATCAGGAGTGCAGATTTTGGATCAGAATCCTTTTTGTTTTCTTCACAGGCAAAGATAGACCCACCAGAGGAAAAAACCTTGACTTTATTCTTGGCCTATGTGTGCATGACCTTGCATGAGAAAGATATCAGTATGATCTTGTATTGGGTTAATGGCACACATTACCTTGCAGCACAGAATGCTACCATCTGTCTTTTCAAAATAAATACTAACTGGGAGAGAGAATAGTCAAAATAACCATGACTAATGTAGACTTACTATATTACTACACACAGAAAATTACAGTGGCCTCCTGCCTGGACAGAAGAGATATTTAAATATCTGGTTATTATCTGTGATTTGGTGAGGTGGAAGAAAAGTCTATCTCGTTTTTAAGCTGCAGTCTCATAGATACAAAGGCCCTGATGTGGTCCTGAAGCTGACTGCTTTGAATGTCTTTGCTTATTTGGTTCTTCATTAGTACTTGCAATCATTTAATTACTCTGATTTTGATATTTGCCATCCACTCTGGGCTGAAGGAATGTTTACAGTTAAACAACAATTAAAACAGAAGCCAGAGAGAAGATTCCCAAATTCTTCCAAATCACCCTTGAATTGTGAGCTCCTTCCTCCAGGGCAGCTTTCTACCAGAGGAACCACCAACAATTCCAGGGGCTTTGCCCCATCACCACATGCAGATTTTGCTTTGCCTCCAGTTCTGTATTTAATCATACTGAGAGTTCTCCAGAGCAGTCTAGGTTCTTCTAAAATATTTGTCTCAGAGTGAAAAAGGTCCATAGAAGACATTTCTCCGTAACTGCCACGAGGGACATTCCATCAGCCTATGCCGGAGAGTCCAAGAGCCATTCCTTGGAAAGAGGCGATTAAATCCCCCCCAAATTAGAAAACATATCCGCCTAAATAAAAGCCTTTGTTATGCTTTTCTGGCTATTAGGATCCTATTTGCTGTTGTGCTTCTGCTGTTTTGGCTGCCTGGTGCCCCAGAGTAGCTGTAAACCTTCCCCACAGCAGCCCTGGAGTGATTTTGCTGTGCCAGAGCAGGACACAGGATACTGATGGTGTTTAACTTTCCTAAAAACCCCATCTCAACAAGGGCCTGAGGGAAGAGTAACGTGCACATGAAGCCTGAATGCTGCATTGACTTTTGGACTGCAACAGAAGGCTTCCACAGAATGGAGGGATTACTGCTAATTTTTGTTTAAAAAGGAAAAAAAAAAAAAAATAGAACTGATGAGGATAACTTGTACTCATAGAGCATGCTGAACACTGCATCAGCCCAGAGACTATTAGCACATAATTAATTGAAATGGCTTGGCACTTGGGTTTATGCTACTGACACTATGAGAGTTAATGTTGGCCCACTTTCCATGCTCATTACAATCCATGTCAGTAGGATGGACATATTTGGAACCATTGCCTCCTCTTTGTTGCACTATTTGCCAATAGCAGGAGAAATTGATGCTGTGAAAGGGAGAAAACATCTCCAGCATTGCAATGGAGGAACAAATTATTCTCTGGTGCGCATTATAATTGCAGCATAATCTGGTCAGAGGAAATTAACTCCTTCTTCTGGTATGGCCCAGGGAATTGTTTTGTGATGCTGTGAAAGGAAGCTTTGATTTGTGGTGCTAAGTAATCATAAACAGCCTTGGCTCTCATAAACACATGCTTGGGGGAGCTTGAGGGCTTGTCTCCCCCGAAGCCTATAAGTTTGTAAGTTTGTGAAGTCATTTCTCAGACAGAAATTTTCCCCTTCTCCAGAATCAGATGTGCAGAGCAGAACTTTGATTTCATCTTTCAAGTTTTAAAATTTTTTTTCATTTCATTTTTTCTTAAGGCAAATGGGTCTTCTCTTAAGGATGGGTCTTCAAACTCTTGAAGATCTATTCCTGAAAAAAATCCCCCCCCAAACCAGATGTGCAATCAACCTTCAGTGCTGGGTTAATAGCAGAAAGTGGTGCTGAGAACACCAGAGAACTGACAGAACTTCCTGCTAGAACATCCCACCAAGACCAGCCTTGCACAAAGCTGGGTGTCTCCTGCTTTGGAAAACAAAGAGGAAAGGTAGATGTGTATAAAGATGAAACAAGGAACTAAATAAATACTGTCAGATTTTTGTAAGCTTCACGAGATAAAGTTTCAACTTCTATTGAAGGTGAAGGGGCAGAAATTTAGCCCCTTTCAAAATCAGGCTTTGGCGAAAAATATTTTTTTTTCCCACGACTGTAGTCAAAGAGCGTGGGAAAACCCAAAGGGCTGTTGCTGCTCAGGTTTGAGGACAAGGACTTGCTCTGACACTGCAGACCAGGGCAGATTGTCACTGTGGGCCCCCTGAACCCAGAGGGGCTGCGCTGCTGCCCCAGCTCAGACTGCACCCACAGCACGACCATCCCGAGCATGCTGAGTCCTGTGTGCCTGCACATCACTCTGAATGCAGCTCCTGAGGAATTATTAATGCTGCAGTGTCACCAAGAGCTGGTTAATTAGCAGGGATTTCTGCGTAGCACCTAGAGGGAGAGCAGCTTTGAAGAGCAGCACCATCCACGCCAGCCGTGCAGCAGAGCGCTAATTATTGCAGCCTGTGTCATCCTGGCTGCCATCAGAGGGGACAGCTGGCATTTCTTCAGCTCCCTGTACTCCTGCTAATAATGAAGAGTGTCTCAGCGTGCTGCATGTTAGAGGGAGATTTAATGTGCTGGCTGAATATTGTATTGAGTTCCTGATTTGTGTCAGCAAGGCCTGCTAATTCATAGGAAGTGTCACCGGAACTTATTTCCCTTACATTTAGACGCAGGTAAATTACTCTGCCGAAAGCCTGGCTGTAGCCATCAGTCCTTACTGACTTGAAAGGTTGCTAAGGGATCTACTGAGGAGCAGAGAGACCTCAGAGTGCAGCAGCCTGCTCAAACACACTCCTCTAGGATACCTGATGGTGTCCTCCAGGAAAGCTCATGAATCTTATTCTTGCTGCTCCTCCTTGCAGAGAAACCTAAGGTTCTATCCCTGCCAGCCTGTGCTTCTCACTCGTGTGGTCTCTGCACAGGCTCCTGCTTCTCCCGCATCCCTGGACTTCCCAGCAGCTTTGCTGATCCCATGCTGCTGCTGGGGGCAGTCCCAAATGGTTCCTGCAGCTCCCCTCACCTCTCCCGCTGGGTACTGTAAAACAAACCCCACATTCCTCACCTAAATATGAGAATATTTAATATAAAACTCACAGAACATGGAGGGACTCCACTGATACAAAATACTGTATTCCTGTTTACCACCAAAACGGAAAACTACTGAAGGCCGATGTGAGGAGGTGCAGTTAGGTTCCCTCCTGCCCCGGGGGCTGCAGTGACCCCTGTGCTCTCTGCTGCAGCTGTGATGGGCACCGAGGGTCAGGCAGAGGGGAGGGAATGCTCCTGTGGCTCCCTGCTGGAGTCTCCAAGGTTGCAACATGTATTTTGATACCACAGAATCCCAGAACCCCTCATAAAATATTCATCGCTTTTTTAATGCCATGTCTTCTAATTTTAAAATGCAGCCCCTAAATAATTTAGCAGACTCATGGAGGAAAAAAAAATATAAACAAGTCTCCAGCAAACAAAACCCCCATCTAGGTTGTGGTACAGTTACTAAATTTGTCAAATGTGTCCAACATGTTGCTTATTTCTTGTGAGGGGTTTTTGGCCATGCCCACTATCACCGGGCATTGAGAATTTTTGCTGCCTGAAATCCAGAAGTAAGTACCGATGATCCGATCCTGCCAAAGGCAGGGTTGTGCTTAGGGGATGTGCAGCATCACATTTGCAAGTTTGTGAAAAAGCAGCTGGTGAGACCCTGCCATCAGCTCCGCCCCAGATCCCACCTTCTCAAGCTGCTATAAACTTCTTTGTGCCATAAATCTCAAATTTCAGCTCCTGACTTGGATGCCCCACTTCACTCCCATCCCACACACGTCCTGGTCACAGTCCCCCAGGGCCATCTGATCACCCAGTCTGGACTCAGTGTCACAGACCTGAGGACACAGAGATGGGGAGTCCAGACTTTCCTCAGCACTCGGTTGCATAATTAAAGCACCTAAATTGGTTTGAATCTGTGTGCTGCCTGCTTCCAGTTCTTCAGCCTTGTTTCTTTATACTAAACTGAAAACTCTCAAGCTCTTTCTTTTTTCCTTTTACAGGGAATGCTGTCCCACAGAAACAACCCCAAGTTGCCTTCTAATAACTATTTATCAATACACAAAGAGACTCAGTATTTTTAAAGATGAAATAAAACTGTAAACCTCACTAGCCAGTAGCTGTTTTTCAATAACCAGATTTTGCCTCTGTGGTTTATTGCTGTACAGGGTTTACTTTGGACAGGTCACTCCCCTGAATGCAAACCCAATTCACCTCTCACTGCAAAAATACTGCATGGCCCCTGAATGGTAAATATGCTAGCATTCACAATTTAATTAACTTTTCCCCAGTGGCCTTACTTAAATAGACTTCAAAAGTTCAAAGAATTACATTTTAATAATACTCTTGACAAAAATGGGGAGAAAGTTTTCATTATTCAGTGTTGAAGTCATGGAAACTCTTGCGCCTAGCGGCTGTTTTGCCTTTTATAACATCAATAATTTAACACTTAATTGTTGTGCATTATTTGGTTAAAGCAGATTATGACTCTCACATTTGCATTTATTTTTCAGTAATGGTGAGATAGCTCTTCCTCAGTAGGGATATATTTGGACATTCATTTACCCAGCAAACAAAATCACAGAGTAGCTCATCTCTAATGCTACTATTTAACCACGGAGAAATGAAGCCTCTCTCTTCTGGTGTATGATGAGAAATGTCTGTTTATTACCAAGCCATTTCGATGACTTCTCTGCAGTGCACTTTCAAACCATTTGAAACCCATATTTTTAGGCTAAACTCTGAGATTAACAACCCCATCATATTGTGTCTAAGCTAAGTGAAATTTCTTGGTGTATCTTCAAAGGGCAGGAGACGTTTCTTAATGCCTTTCATTTATCAGAAGAAATTAACCCCCCTGGCGCAGTCTGGATGCAAAGGACAGCCCTGTCATCCCTCAGGACAGCGATGGCACCCTGTCACTCGTCACATCTCAGAGCAGTGCGCAGACTGCAAGGCTTGGCACTGCTCTCCCTTTGAATTAAGGACCACACAGAGCCCACAGGCTCCATTTGAGACTGCTGAAGGGCAGGGTAAAAAACTGTCGGGCACCTTGAAACTTTTCCAGGACTGAGGGAATATCCACCACGGATCTGCAAATCCCAGGGGAGACTCCCTGGTGCTTCCCAGCTGCCCTGCTCCTGGGGGTTTGCTCTGGGGACTTCTGCTCTCCCCTCTGCCCGTCACACTGACCTGCTTTGACGGACAGCCCTGCACCAGGACAGTCCTCCATGATCCTCTCAGCTCTTAGGATTATAGGTGAAAATCCCATCCACTGTAAATTATGGGGGTTTTCAGTGTTTTCACCTCAGAAGAGTGAAGGCTTGATTTAACTTTTAAGAAGTACCTGCATTCCTGCAAAGACTTGCAAAGGTGGGAACAACTGAATGCTTAGATAACCATCACAGCAGCAGGAATGATAGCAGAGATCTGAGAGGGAGAAAAGGTCTTTCAGGATTAGAAAGCAAAATGTGAGCTCTGCTAGGATTAAGTGGCACAGAAAACTCACCTGCTGTTTTAAACCCAACAATCTTGTAACTTAGAGCAATCTTGAGAGGCTAATCAGAGCAAATCACTTTCAACTATAGATTTTTTTAAAAAAGGGACTGTTATACCCATATATTTCCTCTAAAAAGATGTTAAAAAAAAATCCCTGAGATTTCAAAGAGAGCAATTTTGCTGCTCAATCCTTATGGACTTTTTCTATATTCTACCCTTTTGAACATACCCTGATGCAGAGAGGCAAGAAGTATGGACCATGACCCCAGTGTACAGATATGTAAATTAGAAAAAGTTAATAGCTTTGAAAAGTTTACAGGTTCAAGAGGAGCATGGATTCTGTGACACATTTGATAAGGTTTGAGTCTCTGAGTTTTTGCACATGGAGCATAACATTTCCATGGCCACACTAACACAAATCTGTGTTTTGCAGAACTCCAATGAATTCAGCTCTGACAGCAATTAGTCTCACCACCTTATCATACACTACAAAAAGTCGAGTCACACCGAATACAAAACTGAAGGTTGGATTTTCTGGGGCTCCTAATGCCTGCTCAGGCATCTGTGCAGATTTTAAAAAATGTGCATTAATGAGACTTAATGGAACACTGAAGCTACTGCAGAAAAATTGACTCCCTGAACTGCAGGTTATGATCCTACTGGGAATGAATTTGTTTGTGTGTTTTGGGGGGTAGGTACACTGCCTGCTCTCTGGAAATAAGCAGCCTGAGCAAACTGTGCCACTCGCTGAGCTAGAAGATAACATTGCAGGTTGATTACGAGCATCCATAATAAAAACTAGAAATCCTCAGGAACAATAAATACCCATAATACAACCTGAATCCCCTTCAGCGATAAGAATAAGCAATGACCTTCTGAGCACCTCACCTCAGAAATATGTGCAAGGTGGCAATCTGTCTGTGTGCAGCTGGGTGAGATGTGATTAACAGGGGCTCCGTGTCAGCCTGCAAGCTCCATTTTGGGTGAGGATCTCTCCTGCTGCCTCTTTACCTCTGCGGAGTGATGATACCTGCAGAGGTGTCAGGAGAGGATCTTGCCCCCGGCGCGGAGCTAACAAGGATCATTAAACTCTGATGAGCACCCATTTAAATTGATCTTTCTTAGTCAAAAACCTGGCTTCTGTCCAAGGCAGCTGCTTCTGAGCGAGTGGCTGCGCTGGTGTTAGGGGGCTGGAAAAGGCAGGGTGAGACAAGCCAGAACCACACGGGATGCCTGTGTCCAGGAGGAATTCCATGGAAAAGGCAGCACAGGAGTGGCTCTCCCCAGGCTCTGCAGGGCAGGACCAAAGCTCAGGCTCTCCAAGGAAAAGGCTGCTGCTCTGCAGCTCTGGGAAGGGATGGGCTGGTGACAGAGAGATCCAGGCTATTAACAGGAGCTGCTGTGTTAGGGACGGGGAGCTGGCAGACATCCAGGGCTCTGACCTCAGGGACGGGCAGAAGCACACACAGAAAGAGGGATTCCATCTGTGAAAGTCCATGGAAGGCGTTGCTGGGGGCCTTGAGGAGGGCAAACCCACATTTTCCCCAACGCTTGCTGCGCTTTTCCTGCGTCTGCTTAGTGTGGTCCCTGAACATTGGCACTCCACAGATCCCAGGGAAAGCAACAAAGCAGCTCTGTTCAGATGCTTCAGCCCTGGAAACAGGAAATACTAAATAAGAATCCAGTAAGTTAGCTGGCATTTCCCTGCATATTGGGTGTCCATGATAGTACTTTTATGTGTTTAGCAAAGCATTTAATTAAGTGGAGCTGGGTGGCAATATTTACTCAGCTAATGCCTCTTTATTGGCAACTGCTTTCACTTGTACAATGGTCCTGTCTTTTGTTTTTAAAGGCCTGTGTTTTTCTCACCACAACTTGCTCTTAGAAAGAATCCAAAATCTTTTGAAAATGACTAGTATTCCAAAACCTAGGGAAAAAATTACCTGCTTTCTAGATAGCCAGTGCTATTTTCCTGGTTGCAAAGAATACAGATTGCCCTAGAATCATAGCCAGTCTATAATCTGCTGTACTTTATCTTGTATTTAAATGCTGTATTTTCACATCACTCTCACCCGGTCATTCATGGAGGAACACTTTACCATTCATTACTGCTAGCACAGATTACAGCTGCAAGTGGAACATTATCTAATTATTGTTTTAGGGAAAGCAAGATAGTAAAAAAACCCCTTGAAACTCCAAAAGGTGATTTGTGGGCAGATTTAAAGGGAGAGAAAGCTTCAAGCTATCTATTAGTAATGCTCAGCTACGCTGACCTTTGACAAATAATCTTAAGTCACACACCAAGAGCACAGAAAGACCTGAAAGACCTGACCCAAATGTCATTGAAAAAGCTTACACTGGGTTTTAGTGGGATCTAGATCAAGCTCAGCACTAAATTAATTTCTGGGTTGTTATAATCTTTATACTTGACTATCTTTCATGTTGTACCATATGGTTATCAAAATGTATTGCACTTCCATCTGGGTGTATGCATGAGCTATACATTAACTCTCAGAAATGAATCCTCATTATGAGAAGAACGAGGGTGATTTAATAGCTGAGGAGGTCTTAAGGTACAGATTCACCACTCAGTGAAATGTTCCCCTTGGCCTGTTCTATAAATGGTGTTTCTTGATTTTTCTCCTCATTTTATTTCATGCCTAGTACTACTGGATGATGTTTACTCTGTGCCACTTTGCACCCTGTAAAATGGAAGGATAATTTTGCTGAGAGAAAACAAAAAAAGCAAAAGCAAAACCCCAAACCACAGAACCCCCATCAACCCAAGGCACCCTCGTGTCCCTGTGACCACTACAGGGTTTGGCTGGAGGCTCATGGAGGGATCAGCACTTCCCCCTCCACAGGTACTCATTTGGGAAACGCATTTTCCTTTGACAGAGTTTCCTGTTCAAATGGCACGCTCCTTTGAGAGGGAGGATCTGAGCTCACAAGCAAGATTTTGTTATGCTCTGGCTTCACAAACAGGAGCTTAAACACATCAACAGAGCCTTTTTATATATGGAGTAAACAGAAGTGCCGTGAAGGAGCTCGCTGTCTGCTGTAGATTCATGAAGCGAGAATGGGCATGGTTTTCCAGCAGATAGGAAGTAATTCACTGCCTTCAAAGTTTCTGGCTCCACAAAGATCAGGCATCTAAATTCCTGGTACCATTTTCTGCAAGTACAAACTGGGAATTGTGGAAATGCAAGAAATCTTTCCATGCAGGAGTCGAGCTCTATTCTGACAAACTCTGGAGCACACAATCCTCAGTGTTTTAGATTTTTCTGACTGAGGGTTTGAAGGGAAGAGAGAAAGTGTAAGATGTACAATAAATCACATTTATTTATAATTCTGCTTTAGTTTAGAACCCACTCAATTTATACCAAAAGCCCTTGGCTTAGAAACACTGTGTATTTTGCATAATACACAAGTACTCATAGAAAAATGTAGTATACAAAAAAGTGGCCAACATTTTTTAAAGTGACTAATGATTTTTGAGTGTTTAAATATAAATAACTTTAAAGGGAACATAATTTACATAACTCTTGAATAAGCCTTTTTTAGGTCTTCCTAAAGTAGCTACTACACTGCACTGTGGAAATACCCTTAGAAATTTGGGGCAGCTTCTCCTTTTAAAATTCATTCTTTTAAAATTATGAGCTTTTTCTCCTCCATGTGGACTGTCCCTATGTAACATAAGTCCCTCTGAGGTTTCTCCGAATAGCTTACAAAGGCATGGCATTTTCTTAACATGATGTCCCAACCACTCTATTAAACAGCCAGGACTGTTTAAAAGCTTTTTTTTTCCCATTTTGCTTTATTGGTTTTCTTAAAAAATATGGATATGTAAAAAAGGGTTCTGTAGAGAGCTGTTTGTGACATTTTCCAAGTGTATCTTCTTCTGAGAAAATGCCTTATTATATCTTTTAAGTTTCATCCTCCATTTTTGACATTCCACATTTCCATGCTAATTCATGCATTTACCATTTTTTCTTCCTCCACCTTCAGTTATTCTGCCTGCAACTGATTTTGCTCCCAAATATTCTTTTTCTGTTGGTCACCTGACTGTGCTGTTCCCATGTCTCTGATACCTCCTCTTGCCCCCTGTCCTTCCAGCTTTTCTCCTTTCCAAACCTACTAATTTAATTTCTTCTTCGACTGCTATGGGGTCATTGTTCTTGGACTAATAAACAGATAATTTGATAGAAGAGCAACAGAAAGACACTTGCTGCGCTGCCTCACAAATACAGCTTCCAGGGATGATGACACTATTGGTTCCAGCCTCCACAATAACATGTGAAATACGATTAATCTTTAGTTCCTCATGATGACACTGGGAACCCAGACTGTCTGGAGTAACTGAGCCTCTGAAGCATGCATGTGAATGTTTTTTTGGTTGACCCATTTTGTTTTTTTTTTCTTTTTTCGAGTGTATGAGGTGTGTTCTGGTTTGCTGCTCTTTTATTCTTGAAGAAAACATCTTGATAAGAACATAGCTTTGGGAACAGTAATATAAATTCTATGTCTTGGCTCAATAACTGCTGTGCCAGGAGACAGAGAAGTCAGTGGGAGACCTGAGCATGGTCTCAGGGCACCTTATAGCCCATGAATATTTTTTGACCTCTTCTTTCCTTCCTCCTGCATGCATGACTGCTGTTGAAATGAAAAGTGAAACCAGCCCAAAATACAACCCTTATATTTAAACTTTTTGAAAATGTTCCAGCACTCGGTTCCATCTGTGCAAATCAACACCCGTGGCTGAATAACACACAAAGCCTTATTCAAAAATACTAAGAGGAATTATATGGAAATCAGGGTTTCATTGTCTTTCATCTCATAAAGGCTAATAACGCTACAGAGGACAACCTTCTTAACAAAAATAGTTTCTAATACAAATTGCCTTTGACTATATTTACAATGTCACTTTTAATCAAGTAAATTGTCAGGCTACTGCACTTCTGCCATCTACATGACACAAAAATATAATGAAGAGGGAAGCGGGTACAAGTGCTTTCAGCTTTAACTGGCTGCCCACTTCATACCAATTACTACCTATTTAGTAAGCTTGCTCTTCTGTTCTTAGAAAAACACTAGAAATAAATGTATGAGCTCCTCTGAAGGAGACACCATGCAGAAAAAAAAGCTTATTCCACTTACCAAGAACATTTGTCTTTGTAATTACACCTACTTTTCTTACTCCTATGCAATTAGTAAATACAAGCTAAAAATAGCCACTTGTATGCCAATATGGTCCCTGACTGTTTCTCTATTATGTCACTTTCAGGTTAGTTCAATATTCCATTTATTTGTAAGTTAACAGCTCTATTCAGATGGGTTTACTCCTGCAGGTGCATTTTCTCTCGGAGCACATACTGTGCATCCATACGCAATTCCCACCAAGACTCAGGTACAACCAGCTGTGCTGTGCCCTGCTCTCGGCATTCAGCTGCCGTCCTGCAGCTCAGTCACACTCTGGCATCTTCCCTGGGCTTTCTCCCTGGGCATACTGTGACACGTTTTTAAATATGGAAGGAACTATTTCCATATTTTGTGGGGGTTTTTTTTGTGTTGGTGGTGCTATTGTCTCTTTTAAGCTCTGCACAGAAACAGCAAGCATTTGAAAGCAAAGACTGAGTTTTCCCGGGGCAGATGATGCCCAGCAGCTCACCTCAGCTGCCTGCTCTGGCTCAGGATGCCTTTCAGAGATTGCAGTGTCCAAACCTTCTCTCTGCAGCTGTTGCTGTCACTGCCTTGCACAGCAGAGCGAGGACAGGAGCTCCCTGCACAGCCAGGATGGGAAGATTTCCACTTCCAGCCAAAAGAAGAAAGCACTGAGCACGTTGCATCCCTACACAGCCCCTGGAGATACTGCAGTGCTTTCCCTCATTGCTGGCTGGGCAGAAGCAGAGGGAAAGCCCTGTATATTTGCTGCCCACCAGAATGGAGTGTCTGGATCCTCAGCCAGGGAACAACAATGCAGATTCGCTGGGAGAGAAGGAGGTGGTTTGATTTACACGACAGTGGAATAAGAAATTCAGGAATAATGAGTCCAGACCTTCACTGGCATTGTTTAAAAGAAGTAGCTCTGAGAGCAGTGGAGTTAAGGTTCTAGTTGCCAAGTGTGCATCCTCTGATACTTAGAAAATGTGAACTTATTAACCATTTTCTCTCTTGTGAATTAACAGAAATTCTTCACTGAGGCCAGCTGTCTATTTTCACAAAAGGTAAAAGAACTTAACACAATTCCATCACCAAATGTAGGTGAAATATTGGGTTTGAATGTAACACTGAAGAACTGACAGACAATGTAGATAGGCACATCTGAGAAGCTGGTCTAAAAAAAAAGAGCCTAAGTACTAAAATGTTTCAAGTCATAAAAAAGCATTTTTCTTTCTTCTTTGCTCATTCTTCTTCACTCAAAAGACAGGTTTCTCACATCAGAACAAAATTATTTCAGCTGGAGAACAAATACTCTCAAATTTAATCTTGTGCATAAAAACCCTCAAAGCCTGATGGATTATCAGGCTGTGGAAAAGAGCAAAGCATAAATGCAAAGAATGAGAACAAGAGCCTACACCTGAGGAAAGCAGGGAAAATTCTCTCTTGGTTCATGAGTAAATTCTCACTTGGTTGATCTCAGATCAGGGGTCTCCTTCCCAGGTTTTGAAGCTCAAGGCTAATTTTCAGAGATATCTATTAAAAGCTCCATCCACTTCTGACTTCTCAAAGATGGACATATTAGAGAAATTGGCTTTAATCTGGAATTTCAGTCTTGAAATCAGGACAATGTCAGATAATCCTGTTCTTTTATACCTCTGGGAGTTTTTGCTGAGGGCAGAGAGCAGAAGTCAAGTGGCCGAAGTCTGCAAACAGCCCTTGAAATGTGAAGGAAAGACACAGCATTTACAGGCAGTGTCATAAGGGTCTTGAAAAGGACCTGGCTTATTATCCTTTAAATCAAACCTGGATGTCTATCTCAGAAAATTTTAGATGTTTTACATGTGAACAAGTGGACTTAGAAGGAAATAATGGAGAAACTTTCACTAAGAGTTGAACAATGTCAGTAGGTGGCTTCTTGATCCAGTTGCTGGATCAAGACAGTAGGAGAGGTCCGCTGTAGATTTTGGACTGACCTAAAGCCAATCAAACCTTTCCACAAGATCTTTCATGTTGAATCCAAAATGA
This sequence comes from Donacobius atricapilla, assembly GCA_013397315.1. Taxonomy (NCBI): domain Eukaryota; kingdom Metazoa; phylum Chordata; class Aves; order Passeriformes; family Mimidae; genus Donacobius; species Donacobius atricapilla. The sequence goes on along the minus strand of WBMY01011916.1, from coordinate 1,082,636 downwards.
AGCTTAGTTTTTTAGGGGGTACTTTTTTATTTGATGTTGTTTTACTTTCCTCTCAATAATTCCTCAGAAGGAAAGTTTCAAGGGCTTTGCTTTGAAATGAACCATCACTCATTCACGTTTTCTTCCAAGTTTCTAAACTTTTCTGTTTAATCTAGCACAAATCTGAGTATAATTTCTGCCCACTCAGAACTTGTGTTTTGTGGGGGACAAACTGATCTCCTTGGCTGTAGTTTTCTATTGTGTGTGACTTCAGACCCATGGAAAGCAACACAGGTCTGTGGGAAACCAAACCTCTCCAAGTGCCAGAGGCAGAGATCAGAGGACTGGTGACAGTCCTGCTCTTGCCACCAAGGGGTGCCAGTCTCACCCTTTGCTCCCTCAATGCCCACCCACCCCTGTGGTGAGACAGGCTGGAGAAAACCAAATTGCTAGACCTTAATCTGGCAGTAAGGAAGGGAGCCTCTTGACAAAATATTCCTGATCAGAGAACACCATCCCTCCCTCTAAGGAGAGGAAAAGGGAAATTTCTTCCATACCTTCCCCAGGCAAACTTTCAAAGCCAGGTTTGCAAAGGTCACTTCATGTGCAGAGCTGCTGTCCTCCTCCTGACAGTCCTGGTCATAAATTCAGAGCTCCAGAATGAGGAAATAAAAGGTTTGATTATATGCACTAAATTTCTATGATACTTTTCATCTCTTTCCTATCACTGGGAACTGTTTCCTGAAAACTGCCTTGTAAAAATAGTAGTCCTATCAAGTCTGGTGCATTATCTCCAAGTCATGCTGATTTGGCTCAATACCTTTTTGGTGACAGTGCCTGCAGCAACCCCCAGCCCAGTGCCCTGGCTCTGTCCTGCCTCGGGCCCCTCCACTGCCATGTCAAACAGCCAAGCCCCTCTCTAGCAGGTCATGTCCTTTTTATTTAGTGACCAGTCCTCCCTCCCCAGGTAACAGCCCCTCTGTGCCTGGAGGTACCCACAGTCAGCTTTGCCTCTTTCAGCACTCATCATGCTGAAGGCACCCACAAAAAGCTCTGACCACAGGATGTCACAATCTTTGTGTTCACCCTGAAGAGGTTTTTGTTGCCTTGTTGAGGTCATTAATTCTCCTGGCCCCCTTAACCTCTCCAGCAAGGGCTTAACTGCCCTTCCTCACTCCTGCTCCCCTTCCAGAGACCTCAGCCCCAGAAAATAAAGCACACTGGGGTACTGGGGAGAAAGGTTTCTCCTGCTCTCTGAGGAAGCAAATACAACAACTGTTTCTGCACCGTGTTGCTCCTGGTGGCTGCTGCTCACCCCTGCAGCACAGACATCAATTCTGGCCCCAGGAAAACCAGCTTGGAGCTTCAGCTTTTTGGCAAATCCTTTAATTTGCCAGTGTCTCTGCTTGTTGGCAGCTGAGTGGGGATGACCATTGCTTTTCCTACTCCCTTTCCATGCAGGTTTAGCTCCCCAGGACCATTGCACACAGAGATGCCTCAGTTGGGGCAGCAGCTCAGATGCTCCAGGAGCTCTTGCATCCCACTCCTACAAATCCAAGTGTTGTAATCCCATATTCTCTATATAATAAACATTAAAATCTGCCTCAATGAAAGAGCTAGAAAACACACAACAAAGAGGAATGACCATTTTTAAAACCTACAGTCCTAAAATTCCCTTTTATATTTAACATCCAGGGATCTGAACCTTATCCCTTTTTAGGAAATTGTTTTATCAGCCAAAGAATTTTAAAAAAGCTTGCAGCTACCAGTACTAAATAGTAACTTAATTGAATGTTAAAACATAGCTCCTGTACAAAAATATACACATATGCACACCTCTACCTATCACACATGTGAAGGCTTTTCACACAAGTCAATTGGGCGTTAGTTCTGTTGCTTTTTATAGAACAAATAATTTTATCTATAAGTAACCAGCTTTGCTTATTGAGGAAATAGTCTGCAGAACTAAGACTGTGCATTAAAATACTATAAAATGAGAAACAAAGTATCAGTTAAATGGTTGGATTGCAGCAATTCTTTTTCTAAATACAAAGAATTTAGAACATTGAGAGGAAAGGACAAAAGAATGAAGTTAATATATCTAATATTCCTTTTCTTCAGGAAAAAAAATACTGCAGGACTAATTTTCTCAAATCCCAAAAGAGTGAAAGCTCCTTTTTCCCCCACTCCTTCTCAACGCAATTTTCATTCTTTTGTTAAATTAGAAAGTCTTTAATTTCCTTTTTCATTATCATTGGAGTTATAAACACAAGCAGAAGCTTCTGGAGATTCCAGGTTAAACAGAAAGGCACACAGACCACACATGGCAGCCCCAAAGTGTCCCTGCCCAACGGGAGGGGACAGCAGGGCAGCTGAGGGGCTTGGTGTCTTAGGGTGACTTTATGGTGCTTGTATCTCTAATTGCCTGTTCTGTTTGTGCTGTATATTGACTTTTGTGCCTTTAAGACTGGTTTTGAGAGCCAAGTAAGGAAAGAAGAAGTGCGGAGTTGTTTTAAAAACAGCCTTCACTTTTACACATTCTTTTTCTGGACTGTGTGGTTTGTGTAAAGCACAGATTAGCAAAGAGTCAAAAATCTTTTTTACTTTTAGTTAGTTTAGCTAGCTAAGGCAGAAAAGCCTCATAGACTGTTTTGTCTTTTTTTTCTTTCTCTTTTTCTTAGAAGTGTTTAAACTTACTCTAAACTAAAAAACTTAGAGGAGTACTGAGAGCTTGCACCTGCAGCCTACTGGGGTCTAAATCTCTAGAAGGACTAAGACCAATAAAAGACTAAGCTGAGCTACACCTCTAGTAAGGATTTTATCAAATTTACCATCTCTCTTTACAGCAGTGAGAAGTCTTATTGATTCATATTATTATTTTTTTCTGCTTACAAACACTTTGTTTGTTAAATAAGTAGTTTTTTCCACTTTTCTCCAAGGAAGTTCTTTCCCAGACCTGTTAAGGGGAGGACCCATTTAAGTTTACTTTACTAGAGAGACCCTATTCCGGAGTTTTTTCCTAAATTTGTCCTGAACTAGGACACTTGGCCAGTGGCCCCAGCTGGGGGCCAGGGATGACTCAGGGGGCTCAGCATCCTTCCCTGGTGATTTCTCAGGCTGGCTAAGGAGTGACACGGTGTCCCTGCAGTGCTGCCATCCTGTGTGAGCCTCCCGCTGCTGACCCACCCCTGCAGCCCTGGGGGCTGGAATTCTGCCCCTGCACAGCTCTGGTTGCTGTCGCTGCACCGAGGTCACAGCCCTGGGCTTTGTGCAGTGGAAAAGCTTCTCTTTCTCGAGCACATTACATTAGACCTTTTCACCCTCAAGTATTTCTAAAGCCTTGACACCAGGTCTGCAACCGCCAGTTTTCTTTTTGCCAAATTATAACTGCTGGCTGTAATAGTGAGTCTGACCCTCATCGTATCAAAACTCCCATTATTTTTTTATTACTCCACAAAAAAACCCAAAACAAAACAAAACAAAAAAAAACAAAAACCCACAACCAAAAAAAACCCCAAACAAACAACAACAACAACAAAACATTAGAAGTAACAGCAGAAATGTGCTAACTCCTTCAGTGGCCAAGCCACCAGCTTTCTCTTGAGCTTGGTTTCTGCCTTCAGGCCAAACCCTCAGTATTTGTCTTGTGGGCACTTTGAGCAAAGGAGAGATCTCCAGGGTGCTCAGAGCCCAGTCCAAGCTGACCCTGAGCATTGCCAGGGTGGGGCAGCCACAGCTCTGTGGGCTCAGGAGGGCAGAGCGAAGCTCCCCGAGCATCCTCACTGACACCATCACTGCCCACATCTGCCCTCTCTCACATCACACTTTTATAAATACTGCCAAGAAAAAAACACCTTTTTTGGCACCAGAATACTCATGCTTTCCAATATTATTTCTGTATTTGCAAGGTAAAGGATCAGTTTGTTCTTCTCCTGTCTCCATTCAGCTGCCAGAAAGGTCATTTTAGGATGAAGTGTGCCAAACAACAGTGAATAATTTGGGGGAGAAAACCAATGTGACTATAGAAATAGTCATGTGTGCTTGCCCTCCTTGAGCCTTTTAACTTACAAAAATCTAATTAGGAAAGACTTAATGTACAGCATGCATAAGGAGCCAAAGCTTCTAACAAAATATACACAGTACCATTTTCTTCATGCTTCATTAATAAGGAACAAAATGTCTCTAGACTTTCTGTAACATATGCACAGAGTGATTTCAAACCAGACTGAGATTCTTTTCAAATGAGGGTTATAATATACTCAAGCAATAACAATGCTTTTTTTTTTTTTTATTGCTTTGCTTGTAAAGTTGTTTCCATGCTCTGTGAGGACAAAGTTATTTGTCATTTTTGCAAAATATAACTTGTTACTTTGATGGTTTTTAGGACCTTTCTATTTCAGCTATTGATTCAAGGTTGAGTGTAGCCTACAGCAGAGCTGAGCTGGGGAATTGGAGTGCAAGAGCAAGATTCAGATTTTTTTACAGAAATTATATCTTTTCATACAAATTAGAGCCACAGGAAAACAAAGTTTTGATTCATCTTCTAAATCATATCTGAAACATAGGGCTTTGTGCCATCAGATGACAGGGAAGGAGAGATTTCTGGCTCTTCCTCATTTGCTTAAATTGCTCAGCCTGCAAACAGAAGAATTTATTCATTGGATAGATTCTGGAACAAAGAACCTCTGAGAAACAAATGCAACCTTTAAGATTTCTGCCAAGAACCGTAGAAAAACCCAGTGCTGAGCCCTGTTTTGTCTTCTGAGACAAAGATGCCACTAATTTCCTCAGCTCTCTGCACTGAAGGCAGGGCTGGAGCAGTTTGGGCAAAAGACAAGTCTGCCCTGGTAGTGATAAATGGGGCAGGTGTATCTGCATTCCCAAAGAACTTCCCTTCTCATATCCACTCCCAGAAGGAATCAGGCAGAGTCACTTCCCTGTGGGATCTTTCCCTGAACATGATCTTTTCCTGTGTAGGCAAAGGGAATCAAAGCGATCTCATGAGTGTAGAACATTTGATAGTAAGGCAATATGGGGGAGAATATTTGCCCGGGAGATTTAAAAAAATCTTCAACTGTCTTTGAATATGTGCGCATACTCCTTCAGTGAGGAGTGAAATTGCATTATAATTATTGAGACATCAACATTTACCAACGTTTGTGACTCAAATATAAGCACAGGGTGCAAAACTGTGAAACTCTTTAGAGTCGTCAGGGTATGGATCCGTAAGCAGAGGTTTGTACATCATTTGATAGCTATTTATTTCTTGTTAATGTTTATGTAATGCCATGATGTTTATGATGGCCTGACTTTCCATGTGAGGGGATCATTTCTGATGGGTAACTGGCATCAAATCATTGTTTTGCAAATACAGAATATTTTCATATTCAGCTGGTGAAACAAAAAGACTTCCTAGTGTGAGTATGCTATTAAAATGCTAATAGATCCTATTTGAGAAAGCTTACTCAGACCTCAGCAGGAAACACATACAACATTTACAAAGATTTAGATATTTTTTTTTCAACATAAAAGGGTCTCCCTTCCCATGGAACTGTAAGAACCTTTAGACAAGAGTGAGGATAAAGTGATAAGCCCCAGGCAAACGAAGAAGAAAGAAAAATATATGGATGGCTAGTGAACTTAATTATAGTGAAATATAGATGTAATTGTAAGCATGAAGTATGTGCATATAATGTGATAGCAACCTGTTATATTTGATGTCCTAAACCAAAATCTAAATGTGAAGATAACTAACTTTTTTTCCCCAAGTAACTTTTGATTATTTCTGCAGACCAGCCCTTTGAGTTATTGCATGCCAAGGAACTGCTCTGTTGCTGGTGGGGATTTTTCCCATGACCTGCCACACTCTGCAGGAGAGCAGGGAAAGGCACAAAGGGATGTTTTTGCTCTATATTACACTTTGAGTGATGAGTAGCACCTTCCAGACACCAGGACGTGCGTGTCAGAACTGCTGGGAGCTGTGACACAAAGCCCAGAGTGTGAAAATAAAGAGGAAAATCTTGTTGTACCACTCTGTCCCTGGTGAATTGAGGAGCAGAGCTGGCAGTGGCTTCAGCAGGGCTGACTGGGTTTGTTCTGTATCGAATTATTGAACTGAATCGAAGCTGCAGGGTCAAAGTAAGCAGAGAATTTGAGAAGCCTATGAAAACAGAGCCCAGATTTGCTGGAGAGCTGAAACCTTCCAGAAATGTAATTAAACAAACAGGCAAGGAGTGTTTGGGATTGAAATCTCTGTTTAAACATCCGCTGTTGCTTTATTGGAATATCAGAGTGGAAGATAGAGTTCACATGTTGAAAAGGCCAGAAGACTGCTTTTGTCTTCTTTTTGTCTTTTATTTTTTTGTGTAGTCCCCCACTGAAACTGAATGTTGAGTAAACACAACATTAATGTCTGATGGTCAGTAGGGTGACACAATTTGGATTCTTGTATTAAGAAACAAATTCCTCGTCGAAACCAAATTCTTTTAGTCTGGCTCAATGCAAATAAAACACACAAACTAAACTCACTGACAAATGGCCTGGATATTCAAAGTTATCTGTGTTTCAGAAATATCTAATAAGCAATTTGGATTACTTTTTTTAAGTTTTGGCTCCACTTTAACCCTGAAATGAATGTACATAAATTAGTTTTTGCAAATGTCATTACAATTCATTGCCATCAGCTTAACATATTTCCTCCAAACAGTTGAACTCCCTTCCATTGTAGGGAAAGTTCAAGGCTTAAGACTTGTCCCAGTCACTTAAAAAAACCCAATAAATGGAAGAGAAAATGAGAGATTATTTAGCTTATGGATTTGTTTTGCTTTCCTAAAACAAAATAATTCTGAATTCTACTTACTGGAAATCTGCTTGGTTAAGAAATATTTAAATGAAAGCAGCACAGGACTGTTTTGGGTTTTTTGGCCTTTTGTTGTCTAGGATTTCAGAAGGGTTTACAGTGAAATTATAAAAACAAAATGGAACAGTAGGTTAGCATTTTGCAGAACCACACAGAAGAGCAAGACACCCTGATTAGGAAGGCTAACCCCAAACCCAAAGTGTATCAGGAGCTTTATGATGAGCAGTTGACTGCTAGAAAATATCAGCTGGCCATAAAAATGTCTTTTTATAGGTACAGATTGATAACGAGCAGCTTTAATGAGAAATGTCCTTCCACATAACCACTCTCTGAAGGACTCCCAGGGCTGATGGCTGCAGACCCAGGCCCCCAGTCCCAGGCTTGGACCAAGAGGAACAAAGCATTCCAGAGCCCTCATCAAACACCCACACAAGCCTTGGAGACACCAGGTTCCTCCTGGGAGCCCACAAAGCCAGGTCTCAGCTCCTGGGTTTGGAAAGGGAGAGAGCAGTTGTGTAAATCCAAGGCAAAGCCCAGATTAGTAGTGGCTCAGAGCAGAGCTCCAGATGGTTTCCCTGGCGCAGATCTGCAAGCCAAGCCCAGCCTGGCCAAGCTCACAAACTTCCCCAGCCCTTAGGGTCATCACAAGCCTTTGCTGAACTGGTGGCCAGGTGTCCATCCCATTATCTCCATCCCTTATCTTGAAACCATCTCCATATATTCTTTATTCTTCCTGCCATTTGGCAGGGACTATTTATCTTTTGGGGGAATAATAATAATAATAATAATAACAATTACAATAACAATAACAATAGTAATAGTAGTAGCAGCATATTTCTCTTTTGTGGCCCCTGCAGGGATGGACATAATGGAGCTCTGATCTCATCTGAGACCTTCAGGCAAACGTTCCTTCAATGCCAGTATCTCTTAGAAAATACACAACAAATAGACCAGAGAAAAACTAATTTTCTGCTTTCTTTCTGTTTAAATATACTGCCAATTCAACAGACAGGTTCTTTTCATCATCTAAATGTCTCTCCCATCTACAGCATTCCAACGATTAAAGGCAGGAAAAAGCTGAGGCTGGGCAGTGGTTTCAGCAAGTGCAGTTTGTGCTCTCAGTAAGCCCAGCCAGTGGTCCCGGAAATCAGAGCAAATGGCTACGGAATTTTCCCACAGCCTGGAAATCCCACAGTTCCAGAGATCCAGATGTGTGTGCTGCTGGCTGGCATGGTCAGCTCCTACGTGTGCGTGTTACGAAACATTTGTCAGTCTGAATGATAGTAAATAGAATTGTTTCCCCATTCTGCTCAATCAGTTTATCAAATAAATTCATGCACTTAAATAACCTTCTGGTAAAAGCCACACATTGATCTGAGTAGGATCAACAGGTTTGGTGACTTTTTTTAAAAGGCCCATGTTGTACTGATCCAACAGCATGATGAAGATGCCCATTTCACCTGTATCAGTATCACAGTACCTTGAAAATTATGTTTTCAATTATAGCAGTACTGAACACAGAAAATATGAAGCACATCATATTAACCAGGAGGCATTTCTCTAATTCAGATGTTTGTTCTATAGAGAAAATCACTTAAGAAATAGATCCAATTAATTGTGCTGCTAAGATGTCAGTACAGTCTGCTACATACACGTAGCAAATGTGAGTAAGTCTCAGTTTATACCTTCCGTGCTTTCCTGGAAGGTGTAGAATCACAGCAATTAATTTCTGCTATGTGAAAACCTATTTTGACACATACTCTGGGTAGTTGGGAGTTAAACACACAGAAGAGAATGAGTAGTGGGTGGGAGTTTCAGATGAGTGGTAAATAACAGAAGTGTAGTGATTTGCAGTCTTTTAACAATCAGAGGACAGATTATTGACTTGTATAAGAGATGGCAAGGGAAAAGGAGGAGAATGAACCTAATACTGCAAGACACCATCAGTTAAGAGCTGATTTAGTAAAATAATGCTGAATTCTTGTAAATAAGTTATCCTCCTCATTGCATCCAAATGACAATTAAAAAAAAAAAAAGAAGAAGATAATTCCAGTGCTGCCTTTGTGTAAATGCAACTCTTGTACATGCCTTTTTTTCCCCTCTTTCGAACACAGGCTACCAGACAAGTAAAAAAGGAGATAAGCTTCCAGCAGGATCCTGATGCTGTCTAGATGTCACACTTGTGAGTAGCATCAAAACAACCCATCACTTGGTGCTGCTGAGATCCAGATGGGTCTGCTATCCTTGTGTTCATTTGAGGGAAAGCTGAGGGAAACTGGCTCTTCTCCTTGCTTGGAAATGTGGGAAAACAAAGTGCACAGCCTGAGTTCTCTCAGTGCAATAATACCTCATTAACCAATTTAAGTTCACTGTATTGAAAACAACTTGGATTTGAGCTCTTTTTCTTTATTTTCGTTTGAGTTTCTAGTTTGTAATGGCATTATCCTTTAGAAGAGAATTTGCTTTTTATAGGTCCTTTCACATATTCATCGTTCAAGAAACACGGAGAACAAGAAAACAAGTATTTCATCTCCGTCATAACTGGCCCCAGTTCACCTGAATCAGTACTTTATGTGTCACCAGCAGGTCCTGTATGGGTCAGAGAAAAAGCCATTTGCTACCACAGTACAGCTTAATCCTCATTTTATCAAGGAGTACAGAGGCTTCTTCAAAACACACCAGATAAATTATGTACTTGAGATAAGAACTGTGTAATTTTTCTCCTGTGTTAAAAGCAATTTTCATGTGGCCTGCTCTTTCTAGTAGGGTCCAGATGTCTTCAGCCCTTTCCTGAGCAGGCATAAAACAAACCCACTGGTTTCAGTAAATTGATCTTTTCAGGCAGTTCACTGGTGCCCTGCTCTGTTGTCACACAGAGGGACAGCATCCCTCTGCCAGGCTCAAATCTCAGATCCCCTACACACCTTCCAGGACACATGCATGCACACACATGTATTTATATGGATTTATAGGGGGCAATTTCAGTTAGAGCTGAAAAAGAGAAGTGCTAACTTTAAACAATTACTGGTTTTGTTAACGTATTTTGCTCTATGTGGATTTATTACTTTTTTTCTTTAACTGCAGTTAGTGGTTTCTAGATGAAATCATAACAACCACTAATCACTGCCAACCAGGTTTGTGTTCACAAAGGAAAATAAAAGCTTCAGAATACATATGAGCTTCTGGGCTACAGTGTTTACAGAGCTTCCAGGATTTTGATCTGTGCACGTCCCTAAAGTACCAAATGTTGAAAATCCAAAACAACTGCCAAAACTCACATTTGGCCCTGATTATTTCCTTGTTTATCCTGGTTAGCATTCCCCAGATAAGAGATAATGTTGCAAGTTCAATAACCACAGAAAGTTGTGAAGACATATTTAAAGGGGAACATAACTATTATTTTGTAGTGTAAAACTTGGTAGATTTTAATTGAACAATGCACAGCAATGTTCAGGTCTCCCTTGTGAAAAATTCTAAGTAACAAGATAGATGAAAAACTGGAATGTTCTGTCAAATCTGCTTTTTTTTTTAATCAGCTTTTTCAGCTGCTTTTTTTATATATTGTTGTAAAACAATCCCCAAAATTCCACCAGAAGGTCATTCTTCCATGTAGTCACAAAGATCTCAACGATGGAAGTTTCTTGTTTGTTTGCTCCTAAATCTAGGTTATGGATATAAAAATGGCAATTATTGTATTGCTGTTTCAAGTTACCCAGTGAAGACACAAACATGGAACTTACTGTCATGGGCCCTCATTAGGCTGAAGAACAGCTTCTAGCAGATTACTCTTTGGTTTGCTCAACAGGAATTTGCAGAGATAAGCACAATTGTTTTTTTTTAGGGTGTTGTTGTTTTTTTTTTTAGGGATTTTTTTTTTTTCTAGAAAAATAAACAGCTGGCATCCTTCTCACCAAGACAGCACCACACAGCTGGGACTTAGAAGGAAATTATGAAGCAAGGACAGAGTCATAAGGCTCCATTGCAAGGTTTTTTCTCCTTTAAAACATTTTCCCTAAGCCTTTGCTAGCTCTTGGATGGGTTAGATGGTTGATTGCCCTGCAGAAAGAGAGAAATCTCCAGATCCATGAAGAGCCTTATTGTTCCCCATCACTCTTGGCAGGGTGCATCTGGCACGTCTGCTCTTGGGTGGCACTCAATAAACAGGTGAACCAGGAATGTGAAAAGCTAATATTCTGCTGTTTTGACAGTATAATTGTCTCTAATAATAAAGGAAAACAGCTGCTACAAAGAGTCTTTCACTTAGAAATTGTTTGGATCCTTATACTTTGACTTTTATGTGGTTTATGGTTCTGCGGAATGGTAACATTTTATGAATGACAGACAGATGGAGTTTGCTGCAAGGTTTATTGATAGTAAAGCAGATAATATCATTCAAGACACTTAACTGCAAGAAATACTGAGATAACAAAATACTCTCTTCTTTCCCTTTTTAAGACTCCTGTTATTTATTTTCAACGGCTCCAAGTTTTCCCTTTTTTTTGGTGAGTTTTCAGTATTATCACCTGGTAAGTCTAAAACTTTGTGATCTGTCGTCCAAGTGCCCAGAGAGAGAGGAGTAGCTGTTTTAATTAATTAGTTGAAAGCCAGCAGAGATGAAGTCCAAATTTCAGAATAAGGTCTGTTTGCAGCAGAGCCATGTGCCATCCATCTCTTTCTCTCCCTGTCTCCCTCCCACGCCCCACATTCATCTAATTGGATTTTCATGTCCAAATCCCATTCTCTTAATCAAAAGGCAAAGAAAATCAATCTTTTGGTTTCCCAAAATTTGAGTGAAGCATTTAGTCTAAAAGCACTGAGACTTACTCTGCCAAGCTCTGTCAGACCCAGATTAACAAACTGGTTAACCCTGGTCACTAAAACCATGGTAATCATCCATGAAATCTGCTGCTCTAAAGTTGCTCTTTGTTATTTTAGGAAAGGTTTTCTTTTTCCAAGCCTTAGAAAAAATCCATAAAATTTATTAGGGATAAATGGGTTGGGGCTTTTTTTAGTTGTTTTTTATACTGTTTGTTATCAAAACATAACATTTTGGAAGCAGATACTTCAAACACGTGGTGGTATTATGCAACATTTGACCTGGAAAGAAAAGCGTCTGAAATGCATTTTTATGAATTGCTAGATATTTACTCTGACACACTAAATCCTTGAAAAGAGAAATTCAGCTCTGCTGCCTGTCTTTGTTGGGATTTATGTCTCAGGACACAGAGCAAGGGCTGGATGCTTCCTGCTTTGCCTTTCCTGGGCTGCATCTTTCCAGCAGTGCAGCGAGGCTGCACCTCTGCTCCTGGGCCCTCCAGAGTGATGCAGAAGACGTGCACAGCTGAGCCCTGTGACTTCCAGACAGGAGAGTCTGGGATGATAATTGAAATCCCAACTCCCAGCTGCCAGCCCAGCTTTCTGAGTCTGGGAGTCTGGAGCGTGGAGGGTCCCCAAATCCATCAGCCACAAGAAAAGACACAAACCCAGAACGGACCTTGCTCAAGTTTAGTGCTGAGCAGGAGGAGGAGAAGGGCTGCTACTCCCTGTTTATCCACTGCAGGCAGGATATTCAGGGCAGTGTTTACCCCATAGCCGAGGTGGCTTGAAAGAATGAATTTTTAAAGCAAAGCTTTGGGCTGGTGGGCACACTTTTTCATGGGGATGCTTCCACATGCCTCCAATTTGACATAACAAATAAGAGTTGGCACAGGGCAGGCATTTAAAAAAAATAGTGAGAAAACAAAGTGGCTGTAAGACACAATTCACCAGGCCTGCTAAATTCTGTGATAGTTGAAAAATAGCTCCATTTTACAATTCCATTGCCGCATTAAAAATCTGCATCTCCATACTCTGAGCTATGTCTATGCTGAAAAGGGAATAATGAGAGATTGTGCTATCCCCTGTGATGCTTAGTCAAAACAGTATATTGAATTTTAATAGCAATGATTTCATGAGAATTATTCCACAGGAAAGTAATCAGGCATATATACCATTGATGTTTTACTGAAATGCGTACTAGCAGCATGGAAAGTATGTTTTAATTTTCCCTTTCATTTTTATGTGGAAAGAAACAAGCTTCTTTTCTGCTCATCCAAATCGATGAATATTCAAGTTGCTTAACTGAAAATGCTTGGAAGGAATAGACAGCAAAGAAAATTATATTGTATAGGTCTTTTAACACCTCACCAGCACCTAATTTAGAGAGAAGAGTTTGTCTGCAACGGTGTCAGTGCTTTTGTTCTTCTCTAAAGGGACAAACACAGTCAGGAGCACGAACAGGGAAAGCTACAATTTCCCTTGTTTCCTGCCGTCAACATCCAGCATGAACTCTGTCCCACGCTCTCCTGTTATTATGCGGGTAGGAATTTGAAAACTGCACAATTCAAAGAATATAAGCGAAGTGGGCACAGAAACAATCCGACCTGGGGACTGCAGCTAGCTGCGGATTGCAGATCTTTGGTGAAACCTCCGTAGTGAGTGTTCTCCACAGCCCCGCAAATTTCTCACAGTGGCCCAAACAAGGACCTCCAGCAGAAAAGATGACAAAACCCCTGGAATTACACCTTTATATGGTTATCTTGGAACAGGAACCCCTTGCAACTGAGAGCCACTGGTGTTGCTGACTCTAGAACCTCACTAGTTAGGGTGTGAGGGAGCTCTGCTTTCCTTTGCATGTCTCTATCTGACTCATTCCGAGGCTTTACTGCCATCTGAGAAATAAAGAAAATCTCTTCACACATATTTTGGGTTGTTTTCTAACAGTGGCTGCCCACGTGCTGCCCTTCTCAGCTTTCTCACTGAAAGAATACCCCAAAAGGAAGATCCCTCTGACATTCATTCCATCTATGAGTGCCCACTTGATGTCCAACCTCCCCAGTGCTCAGCCCAGCTCTGGGCGCTGCTACACTGAACAGGGCTGGAGACTCCTTTTTGTGTCTCCATCAAGATCCAGCTGCAGACACCCTAACCAGGAGCCTCAGAGTCATAAAAAGCACTTTTATCCTTATCTGTCCCACAAGAAAGAGTGTTTAGACACAACAGTGGTCCCTGCTTGTCCATCCCAGCCACTGCCAGGACCCAGAGGAAACCTCTGGTCTTCAACCAAGATCCATCCAAGCAATTAAGAGTTCCTTGTCTCAGATTTTTCCGTGGGTTGTAGGACAGTCTGCTGGAAGAAAAGCAAAGAAAATGACCTTTAAAAAGAAACAGAGGAAAGATATGGATTGTTTATGTCTCGTGATAGACACATAAAGCAGCTGTACCAGGTGTCAATGTTGACTGCTGGTTGCAGTTCAACATTACAAGATAAATTCCCAGCTGACAAAACACAACTTGATCCCCAAACAATTGTTTCACAGTAATATTCGCTGGAAAGTCAGTGCATAGCTTTGGGAACCCTGTAAAAATTCCTCCAGGGAAGAATTTCCCTCATGCTGCAGCGAAGCCAGTGTTTCTACCAGCATTTATCACACACCTAGCAGCCTCATAACCTTTTAAAATGTGCAATAGCTGGGCTTGTGACAAAATTCCTGATCTTTTGCAGGAGACACGCAATGTTTCCCATCCGTTATGCAAATCCAGATTGCAAAAGAGCTTCTCCAGGAATTGCCAGAATAAATCTAGCAAAGCGAGCTGGGAAGCACTTAAAGCCAACAGACCAGGTCAATAAGGACAGGATTGGCCTAATCCATGAGGTAATTAAAGACATAAGTAGGAGGTTTGAACATTTATTTATGCAATCAAGTTATGAATTCCTCAGTGAGAAAGTGTGGGACTGGACCCGGAGAAGGAAAATTGAGCAGAGATGCAAAACCTTTGGTTTATTTGATTGCCTCTTATAGAATATTTCTATTAAACCGTGGCAGACGGGTCAGCAGATTGCCTTGTTGTTTTTGCCACCAGTATGTGGCAAACCTGGGGGCCTCCTGTGCTCAGGGCAGAGCCAACACTCGTGGGAGCAGAGCTGGAACAGCAGCTGGAAATAGTTCAGAATTGAGGGAGGCAGGACATGCAACAACTTGCAGTACTGGAAAATGCAGCTTAGCCAAAAGAGCAGCAGAAATTGAGAAGTCTCATCTGAACTGGAGCCAGTAGCTCATGGATCTTCCTCTTTGGCAACTCCTCTGCATACATCAGAGTGGGAAAACATTAATTATACCACAGCAATCCATGTCTTCCAAAAGACAAAGTCTGTGCTGTTTTCCCATGGCACTGTCAGCCATCATTCCTGTCCTGCAGGCATTGCTGTATCCAAAATCACATCCTGCTTTCCAGCTGCAGCTGATGGAATCATCAACCTCACACGGAGCACAGCCCAGCAGCCCCTTGAGAAAGGAGGCAACTGCAGACCCCTGCTTAATCTTCTGACTCCCACCAGGTCCTCTGAGGCTCCTACCCCAAGGTGAGACAAGGGGATTCCCTGTCCCAGGTTGGTACCAGACTCTGCATGAGCCTCGTGGCTTTGCAAGATGACTTGAGCACTTCAGACTCTGAAGATGTGAAAACAAACTCTCCTGCAAATATTATTCAGAGCTCAGTGATCCATGTCCTCCTAAGGGCGATCATCAGCTTTCTGCTCCTGCCAGCATCACCCCTGACAATTTCTCTATAAAAAATACCCTCCAAGCAATTGTTCAGATGGAAACAATCAGGTAAAATAGAAATCTCGAAAACCACCATATAGACTGCTAATGAACTTTATCATCTAACCTTGAGCCACTGGAAAAGAAATAGGAGCGGAAAAGACAAGTTCAAACTGTCTGAGTTAGAAGTGGAGCTAGTTATCCATATCCTGACTGAAATACATTCACAGGACTCCTGGAAAAGATGTATTTTTAAAATGCAATATGCAAAACCAAATGTAAAGTGTTGGTGGCTTGAAAGCATGTTGAACGTGTGAAAGACGAAAGACTCAGAGACACATCCATTCAGCTGTCCAACAATTTCAGGGGCTGCTGTCTACAGAATGAGCCCTAATGTACCCAGGCATAAATGAGATTCAAAAATTGACAGCTGTGAATAAGCCTTCTCTTAAAATAAAAATCCACAGAGTAACCTGCATTCAAAACTGAGCACTTCTTGCTGGCTCTCCCCTCCAAATACATCCAGTTTTATTTATGTTTAGTAGGAAGATTTGTGTCAATTTTGCATTTTACATAAACAACATCTGCCTGGTGATAAGATGCACTGGCAGAAATGATCTCAAATGTTTACACCCATAAACTGTTCTATAAGAACTTAATATATTGGCCTTGTTTTTCATCAGTCTTGACCTGTTTTACAGGGGCATAAATGAGAACAAATTACATTTAGGTGGTAGTAAAACAAGAACAATTTCAGTGGACATTAACTTTTAAAGCTTTTGCAGCTGACAAGGGGGAAGAACGCACAGGAACAACTCTACTCTTAGACACCTCATACAACACTACTGCAGCTTTAAATTGGTGCACAAGCACAGAAAGAATAAATTAAATAAGAGAATATTTCAATTCCCCATGAACTCACTCACTGTTTCAAACGCAGCTTAAATATCTCTGTGTAAAAACAGACCTTGAGTAAGACATTCCTCAGATGAAGACACATATTGGCAGTTTTCATTGACAAGTTGTGAGATTTCTTTGTTCTCATCTTGCTCCCGTATTTTGATGGCTTTAAAATGTTGCCCCATTATCAAGGTTGAGCATCCCCTATCTTACACATACAGCATTTCTTCCAGTAAGAATTTTTAATTTGCAAAAAAACCTGGATTAATTCAAAAGAAATAGAGAAAAAAATATTAATGGAGTTGACGAAAACTATAAAGGAAATTATTTTTAGCTGCTTCTGGGAAAAAAAGTATTGCAATGCTATTCTGATCCTTGTTTCCAGGAATCAAAAATCCTTTCAGTAAATCGTATCAACCAAGTGTCAAACCATGGATTGATCTCTCTGCCTCAGCGTTCCCAATCTTGACAATTTGCTGATGCCTTTTCAGCCAGTCTTTGATTACATTCCCAACACAATTTTTGAGGTATATTGTACAATAGTTCTTGAAGATTCACTGTTGCTGAAATCCCCATAAAATGACAGTAGGGCCTTAGAGGGTTCAATGGTATCTGCAGCCTTCTCAAATATACATGGCCAAAACCCATTCTTCACATGGTATTCAGGCTGAAACAGATAACATAGCACATTTTGCAAATATAAAAATTAATTATTGAAATAATTAAGTGGTTTGTCCAAGGTCACACATAAAATTTGTGTGTGCTTGAGAGCTATTCCTACACCTTCGGGAAAGTCCAAGGGATGAAATCAGTCAGTGTTTCTGTACCTAAAGATGTGATGAAGCGACAACTCACTAAAAACCACTATTTTCCTCCATTTCCATTTCTTTACAAAGG
Source organism: Donacobius atricapilla (assembly GCA_013397315.1). Taxonomy (NCBI): domain Eukaryota; kingdom Metazoa; phylum Chordata; class Aves; order Passeriformes; family Mimidae; genus Donacobius; species Donacobius atricapilla. The sequence continues at coordinate 1,065,419 of WBMY01011916.1, read as the reverse complement.
CATGTGGCAGTGCAGGGCAGAGATTTGTGTGCTGTGCCCTGCACACTCAGGCTGCGAGGGCGAAGGATGAACACAGGGCTGGGGAGCAGAGGGCAAAATGGGCAGAAACAGGGGGAAAGATTTTGTTTAGAGCATTGCAAGAGGCTTGGGAACAAGGTTTAAAAGTGCTGAGATAGAGGGTGGTGTAGCATGGGCTGAAGGAAAAGACCAATCTGATAAAGACCTTTAAAAAATCAGGGTGCAGGATTACAGACTGAGGGGAGCACAAAGAAATTTTATGATACTACAATCACATACAGCATGAAGAAGGAGGAGTAATGTTGAAACACAAAGCAATATTTTACACACTTTATTTATTAAAAATCCACTCTCAGAAATAACTTTCTGCCTTCACAGCAACTGCTCTTCTTCAGAGAACAAATGTGGTCTATTAGTTTTCCTTTATACATCCTGCATTGTTGCAATACTGAGCAATGCTTGAATCTAATTCTCCTGACACAGTTATGAAAAATGTAATTTTTAAACCTTAAAATATTTACACAGCCAGTGAGACTTACGCAATTAGAGCCTGAATCAAATTGTCATTTATATGTGGTATACAATGAAACATTTGTTAAATTCAATCAGTTAAAATAAAAGCAGGAATAAAACATCACCAGACAAGAGGAACCCATTTGTGCCTGCATCCAGCTGTTTGTTTAGTTATGTATTCATCTGCTTAATAAATTTTCACCAGCCTTGCAAATATGCACATTTTAATGACAATTTTGGAGAGGCAAGGGGTGGGATTGGGGTGGGTAGGACACAAGTTTTCTTCAGAGCCAGGAACGTGGAGTACTTCAGTTTCCATCTGTTCTATTGTAGACTCGGATATGGCAACATTTGGCTGCTGAAATACCATTTTTGTACTTGCACACCCACCTGAGCACCTTGAAATGACAAGGAGCATTTTACCACCCTAAACTCTCCCAGTGGAAGCCAGTGGCATCAGCCTCCAGGTCAGCAACATATTCACTGCTGAAAGGGATCCTGTAAAGTTTGGGTGCATGCTCAGGATGTTGAACTTCCCTTTCTGACAGCCAGGAACACGTCAGGGTCACCCCTTGTACAACGCCCTTCAGGAGTGGATTCTGTGCCATGAGGGAAGTTCGTGAGAATTTGGGATCAATATTAGGAATACTACTATTTATCACTGGTAAGAGTTTGCCACAATAATTAATTTTGCTTTTCTTACTTTGACTGGTCTTTACTGCTGGTAGGAGCTCCTGTTAGACACGATCATGCAAACAGCCCTGAGTGCCAGTGTGCATCTAATCTTGTCCAACAATTTCTTTTCATTAGTGGGATAAAGGCACTCTGCTGCATTCAGAGCTCCACTTTGTGCTCTTGGAGTATTTGGCTTAACCCTTTTAACATGATTAAAACAAACTAAGATCAACACAGCCAGCATTCCTCAGAATGACACAGACAAGCCTAATTGCTATTGAAACTTCATAAAGGGAACAAAAAAGCTAAAACTTTTTCTCTTTTTACTTTAAGTAGGGTGGAAAAAATCTAATTGATTGTGATCAGTAAAGCCAATACTTGGAGATGTTGTCAGGTTTACTGGATTTATTGTCCTTTCTCAGCAGTCTTGGTCATTACTTAACTATTGGATTAATTGTATGCAGAACAAATCATCTGCCATTTCATTTTATGACTCATTAAGCAAGTATAGCAGATAACCATTACTGCTTTTTGGTGTAAGAAGATTTCAAAACTTATACACTGCTAATGATGCTAGAATTAGGAAAAGCAAATACCTTGCGGTGTGCAAAGGTCAGAGTAAACACTAATGGAATACTTATCTGCCCCAAAAGTAAAATAAATCAATTTCCTGAGCCTTGTGAGAGGTATAAAGCTGAGACAGGAGGCTGAAGGGTGAAGAAATTGCAGTTCACTTGCAGGTGGCTCTCAGTGGCACTGTAATAGAGAGCACTGCTAGCCACAGAACCCTAAATATCTGCAGGAGACTCTTCCCTGGAAGGAGGGATCTGCCTTGGACAGAGTTGGGGCCAGCCAGGAACATGCCTGGATTTTGGGGAGACTGATGTAAAATGAGAGAGGATTTGCAGAGGGTCACATATGTGGCACACTTCGGAAGGACAAAAAAGGAGGGGAAGGGGCTGATCTTGCCAGGATGGGAAGAGCACAAGTCTAGGCTGTGATGAGTTTTCTGGAGGTGTCTCAAGCTCTTTCAGTCTGTGCTCTCCTCCAAAGCCCATCACCACCTGTAAAATCTCTTGAGGTACAACACCTCCCTCTGCTCCTCTGACAGGGGGCAGCTTTGCAATCTGTCCCTGAAGCATCACATAGGATGCTGCTCACACACTGCAGTGCCTCCTGCAGATTTGGAGGGAAACAGGGGAAAAAAGCAGAGCATGGAATGAAAAAAAGTGGAAAATTATTGTTTGTATACTAATAAAACTCTTGCTTCTTTGTAAGTAGAGTGTGGACTTGTGCACTTTGGGGTGCAGAGGACAAGATCAATTAAAATAAATGCAGATGTGTCTTCTCTCTGTTCTGAATTTCTCTCTCTCTCTCTCTCTTTTTTTTTTTTTTTCCCCTGGAGATTAAGATCTTATATTGTTCTTTTTCAGGGAACTAATAATAAGAAGAACAGCAGTAATCTCTCACTAGTGCCATTAAAAGTATCTTTTATTTTAATACTCATCGCATATATTTGTTGTCAGTCTGACCTTTAAAGCTGTGAATAATGTTAATCAAAGCATATTCATTTATCTTCAACATTTTAATTAGTGTTCTCAATATTGATCCATTCTACCCATTTTCTACACTTATTATATTACAAATATAGTATTTACTTCCCCTCTCATTCTTAAAATATTAAAAATATGTGAAGTGAAAACCTGGTGATATCTGCTGTCAGAGATAAAATGTTTTTAGGAGATGGAAAGAGGCAAGTAAGGTGTGTAAGAAGTCAGCACAAAGCCCTCTAACTCTTGCTGAGTTAGGAAAAGTCTTTGCATGTGGGGTGATTTCCTCCAAGTTAAAATCTGGAAAAGGGAAGAGGACACCTAAAATGCTCACTAAGAAAAATCAAAGTGCCCCAGTGGAACCTGCAGTAGATGGCCTGTGGCAAAGAAACCCACATGACAAAGGTGTCGCAAACTCCCAGAAGAATGGAAAGGACTCTTTTGGGTTGGGAACAGGAAGGAGAAATGCAGGAGCTGGCCCTCAGTCCCTTGGTGACTGAGTTGCTGCCCCACCTCTCTGTTGCCCTGCTCCAAGGGTTGGATCCAACCTGAGAAACCCAGAGCATCAGAGCAGGAGGGGCGTGAAGAACACTGTGATCCTCTTCTTTTAAACGAATCTCATTTCTTATCTCCTCCCTGCCTGGAGCTGTCATTTCAGATGGAAAATCCTGGTGATCAAACAGCAGGGAGGCATCGGGCTCGTGTGGCACCAAGGTAACCCCGGGACTGAACAGATGAAGTCTTTGAAATGACTTCCTGTCAGTGTTACAGCACGTTCTTAGAGCTTGCATGATGTTTGTGAGTTGTCTGGCTTAATCCTCTCCCTGATGAATGAGTTTTCATAGATCCAGGACAAACTCCTCATTTTTCTTTTCCTTTTAATAGAACTCCACTGTGCAGCTCCTCTGGAGCTGGCACCTTGTAGGGCTGTTTTGTCATTACCCAAGTTGCTGCAATGTTCTCCTCTGAGTACATGCTAAATTCCTTACCCACCCACACGCACTTCGCCTCGCNCCCCTCCAATTTTCTTTTCTCCCATCATTCTGTGTAACTGCATTAGATAGGAAAGATGTCTCAGATGTTTAGCAAGAGAAAGGAGTGCTTTGCTGTGCTTAGGAACAGAAACACTTCCTTGTTCTGCCAGCTTTCCTCACTTAAAACTAAAAGAAAACAAATAACTGTGGACTGTCTGAAGGGCTCAGAGCAAGTTGTCCCCACAGCACAGCAATCCAAACCTTTACAGCTTCATCAGCTACTGCCCTCAAAATGTCCTATACTGAAAAGAATCCCGAAAATTGCTATTATTATTACCTTAATATTTTATGTATATTTGTCCATAAAATACATTTCTCTGCCCAAATACCACAGACTCATTCATCACATCAGAGCTTCTCACCCTTCCTTTGTTTGATACTGTCCACAGAGTACCATGGAGAGCACTATTATTTCCTCAGACACGTTTTTTTCTTTACCCTTTTCTATTTCACCTCATTTAACATACAAGTACATGCTAGGAGTGTAAAAAGAAGAATTGCCATGCATTACCATCTGAATGCAACGAGAACCCATTTTATGCTGCCTTAACTTTGGATTTCTAATGCTTTGAATGCAACGGGGGTAAGCATTTTGCTTAACAATGGGGTGCTATTATTAAGAAAATAACAGTTAATGGCCATATCTTCCTACTCTAAGAACTCTCAGCTGCATTGAAACATGAGGCAAATCCACTATTTTGCGGTTCTAAATGAAAGCACCACTATAGGTGAGATGTTTAGATTGCGCTGCCGAGCACTTTCCTTCGAGCAAAATTTAAGCTTCTCTAGTTGAACTGATAATAAAAATATCTAAAATAATATTATCCATCGTTTGCAGACAATTATGGCTAATCATCTTATGTGCTTGCTAAACTTTCTATTTGACTCCCTTAGCGTGGTGGGTCATTTTAATTGGCCTCACGAACACCTCGCGTGCCCAATGACAGATCTGTCCCTGCAATTACAGCATCCCAGGGGTAACCAGAGGCTTGAACTCAGGCAGAGCTGCTGCAAGCGGGCAGGGCGGGCTGTGACAGGCGGTGGGGACCGAGGGAGGGTGTCAGGAGCCCTGTGCAGGTGAGTGAGGTGAGGTGCCAGCCATGGCTGCTGGTGACAAACGGCGGGGGAGCAGCCCTGCCACAGCCCCAGCTCTGCGCCTCCATCATCACCGTCCTGTGATGACTGCAGAACCTCCCAGGTGGCCGGAGTTGTTATAAAGCACACCGGCATTCACAAAGCCATGAGAGCTTGTGCCTTGCTCGCTGAGTTCACAGACCCCACGGTGAATTCACGGGTGGGGAAAGACACGCTGAGGTAGCGCTCAGCAGAGCGGGGCAAAGGACTCCCAGGGCTCACCCTAAGGAGGTCTGGCATTAACTGGCCAAATGAGACTTCCCAGCAGGGAACGAACACGGATTGTCTGTCAATCTGTCATGGCAAAAACGAGCTCCGAGCAGAGGCATTATTGCTCTTCTGGACAAGGATGCACTGAGCTGCCTGGGAAGTGGGCTGCAAGAAATGTGTTAAATAAAATGACATGGGAGCAGCAGGAGCAGGGAGAGATGGAAATGAGAGCAGAGATGTTATTAAGGCAGACAACCGAGATAGCCTCGGAGCTACCAGCATATGTGTCAAATAGCTGGTTGGTCAATGAGTTTTAGTCACTGTTCTCACAGTTCCTCATGAGCAGACCCTGACGACAGTCAATGAATTAATTCCTTTCAACATCTCCACGAGTTACTTTTACAAATGCAACTTTCCTACCTTTCCCTGTCTCCACTTTACCAGCAAAGTTTGAAACACTCCACAGAAGTTTTCAAGGGGTTAAAATATATGGCCCGTCTATTCTATTTCTAATCATGTGGGGTAAAGTTTCACATTCCTGACATATTAAGTGAAAATAATTCTTTCGTATTTTGAACTACTTCCAATGCCATCTGGAGCATTTTAACACTAGATGACTCGCTAGCAACCAGTATAAAATCCAAAGTGCTTATAAGAAAGATACATGGCTACAAGTTACCTTATTAGTATTCAATGGTTTGTTTTATAACTTCTGAAGATACCAGGCTCTAATCTGCACGCAACTCCAATTAATGTTAATGGGAATTATGTGAACATCCAGAGTAGTTATATGGCCCTTAAACTCTTGGTACAACAACTCTCATTGTCTACTAGTCTAAATTTGCATAAGCAATTAATGTCTCATTAATGTCTCATTAGGAACTCATATGGTGTGAGGGAGGAAAGAGCCTTAGTGCCTCTATGGAAACTGCATTAGGTCACACATGAAAATTACTTTACTGGTTTAATCTTGTTTTGTATTTGTACATGCAAAAAAAAGACAAAATTGTAGAGCGAGAGGAATGTTTTGGCTGAGATCAGTGTGGCTGCTGTGGGGTAAGGCAAACCTGCAGATGCAGGAGATGTTTCCAGCTGGACACAAGACATTTAGGTGGGAACGATTAAAAGGGCACTGAGCTCTGAGAGCAGAGCAAGCTCAAAACGTGCTTTAGTGTCTGGGATTTGGTAATCCCCATACCTAACTTCAAACAATGGAGTAGTCCCACCGAAATCAAAACCTTTACTTGGCCAGCCTGCAGCCATCACCCCTTCAGCCTTTGGAGAAATCCAGACCATTTTGTTCTGTTACATTTCAGTAAATGTAAAAACTGAACCCAGGATTTGAGGCATGGCCGCACAAGGGGTTGGCACTGCCCTTGTCCTGCTGGCCACCCTGTGGATAACACAAGCCAGGACATTATGAAAAGCCCAAATCCTCTGCAATATTCCATGTTGTTGAGAAGCTTTGGTGCAGCTGCTGCAGGGGGGGTTTAAGGACCAGCATCTGAAGGGCTGATCCATTCAAGAGGAGCTGGATGGAGACTCTGCACTAAGCACACACTGAAAAAGTTGATGTTGCCTGAGAGAAACCATTTCTTTCCCATGGAAATCTGAAGAGATTCATACTCTGAAGTCAAAGAACGTCCTGACTATTAACTGAAAATACAACTAAATGTTCATGGTGTGTTCATAAACCCTGAGAGAGCACATCCAGCCCCCCGCTGCCGTTAGCTGTAACTTGTACCTTCAGCATCCTTTCGGGCTGCTCCAGCCGGAAGAGCTGTAAAGAGCAGCACCTTTAATCTGGAGAATCCCAAAGGCACTCAGGTGTTCTAACCAGGCTGTGCTCTCTGACGTGCAATGCTGTTTCTTACCATGATACTCCAGCTGAAGTGGGAGGAATTTTACTGATGTGTCTTTAGTTCATGGGGTTAGACAGCTCTGTCAGCCACAGAGCCTTGGGCCAAAGCTTACAGCTGGCGCATTAAGGGAGCTGCACCAAGTGCTCTAATTTTCAGTGGAAAGGGAAATGGAAGAATTTGAACAAGGACAGTGCAGTCCAAAATGGAGAGACACGAGCAGGAAATCAGGAGAGCAAGCACAGCGCTGAAATGCACCTGGGGTAATTTATGGAGGGAGTATTTTTTCTGGATGAGCTGTTTGTTATGCAAGTACATGGAGTGAATCCAATGCTGATTTGTCAGGGTATGGACCATAGCACCTGAAGAATACTCCTGGAAAACACTTCAGATCCAGCTACTCTGAACTGTACCTCTGATACCACTCAAAACTACTAGAACTGATGTTATCTGGACTGAAGGAACACGTGAAATCAAAAGGACTTTAACCTGGGAAATGGTGAAGTTCTGGGAAACTGACCTGATTTGAAATGGTTGGATATGGTTCTATCTGCTTTGAACCAGCTTGAGCCAGCTGGATCTGGTTTGAACTGGTTGGATCCAAACAGAAGGAACACAGTGGAAAAATTAATATTTATAAGCCGTGTTTTCAAATCCATTTGAATCTTCAAGTTCAACCCATTTTTCACCTGCTCAAAAACAGGCGTAGCTCCTCACACCTCCAGAAGTCAAAGCTAATGTAACCTTTTTCTCTTCAGATAATCACCAACTCAGAGTCCACCAGAAGTGAATTAAAATACTGAAAATAGAATAAGCTCTTTAATTTGATTGAGAACCAAATTCTTCTCTCTGAGAAAGGTACCTCTGTTTTCAACAATTGCCTGTTCAACTAGAATTTCAGGACCAGCATCTAGAGAAAATTGAAACCCAGTGTGAGCTGTGCAGCCACTAAAACTGATGCAGTTGTGCTGACACAAGGGACTGACCTCAGTGCAAGGGAGTGACCTTTGGAAGGCAAAACAGGCCAAGCTCATCCTCACCAAGAGCCATCAGCACTCAGAGAGTTTATAAGAGTTTGGCTCAGCAGGTGTAGGGTGACGCCCTGAAGGATCTGACCTGGAATAAGGTCAGACCTCCTGGAATAAGGAACTGACCTGGCAATAGCTGGGCACAAGGCAAGACAAGAAAGGAAATTTCTATTACAAAATTTTTAAAGGCACTGTGAGAGCAGTTGAGAACCATGGTTATTTGCAAGGTTCTCTCCACCTCCTAAAGGCTACAGATGTTCTGTGGTTTTGCAGAGTGCATCTGTATTTCTCACTGAATCTCAGTAAACCCTACACTAACCCAGCTGTTCTGACTGACATGGAATTCACTTTATGCACATCAGGAAAAGCTCTCCCAAGCACATCCTCCTATACATTTTCACATTCTTGTAAAATAACCAGTGTGGTTGAGAGAACCAAAATCTTTTTTCAAAAAATATTTTTTGGTCAAATGACCAATGTAACCAATGATTTGTGGTGAGAAACACTCTGCAGTGTGTGTGAGCCCTCCATAAGTGTGTGAAGCACTGCTTTTCTAGTAAATCAGGGCAGGTTTAATATCTTTTCACTCCATGTTTGGGATCAGAGTATCAGCATACTTAGCTTTAACTGTCTTTACATACACTGCCAGGGAAAGGAAAACAGCAGCACCACAGAAATTACAGAATCAGAGTCACCTCCTATAATTCAAAGCCCTGGCTTCAGTGGGGCTCAGCTTCTCTGGCTGTGAGTAATGTGAGTGTTCCCACCAGCCTGCTGCCTGCCAAGCTCATGGTTTGCATACTTCAGTAGAAATAACAGACGAAACATTAACAGTGTTTATCTCCACATTTCTGTTCTGCCCTTTTGTAAGAACTGAGGTACTAATCAATATTTCCAGAAGTGAACATGGTGTTAAAAAATACTTTTGATTAAACAGTCGTACTGCTAGTCATTTTTTTAAACAGAGATTTAAATGTTACAGACAATCTGTATCGTTTTAGGAGTGAGTGTGCTTTATTAGGCTATAGAAGTCACTTTGGACTTCAAAAGTAAAATTTTCCACCACCTTTTAATTAAAAGTCTTTCTGCAAGAATATAATTTATCTCCAGTTGAGGCAACAGCCTATGTGAATAGAGCCTGCCTCCATTTCAATAGATCAACCCAAAGCACCAGATGTTTTCTGTGAGGAATAAAAGCCTTTTGGGTTGGGGATTTTTTTCTGTTCTTAGCTGCAGTCCCCAGGCCAACACACACAGCCATGTTGGCATTGAACAAAACAGTCAACTGGATGGTTAATAATGATGATTTCTTTGGGCTTTGATTTACTCAAGTGAATGATCAGAAAAACATTTGCAAAATGGGGGTGAGTAATTATATTCCCCAGCATGGTTTTAATAAGAAAACTAAAGGAAGAGAAATAAGCACAATGCTGAGATACTGATGAACAGGACTGGGTGAAAACGTTAAACATAAGAAATATTGGTTTGTCCACGTGTTCTGCAGGCAGAGCACCAAAGCCTTCCTCGCAAACCCCTTGGCACTGCTCAGCCTGGGCTGTGATTCCCAGGCTCTGGGCAGGGCTCAGTCACCACAACTGCCCCGAGACATCGTGACCACGGGCTGCTGGGCCAGGCCAGCTCTGTGCTGGACAAACCCAGGCAAGCCCAGAGCCAGCAGGTTTCTGCCTGTCTTTGCTCTCCCTGCAGTTCAGCTGAGCTGTGGCACCCATCCCCGAGGCTCACCCCTGGGAGCTGGCTGCCTGCCCTCCCCAGGGCAGCACGGGAGACTGCGCTGGCTCCGCAGGGCTTTCCTTACAGGAGCTGCAAAACTGGCAGCACTTCTCCTTCTCGGGCTCAGCCCTCCCACTGCCAGCACCCGCTGAAAGCAGCAATATTTTAACTCACCAGGAGGGGCTGCCCAAAAGTGCCTGGCAGGGGACACACTGCTCCCTTTGCCACTTGTGCAGCTGAAGAGTTGTCATCCAGCGGTCAGGTGTCAGAGGACAGAGGGGCACAAGTCAGAAGCCTCAGTCTGCTCCCTGTATCCTTAACTGTTCTCAGACTGAAATCTCAGTCCCACAACTGCCTCACTTGTTCCTCGTTGGACACTCAACCAAAAAGCAAACACGTGCGCTGGCTGGTGCTGACAGATTTGGCTCTCAGGGTTCAACAGTTCACCTTAAAATAGGAAAACCTTCTTTTGCCAAAAATTTAGACCGTCTGCATTAGCAAACTTACTGGCAGGAGTTTTCTCCCACATTCTTTCTCTCCTTTCTGCTTAAAAAATTATCTTATTAGCAGCACGCTGTGTAAAAAAGATTCAGCATTCAGATCCTTGAGTATAAAACACCCGAAGAAAGCAACAAAAGAAAGGGACGATGCTGCTGTGTCCCGAGGTATGCTGAGGCTCACTAGAAATGCTACAAATTTCTAACATCCTGTTTGTTTTTCTGGTATCATGGCAAAGTGTGGGTGCAATACAATTTTCAGTGTTTCACTTCTCGATGCCTCGTTAGCAACAATTGCAGTTCTCGGGAGGACTGAACAGTGGAGTCTCTTGTATTAACTCCATATAGAGTGAATCTTTGGGGAATTTCAGGCTCCACAGTACAAGCTATCAATACAAAAAAATCATAACTGCCTCTGGTTGAACAAATATTACCGCAGTTACTGTAGATGCGGGGCTGTTAACTCTTTAAAACCTCTTTATCTGATGTTCTCATTTCAAACCACATCTATCTCCCGGTACCTGAGATTGAGAAAGTCTTGTCTGTCAGACTGTAATTGCTTTCCCTCCATGCCTCTCCCCAGTACATATAAATAAAGGCTTTTACATCTTACCTCCCAAGCTACTATGAAATGCCTTTGTTTTTGAACACAGTAGAACAAAAACAATGTTGTATTATTCAGCAGCCGTGGGAAATAGTTCTTTATTTGGATGCAATTAAACTTAAATCGTTAGTTCTGCTTTTTATCAAAAGCCTCTATGAAAAATGTATAAACACAGCAATCTTTGCCTGCTCATTTATTCACTCTGAATAAACTATGCAGAATGAAATTGAGCTTTATTTCATTCTTGCTCTTAATAAGGTGGATAACTAGCTAGTAAGTTCTCAGGACATGTTACATGCTGTATTGATCTTGTTCCTTTAATCCACTTCCAGAAAAAGTAGGGGCAGCATTCTTGAAGCTGCAACTGCCAGTATTTCCCCCTCACTGACAGTGTAGCTCTGTGCACCAGCTGAAACTGGTGGATTTGGGCCCATTTATTTCTCATTAAGCCCGTGGGCATTTTCTCATTGATGGTGACATCTGAGAGCCTGTGGCTGATTCTCACGGCATAAATCCACAGAGCTTTGGAAATTACAATTTAATCTACAGCATTTCTCAAGATTTCTGCCCAAGCTTTTGGGAGCAGGAGGAGTTCTAGCTGGAGTTTTCTGTGAAGTGTTACTGCAGGGAGGTTCTAGGGAAAACAGAGGCAACCTGCCATAAGAGACAGCCAGTTTGCTACCAAAATCAGCATCCATGGGTGCACAGTGCTCAGGCTGCTCTGAGGTAGAAGCAGAGCTTGTACAGTCCAGCCATGAGGCCCCAAATATCTGGGGCTCTCCCAGGCACAGAAGAAAACTCTGAACCCCCCATCCTGCTAAAGATCACTTCCATCCACATCTTGCTTTCCTGACCTCTAAAATTTGATCACTTTCCCCTCAAAGGAAAAAAGGCTCATTTCCATCATAGTTGTGAATGAAAACTTGTTCACAACAAGGGGAGTTCCTGCAGAATGGAAACGTTGAAGATTTCACAGGTTTACCTACTGGAGCCATCAGATGGCTGAAGCCACAAAGTTATGAAGAAGATCAGGTTGCCTGGGCAACAATTTTTCCAGAGTCAGCAGATCAGTCTTGCAACTTATTTTTAGCTTTTCTCAAGTAGAGAAGTGGCATTGCAGAGGAATGCTGGCAACAAACAAACAAATGCACTGATCCTAGAAGAAGTAAGAATATTAGTTTGATTACACTGGTATGAAAGAAAATACAACCTAGACTTCTGCCAAACAGCCAAAATCCCAAGCTTTTAAAGTGAGAAGTCAGGTTATGCAAGGCAAAACCCCTGATTTTGTACCTGACCCTCATGAGCACAAAGTCAGCTCCTTACACGTATAAATGTCTAGCTATACACCTAAGAGATAAACACCTTTCCTTGCACAGGGCCCAAAATCTGTTGCTACATCCTACAATGCAGCTCTAATCTTTTATTTAGCAACTCCCTGAAATTTATATTCACATTACATGCATTTCAACATTTGTGTAGTGTAAACATATTTCAGAATTTGCCACACTTCTCAGCTGTCATGAATTTTATTTTTGAGCTTGCTTATGTAAAGTGACATTATAAAAGAAATGAAACAAAGGAGATAAAAACATACAATTAGTTATGGTGTTCTGAGATAGCTTTTATTACCATTTATGCCTGTGAGCAGCAACATGTGCTCAGGAATTCAGGAGTCACACGGGCTCTAGCTCTGCTCACCAACATGACTCTAAGGAAACTGTTCAGATATTTCAGGGGCAAGCAATTGCCAGGAGGCATTTGCTGAAGAACCTGAATCTCTTGTTGAAGAGGTGTTATTTCTACCTCCATGATAGGGAAACTTCCCAAAGATCAGTGAACCAAGTCTGCAGACACTCTGGAAGCAGCACTCATCCCACTTTCATGGATTATGCCATATTTAGAAGTACACTTGAGTCTCAGTTTTTAAGAAGAAATTCTCTCTGACAGCCACTTCCCAATCAGCAGCAACTGCTACCTCTCCAACCAGCAGAAGTTTAATTTTCTAGCTCAGTGCAAACTTTTACTCAGGGTTACATGTGGAGGGGATACTCAGGTACATATTTTATTCCTTGTTAAGCCACCAAGGATAGCTCTAAAGAGATTTCTTGTAAATGCAAGTCCAAGTGCTCTCTCAGGCATGCATGAGTGTTTTACACAATTAAACAGTCTTGTTCTTCCCAGGCAGCTGCCAAAGGCCTCTCTCTTTCTGGACCTGTTGTGACTTGCTTGTGCTCAGACTCTGCAGAGGAAGGGTGCCGGAGGCCAACACAAGTAGAGTTTCAACTGAAATTCCCTGTCTGGAGAATCTTGTCTCTTTGGAGCAGCTAATACAGGATGCTCTGGATTCAGGTGGGTGCCAGTGACTAGTGGTGCCCCTCTGTGCTTCAGCTGTGTGGAGAATGAGAGTAACACACCAAGCCCCACCCATGTACAGTATATTCATCCAAGATAACCCGATAAATGGCAGGAGGGGGGAAGAAAGACCCGTTCAAGTATCAAGTGGCTGCCCTTGGCCAAAACACACGACGTCACTTGTAGCATCTGTGCAAATTGCCCCACTGTGGGAACCTTCCGCAGCTCCCTTGCATAATTTGAGTACAGCATTAATTAATAACATGCACTAATCTGCAGTTAAACTCCCTTTGTACCCAGATGTTGATATGACCCCCAGCTAGTCGCTCCTGTCTAGGTCGATCCATCATCTGTACACTTGGGCAGCTTGCCTCTGCTCACAAACTCAGAATCTCAGGAGCTCGCAGCATCTACTATCTCAAATTGTGAATCCCTGGGTATTTTTTGCATCCAGCTCCTATCTGTTATTTCTCCATAACTGGGACACACAGTGACTTATACCCCCTTACCTGTCACCCTTAATTTGGATCTGGATCTATGAGATTCAGCTGTGTATTTCAGATGCTACCGGCATTTCAAATCCCGCTGCAATATGAAGGTTTCCTTAGCAACAGTCACCATAGGAAGTCCTTTAAAGATGCCTTTCCTGACTCTTGTGATTCTGCTTTTCAGAGATTTATACAGGTAAATCAAATATAAAGTTTTGACGCGAACTTACAAAACAGTGGCAGAAAAATAAGAGTATTGAGTTTGAATGCAAATAACTTATTTCTGAATAAGCTTTGGAAACATATCTCCCACTTAAGCTCATGGTATTATACTCGCACAAAAGCAACCAGAAGGGATAACTTCTGTAGAAAAAGTAGTCAAAAAATATTCCTCTCTTCCAAAGCTTGCTCGTGTGATCACCTTTGATAGGAATGAGCCACACTATGTATTTATTGTCTGTCGTGTTAGGATAATTACACAGCTGGTTTATGAACCATTGAACTAGTGTGTTAGCTGATGATGCTGCAGGTCCAGTTGCAATTCATACCCAGTCCATCTTTCATAATAATCTAATAATGAGACATCAATTAATTATCACGTTTGAAAGGAGAGTGTGGAAAATGCTATCGCTTCAGTAATGTCTTGAGTAATATTTTATTTTCCCTTTAATTATATCCCAAAAGCAAATCCAGCCAATATAGCAGCAGTGAAGTTAACACTTGCAAATGGCAGCCTAGCAGACCATTAATCAATATCTCTCTGCAAGGAGATGCCTCTTCTGTGCTGAGCAAAACATGAGTCTGATTTTACAGGAGGCATAAGCAGTAAAATACCTACTGCTAATGTCTAATGTGATGATTCCCGTTTACTTGTGCACCTGACACTGTGAAATATTACTGAAATAAGCTGTTTTCGAGAAGGATGCTTTCAGCATCAGTAAATCAGCATTTCACTGGCAAGGATAAAAACCATCCTTATTTATGCAAGACCCCTTGCAGAAATGTGCTATTTCTGGAAGAGGCAGACATCATAAAATGTTTTCTCAGAAAACAGAGCTGTTGTCCATGATAAAGAATTATTCATATCTCAAAGCAAGGCAGAAGCATGGAAGGTGAAGAATTTGAAGAGGAGCCTTCAAAGCTTTGTTAAGGCAGGGACCTCGTTATAACTCTGCTGTCTCTGCTCGGGAGCCTGGCAAGCTGTTCCTGCTGCTCTGAAGAAAGGTTTATATTCCCCAGCAGCCCATGGATCAGGTTCTCTCCCAGCCCTTTTCTTAGCACATTTGCATGTGAACCATCTAATAAATAAACATCTCTCATTGATGAGGCTGTACCATTGGTAAAGCCAAGGCTGCAGACCAGAGGGGGCATAAACTGAAAACCTGGGCACACAATGGGATGAACTGGAAAAGTGGGACACCACCTTTGAGCAGAGCATTTTTTGTTGAGCCAGGTTATGGTTTGTGGCAATAAATATTTTATTAATACATTCCAGGTGATCATACTTGGGACCAAGGGGGTTGAGGTAAATTCCACAATATATACTGCAATTACAGAAAACTGTGCAAGTCACAGATGCCAGGGGGCTTCTCGAGTCTGCCAACAGACACAGGGCAGCTTCAAAAAGGGGACATTTAAAGGCAGTTTTGGACAATTGCATGAACAGACAGCGCCAAGTTGTCCCTCGGGGGAAAGCTCACAGAGCTCACAACTGCAATGTTAACGTGGGATGTCATCCTGGAGATACACAGGATGTTTAATCCAGGATTAAGGGATTACAATTCCTTCTCCCAGGTTTCCAATATGTGGTACAGACAGGTTTCTAAAGCTCAGATGGCAAACAAGGACAATTGAAGTCATGCCTCCTTTAATTCTATGCCAGAAGCAGAACATAACTTGTCCCAGTACCATGAGGCATTTTCTGAGGTTAAATTTTAGGAGAGGGAATTAGTTTGCCTCAAACAACATCAGTCAAACAGATCACACAGTTATGCGCAGCAATATGTATCTAATTCAGCCTGGATTTTTTTCTGGTTTTGGAATAAAGACAATAAGGATTGACTGATCCAAGCCTTTAAGTGCTTCTTGTTACAAAGTCACTAACAAAATATAAACTGTGTGCATGCAGGGCCCTGAAGGTAGATGGGCTGGGACAAGGGGGACCAAGGGTATTGCAAATTCCCTGTTTTTTTCTTGGAAAAATCCATGCATAACAGACCAAAAAAAAAAAAAAAGAAATTAGCTGATGTCTACAGCAACTGAATTCACCTCCCCTTGGCTCACACACATTAACACCTAGAGAACATCCCTGCAGGGAATGTGTTAAGTAAAGGATAACTTAGAGGGTTTCTACTGCATTACAGAGAAATTTCCATTAACCTGAGAGTAAATGTGGATAACATGCTTTATGAATTTCTTAGTGGGCACTTCAACTGAGCTGTAAAATGCAGCAGGGTGAGATCACTTCAGATCATGCCATTACCAAGTTGCAGATCATCACATTAGAACTGAGCTGTGGTGACAGCTGTGAGTACCTGGAGTCAGTTCCTTCCAAAGCTTCAGTGCAAGAAATACCACAAGAAACATAATTAGGACTTTGAAAAATGCAGCTTATGATGCTGAATAAAGCATGAACTTGGCTGGTGTTTGCTTTGAAGCTTGAATAACACCTTATGTTTCAGCATTTGCTACACAAGATGTACCTTGATCAATATCAAACTAAGATGTCTTTCCCCACGCAACATTATCCCTGCACGTGCTGCTGGTGTCCATCAACAAACGCTGCTCAAAATATCTTAACTAATCAAAAACCACGAATTTGGGAATTCATGTTGCATCAGCGTTCAGAATTCAGGTGTATTTGCCAGACAAACTCTTGGTTCATTCCCTCATCAAAACAACACTTCCAGGGTCTGACAGGCAGTAGAGCTGCTGTTGGCCACCCATGAAACATTCACTCAGAGCTGTTGCAAAGGGATCTCTGGGCGTGCAGCTCAGCTGATTACTGTCACACATCCCCCTCTAACACTGCTGCTAGGGGCCATTCAGGGCCCCCCAGGGCCGCCAGTCACCAAAGCCAGAGGCTGCCCCTGCAGCCCACCTGCACTGCCCACACCACAGCGACACAATCGCCCCTTTACAGAGGGGAAAAGTGCTTTTTCCAGACACAGCTGTATCCAACGGGGCTGGATGCTCCTGCAAAAACTCAGATGCTTTCTCAGAGCATCACTACAAAGGACACGTCTGTTACTGATGGCAACAGGAGCAAAAGAAACTTTAAATGCCATGTTATCATCAGACCATTCAGGAATCAAAAGATCCCTTAAATCAATACCTAAATCCCAATGCACTCTGTGCTGTACTAGAATATAAGTTAGTGCAGTCTTTAAGACTAGACAATCTAGGCTTTTATTTTTTTATGTACTTCTTTTGCTATTCTACTTCTCCCATTACTGCTGTTCCCTGTTTGCCCTTTCTCTACTCAGCCTCACAAATTGGGACAATAAAGGGCAGGAAAAATGTCTTTATGCTGCAAGAGTTTCATTTCTTAAAGTGGTGATCTTGTATTTAATGCACTTCAGGAAAGGCAGTTTCTCTGTCAGGTTTCACTCTTGCTGGTGAAGGAGAAAGACGAGTCTGAAGTTATTTACCTCTGGCCAAAACAACTTTGCTGTGCATGTGGGAACTGAACCCTGCTTTTTCCTTCCAGAGGCAGCCAACCTACCTGGCACACATGCCTCTAGATATTATCCAGTCACATGAATGTAATGGAGATGTTTTATTCTAAGCCTCCGGGTAAAGAGGCAAATAAAGGGAACCACTTCATAGGGGTTTTGGAGAGGACTGAAATCACAGCTTCACAGACATCCTTGCCAATTATTCCCACTTATGGAAAGAGGCGAAGTTTTAAATCCCCGCAAACAAGCTTTTCACCACTAAAACAAGACAACTTTTCATTTCCCAGCTCACACGGACTGAAATAATTTGAGGACCACTTGTGTATGGAGAATGCATTTTTCACACCTGATAGCAAATACGTTCTTCTGAAAACCCAAACCATTCTCTGCGGCAATGTTTACTGCACGTCCATTAGAGGAAGATTAATCACAAGGGGGTAACATTTGAAGATGAGCTGTGTAGCACTTGGTTTCCACACTATTGTACTGAGCATATGTTTTCTGCTACAGTTGACAGGTGGTACATTTTTTTTATTCAAACAATTAACATCAGGGTCAAAATGGTTGGATATCTTACTTTTCTGTTCCAGGTCTGGAAAAATGTAATTAAAAATAATAGACAGGTGCTTGCTTTTATTTTTAACTGTGTGCATAAACAGCAGTTAAACTGGAAGGAAGAAAGTTACAGTTTTGATGCCTCAAAAGGCAAATCCACACACTGGAGTTGAAATGCACTTTTCCCTCTCAGGTGGCACAAGACAATATCTTGCCTGGAAGTGTTAAAAAACTATAACATCCCCCAGGTAGATGCAGGACTTCACTAGATGGTTTAGTTAACATGGTGGCACTTGGTAAAAAGTTGGACTTCAAGATCTTGCCGGTCTTTTCCAACCCTAATGTTTCTATGACTCTGTGATATATAGAAATTCATTAGTATCTCTTAGCAGCATGAGGGAACTGGCTTGTCTTATGGACAGGAGAGGCTGATTTCCCAGGGGTGTCTTAGCAGAAGCTTCCCTCTGGTATCTCCTGCATTTCTGCGGCTGGTGTTTACTTGACCATTTATAGAGCAATAAGGAAGATTATAACTCCTGTTTAACTTTGTTTCTTGTTTTTCTTCCCCAAAATACTTAAGAAGTAAGCACAGATTTATATTTTTTTTCCTGTTCTAAACACTCCTTGAGAATTCTGGGGCTTCTAAAACCATAGGCAACATTTCCTTTGAAAATCTTCCCTGATTTTACCAAGTCCTAGTGCCCTTTGCTTATAGAGAACAGAGCACAACCCCTGCAATTTGTCAGCAGGTGCCCCCCCTTTGCCTATTACTTGTACAAATGAATAAAAAAGTGTATATAAATATCTTTCAAAATTCCAAATCATAGGAGGTTTGAAAATCTGCAAGGTCTGCTCTTTCATAAAAAGGGGTTTTGTCCACTTTCTCCTAAAAAGAACTGGATTTTGTTCCTTTTTATTTTATTTTTTTTTTATTTTCTGCAGTCAACAAGGATAAAAAGAAGAAATGAAAAGGAAAAAATCATCAAAGCTGTTGTGGAAATGAGTAATAAGGGTAGTTCTAGAAGAATATTTTAAAGGGATTTTTATTTCCAAGGATCCTTACATTCTTCGGTTTACAAAAATGAACCCTTTAAACTAATGGCTAAGTAGAAAGTTAGTAAAATACTCAGTTAATTACAGATTATTCTCCAGTCTAAAGCACTTGTAGACTAAATTAAACCAGTATCTTAAGTGCACTTCTGTCATCTAGTGCAGACAGAAATGAGATTAAAGTCCCCATCAAACTAAAAACCCACCCAGTTCATTCAAGCTTATTTACTTCATTGGGAAAAATTTGTAGCCACTTCAGAGAAATCTATAACATGAAACTAATGTAAGAGAATAAATCTCTAAGCAAAGCTGGTCATTGACCTGCCATACTATGATCATTCCAACTAAAATGAATTTTAAAAGTTGTGCTGATTTATGTGTTGAACTACCTAAAACTAGAATAAAGCCAATGCCTTAATAATGCACATTGCTAGAGATGTGAGAAAATAAACATCAGTGTAATATTTAACATGAAACCTCTATTAATGCAGCTATTAGAACTATTAATTATGTCCACTGCTATCAGATTTCTTAACTAGTTTCAATACAGTACGGCTATTACCATTGTTCAGATTTATTTCCTGGCTTAATGTCCTATTTAAAATTTTAATTTCAAGCCATTTTGAATTCAGCATATAAACCGTCATTTCAGAGAGCATGTTCATTACATTATAGAAATGATCAGAAATTTTGTCATTATCTGCGCTACAATCCAGCTTTTCAACCACACACCCTGATTTCTCCCTTATTTAAGAATTGTGCATAAATGAAAAAAAAAACAAACAAAAAACCTCTTAAGTTTATTTAAAGATAATTATTTTACACAGGGATTTTTTGCCTTATTTATGTTATTTAATTTTGGAAGTTTATGTTATTTAATTTTGGCTATTGCAAGGTCCAAGGTACTCTCTGTAGAGGAATATTAAATGTATGTGTCTGGCTTTGTCAGTCAGTGATGGCCGATGATTCAGGGAAAAGCAGAATCAGAATATCCTGAGCTGGAAGGGACCCACAAGGGTCATCCAAGTTCAGCTCTTGGCCCTTCACGGGACCCCCACCAATGCCCCCAGGGCTGAGGACCCTGGCACAGACCCTCACCCTGCCCTGCCCATGCCTCCGACACAGCCACCTCACTCGCAGTGGCACCCAGGCTGAAATCACTCCCAGCGGGAGGCAGGAGCCCTCAGGACCTGCTCCCCCAATTGCAAATTCACAATTTAACCCAACCCCTCAAGGGAGTTCCTAGTCTGGCTGTGAGAGGCCAGTGTGGCCATGAGGAGAAAACTCACCTTCATGGGCTGCTTTGGAGTGACCAATTCCTTCTGCTCACAGCAGCAATTCAGAAATGCACAGATCACTTTGCTGGTCCATAGCACCCAAACCACCCTCATCTTTTTCCAAACTCAAATGCACGTGGTGACAGATAATTCTTAAGGATCCTTAAAATAAGTGAAACATTTTTGCTTCAAGTAAGGCATAGGAACTTCTGGGCGAGGTAAAGTCTTTCCCTCTTGTGGGAACTCAGAGCTCACCAGCACATTGCAGTGTGAGGGAACTGCAAGAACACAAGTCTTTGCATAAATCACAGTGATCTGTCTCTCACCAGGCAGCTCTCCCTCACCCAGCACATGATAACACAGCTGACATTTCTTTTTTATTCCCCAGGACATTCTGAAGCCAATCAACCTGTTGCACAGATTAATGGGATGAAGGAGCATCCTGACAGGTAGAAAACCTGAAACAATGATTTTGCCGTATCTTTGTATTTTAAATGCAAGGTATGAACATAGAGCATTGAGAAAAAATTTATTGATAAAAGCAAAATTTTAGATGAATAATGACTGAATCCAGAAGCCCTGGTGTGATGGTACATTGCTTTTGAGCACACACAGCTAAAATACACTCCTGCTAATAAGACTCCCAAAAGTCAAGTTTTTCTCACCCACTCATACTGTGCTTCCAAAAATCTGATTTTTCACGATGCCACCTCTGTTGATGTGACCTCAGGAACTTGAGGTAGCTCATACATTATGATTTAAGCAGTAACACATCAGATTAGGGATCTAATCAATTATTCTTGCATTAGAACACCCACCAGCAGGAGGAAGGACATCTCAGACCCATTGGTCTCAATGGGTTTGATACATTTCATCTATTTGGATGAGTGCTTTTGCAGACCATGGGATGGTGTCCAAGATGCTCTCTGCTGGTACTCCCTGAAATGAAGAGCCCTCTTAGTTTTGCAATTGTCTTGGGGCTCCAGGAGAACATTTTGGAATAACTCTCTTTCAAAGGGGGGTGTGTATGTGTAAAAACTTCATTTTCCACCTCTTATATAACAGAAGGCCACAGTATAGACCAAAAGAGACAGGAAACCTCAACTGGAAAAGTAATTCTCCCACCACTCAGCAACTCATACGAGCCCTAAAATCCATTTTTGGACCATTTATATAGTGGCTGAGAGTTTTCTCTGAAGTGGTCGAGCTGGCTGTAGGGACAGTAAACTCCACCTCCAAAGCCTGTCACCCTCCCAACTCCTAATTCACAGAAATGAAAGGAATAGCCATGTTAAAAAATACATTACTTGAATACTTTCACTTGGAGCAGAAGAATCTCCATTATTTTTCCCAGATTTAAATCCTGATTTGTCTCTTGCCAACTATTTCAAAGCAAGCTCCTTATTGAAAAAAAAATCAGGAACTGCAAAAAAGATTCCGTAGAAATTTATCCTGCCTATCCAGAACAGCTCAAGTAATTGAACTATTTTCTCTGTAGAATCTGCCAAGGCAAATAGTCTGTACCATGGGATAATGATCCACATCTCAGACTGGAATGAAACTGAGATGAGAGCAGAAAAGAGAGAAAATGGATATGGTCCAATTACTGTAGTTCTAAAGAAGAGGAACAAATAACCATGATATTATATTTGCATCATTAAATATGCTTTAATGTAGAAAACCATGTTTTAGGAGGATCCTCTGGTCAGAGCTATGTAACATAAGCCATCAAACTTCACTCTGAGTTCCTGCTTATGATCCTAATGAAGTGCTCTGACTTAAGGGCACAACCTGTGCTAGGATAAAACCTTTTTGGCTCTGTTTTGACTGGAAACCACAGAATCCTATTGTCTCATTGAAAGCTTGTTATCAGGGATATTCCAGCTCAGATCAAATGTGTGCTTTCCTTCTTAGTATTTGCCTGATTCCATCTCTCAGCTGCTGCCTCCTGCAAACCCCACTGCTTAGTTTTGGCACAGAATAAAATAGAAGAAAAATAGAAATAAATCTGTAATTTATGAACCTTTGTGTATAAAATGCACATCCCCTGACCACATCAGGAAAAGCTTTGCTCAGTATCTCTGTCCCAGCCTGATAAACCACTCCTGGAGCCTTTGATGCTCTCCGGAGCTAAACCCCAGCCTCTGACTCCCCAGCAGAGCAGGCTGGGCTGTCAGCCCCCGTAAAGCAGCATCACGACAACACTATTATGCACACAGGAGTACACAAGGCAGCCCTCAGTGCAGCATTATGTAAGAAGGAAACTTGTTCAAGAGCCTTGAAGAGAGCACGCACCTCTCTGAGTGGGGGTGGAAAACAGAGAGGCCTGAAGGATAGTCTGGGCTCAAAAATACAGTTTTATGTTGCTGTTTGAAAATCTGACTCCACTTTTATAGTTTTTCTACAAAGGCCAGGGATTGGGGGAGAAGGTTGACACCTCTCCCCATCCCATGGGTCAAGACAACTGTCCATCAGCTGTCCATATCTCTAAAACAAGAATGTAAACTACCTTAAATTAGGAAAAAACATAGCTTCTACTTATAACACCCGTGTGTGAGAAAAAAACCTAAGAACTATAAACTGTGAGACACACAGAAAGCTAAAAAATCAGGGCAACATTTTCCACACAAAATGCAGCTGAAAGGCCCACAGTTCTGCATGGAATAAGGGGTTCAAAGCCTTCAGCAATCATTGCACCCCAGGCCGGCAGGGAGCAAGCCCAGCTTCCCAAAATTGCCAGGCTCTGGCCAGGAGAATCCAGCCTGCGTTGCTCCGCTGCCCCTCCTCCTGCAAGGGATAAAACACCAGGGGCTTTCTGCAAGCAGAGAGCAGCTCTCCTGCTCTGATCCAGACCCAATCCCACTGGAACACGGGTGCCATGGGCTTCCCCCAGTGCCACCCTGCCCTGCCCATCTCCTCTGACAGCCCTGCCCAGGCTCACAGGCTGTGACCTGTAACCCTTCTTCTGTCCTCCCCTCGCCTTCCCCCAATAACCTTTCCTCTTCTGACACACTCTGCAAGTGTTATTGCAAACCAAGTTCACACAAAGACACTCGCCACCAAGCCCCCTTGAGCTCCCATTCTAACATTTTACACAAGAAATGCTATTTGGCCCAAGAATGCCACAAATCAATAAGCACCATTTGAGCTGAGTATCTGCAGTGTTTCATGTAGGCTGTAGCAACTTCAAACTGTAAAGAATGAGCTGGGGCTGTTTTGTCACCATTTATTATGTTGATTGTGTATTTATTCCTTGAAGCAGGATTCTGCTTAATGTTCTGTGCTTTGAAAAAGCCTGGCAGCTGGTCTAAATGAGTTATAGACCCATTTGCCACCAAATCAAAGCCCAGAGCCAGATCAAAGCCAGATAAAAAAAAAAAAAATCATTTTTCTGTCACAGACTGGATGGCTTCTTCTCTGCCCTGTAAATAAAATTGATATTATTTCATCCAACTTCTATTTTCTCCTGATCAAAATATGATTATGTCTAATGCTATCCTGTCCAGGGCACTGAAGTTATACGAGATGTGAAAGCTTATTGATGTATTCAATTACTGGATGCTGCTCCATTGTCTGCTGAGCAGAGATGCTCAGTTATCGGTTCTTTAGAGCTGTACATTTCTGCCTAACAAAGTCATAACTCCCACAATTACCTGCCTGATGGATGGAAAACAGAAATATCTCATGAGTCCAGTGCTGTTATCGGCTCTTCTCCATCTCTAAAATTGCTTTATATTAATGAGATTAGGGCTGTGAAAGAGGCGGCACAAGATTTAATTATTTATATTTTTTTTCCTTCCATGGTAGAAACACGCTCATGTTTCTTGATCTGCATAATGATTTTTCTATAGTACAGCGTTTCCCCAGTAAGAACTAGATGAAATGTGAAAAGCAATGAAACATAACCTTTCTAAAGGCTTATGTAACTAAAGCTTGCATTTGTATTTCCCCCCATCTAAACATCTAACCCTTACACCACAATGGTTGTCACAAGGCTCCTTAGCAGAACCTGCACTGAAAATATAGAAATGACACCATCGCATTTAATTAGGCTGAAACACACAGAGTAATTCTCAGGAGCGGGCTGCATTGACTGCAGGTAGTCACACTGTTTATAAACATCTTGAAATTCAGTGACATTTTTCTGTCTGTAGCTTTCCAGCAATGATTGTCCGTGCTTTAAAACAGTATTGAGTATTGAGCTGGCGTATGCAAAATCCTGCTCTCCAAATGCCAGTGCACTCTCACCTATACTTTTTCCCCAGGAAATCTAGTCAGAGTCTATACAACTGCTGGTAGTGTATTTTTACCTCTTCCTTGGGCTTGCAAGATATTTTTTCATCAAACAGAGACACTTTCTCTTACTACAATTTACTGTGACGAGAGGCGAGGAGAGGTATTTTCCACAGGGTTGTTCTGGGATGTTATCCCTGCAGAAAGCACTCAGATTTTAATATAAACAATAGAGCTGTGATACCGTACAACTGCCCTAAAGGCTGTTGAGGCTGCTTCTCTGTTTATTATTTGTGCTACACAAAAAAGCATTTCAGCTTCATCACCACTAAACACAGCAAGTTCCAGTCCCACAGGGAAGAAGATACTGTGCAAGTCAAGCACGTGAAGATTACTCTGTATATGTAGCAACCAGAAAAAATTCTGGTCCAAACTGGGCTGTTTAGAAATTCTGATGCTCCCTGAAGCACTCAGCAAAAACATTTGCCCAAGTAAGAGATTAAATTTTCCGTCCTACACACTAAGCAATAGGTGATCTCGACATGGTCCAGCCCAGGGTGCAGTTTTGATGCTCAGGCTCCCCTTGGCACCTCTGGAGTTATGAGATCATTCAGCAACTCTTTTTGGCACTCCTGACTGTCTATTCATGCAATTGGTGACATTCAATTCATCATCCCCAGCTCCCAGGAGGTGGAATTATGGAGCTCTTCAGAAGTGACCGCACAGCCCCACGTCCCTCCCACCTGCTTGTCTCCCTCTCCAGCGGGGCGTCTTCCAGAAAAGACGGGTTAAAGTGTCACTGCCACACAGATGATTTCCAGCAGCATCTCTCCCTCCCAGCTCATCATTCTGTAGCAGTCTGACTGCTGTCACCCTCCTTTTATTATATATAGCAGATGACAGGAGTAATCTTTAGTTCAGAGATGACAGTTTGTGTTCTAAAAATCTGAGGATGATGTAAGCAGCACTACTTGACATCACTGGCACACAGCTTGAGGTAACCCATACCACTGCCAGTGAGAACCACATCTTCCCCTTAGACCCTACATTTATTTGGGGTATCATTTATTTTAACACAGCGTTTTTGCCAGTGTTCAGTCTGTTGAACATTTTAGGAGGGAGATCTGCTGCACCTAAAAATCTATACTGCAATTCATACTGAAAGGCAAATAGATGTTTTCCAGATCAGAGCAGTTGAAGCAGTGTAGATAAAATCCTGGGACAACAGCTTTGAACACTAGATATCTGCATTTATTTATTGATTAATTGCTTTACACTTACACTTTTCTCCGTATCTTAAATATTGCTTTCTTCTTTACTCAGGAACCTGTAACTCTACTGTAAGAAACTGAGAACCAAGATAACTCATCAGTATTTGTTTAGAAAGCATATGTTAGCATGTGAAGTGGAACTACTTATGACATTTTCAAAAAGCTATGAATAATCACATATCATTAAAAGTGTTGATTGAGACAGTGCTTTGCTATGACATTTTTAATCTGTGGCATAAGTAAATGCAGACTCTCCCTAGCAAAAGGAAAAAATTCTGGATTTCATACCCCAAAGTTTTCTGTCTACTGTATCCTAGGTGTAAAATAAAGAAAAGGAAGGAGTTGCTGGCAAATCCAATAGCAAAACTTCCATTGATTTCAGTGGGATCAGGTTTATTGCAGCTGTGGTAATTTCCTAAAAAATAGAGTACATGTTGCCCTTGGAAGGGAGATGAAGGCTTCCTTTCCATTCACGCATGGAATCTTTGGGTAGCTCTTCACAGTAAAGAGCTGCTTTATTTGCTGAATTCAGAACACCAGCCTACTCTCTGTTGAGAAAGCAAAACAGTGGTTTCATGTAACGTACACACTGGGAATAAATCCACTTGTTTAGAGAAATGGTTAAGACTGAGGAGTGTGAGAAATAGAAAGAACAAAATTTAGCCAGCACAACGCAGGGGAGAACTGGAGCACCAGAGCATGGAGCAAGCTCCTCATACCCCATGTGGTGGGAGCTGTGGTTTATCACCTCTGCAGACGTCACATACCATGGATAAACTCAGTATTCTGAGCTGCCCTTTCCAACAGGCCTGACGGGCACCAAGGTCCTGCTTATTTCCAAACGTGTGTATGCTAAACAGGAAACCTCTGCCTGGGAAGAGGCAGTAATTCCTGAGCTGTTTCCTTAGTGACCAACAGGAATGAAATAAAATACACTGTACAGAACAGTGTTTCATATCCTGAACACCAGGCAGCAGTATTTTAAGGAAGTTTAATTCCTGCAAAGCTAAACTGACTATTTTAAAATTAAAAACTACTAACAGGGATGCAGCATGTGCTGTTAACACTTTAGCACAAAGTAATATGCTAAAGCATATTCCACCAGGTTGTAATCTAGTTGGAAGTACTTTAGGCTGGATTTTATTGCTGAAGCTCACGTGCTCCACCACTACACTCAAAGAAATGGCCAGAAATCCCTGCCCTATCCTCCTGAAAATATTTATAGTAGAATCACACCCCCTTATTCTTCATGAGACCACAGCACCACTGGAATGAGGGCAGGATATTGGTCAAACAAAAGGGCTCCACCAGACCTTCATAGGAGCCTTCTTAAAGTTCGGACTTTAAGAAGAAAACCACCTTTTCTCTCTAGGATTTCTGGGTCACTTCCACAGGAATCTTCAGTCCAGGATGACAACTGATTAATTTTCTCCAACTGGAAAATCCTGCCAAAATCTCAAGCAACTGAAAATGGGGTGCACAGCACTCCTTGAGGCTGACCAATGTTTCCCACGTCAAAACAGGCACTGCTATTACGAAGCAGCATTTCCATATTAAATTCTGTACTCTAAATTTTTGAGTTGACTTCTTGGTTATATTTTAAAGCCAGTAACACAGTTACAGATGTGCCTGGTTCTGAGAATGTGCAAGATATCAAAATATCTTGAGGTGAATAAGAAATGAGAAATGCACACTCTGAAATAGATTCTTAGCAATGTTTTCCAAGTGCCATTTATTTCAGACCTAATCCAAAATTCACCGAATTCTGAAGAATTGTATTCATTATATTTGGATAAAGCCATTATTTGTGAAACATACTTCTGCTTCTGAGCATGCTCTGATTGAACACAAAAGCACCTCCACATCTCACAAGGAACAAATAGTCAAAGCAAACAATTTACAAGCTTTATTTACAAGATCTATGCAGTCAACAGCAAGGAATATATAATCCCTTCACTACAATCAGGGTCAATGCACACGTTAGAGGGATAGAAAACCAAGACAAAATTGGGAGTGCATAAATTTTCATTGCATGGTTCAGCCAGAAACTAGCTGGACAGAAGTTCATTTGATTAGGCTTTTTTTTTAATGACACTGTAGGAAATAGGTAGGTTTTGGACAGGGGAACCTGAGCTTTAAAAAGCTGTTCCACCTCCCTTTCCTCCCCTCTCACAAAAATTCCTATTTTTTCTTTTTCCCCCCAGAACATCATTAGAAAGCAAACACAGCAGAGCTTACACTTTGACACCTGGAAGCATAGGAAGAACATAAACCCCAAAATAAATAGCCATGTTGGATAAAACAGCATCCAGAGGGCTGCGAGCAACCAGTGCCCAGCGCTGGCAGCAAAGAATCACGCTGCCTTGCCCTGCCATGTCCAAAATGACTAATGATTGCCTCCTGCAAAAGCTTTTGAGTTCCACAGAAATGCTCTCCAAGCTGCTGAGGGGGTGTGGGTGTGAGGCTGCCTGGAGCTGGAGCCCCCCCATGGACCCTCTCCTTTCCTCACACCCTTCATGGGGTCGTTCTCCACTGGCAGCTGCTTTTCAGAGCTTCTGGCTTTTGTGAGTTTTGAGCATAGTCATTAAAAACTTGGACTAAAGCTACTGCCCTTCTGCCAAGCAGATCTGTGTGTGACGGTAGTGTCACTGGTGGAGGTATTTGTTTTGAAAAATCAACCTTTCAAGCTTTTATTGCACAGCAAATTATTCAAACATCACATATCAAATAGTTCAACAGGATACAGGTGGAACTTTATTCCTATTTACACTAATACTACTCCTCTTGTAGCTTAAACCAGAGGTGAAATCTGAGACTTCTGGATTTGTTTACTGGCTGAAATGAACATTTAGATATCGGTTTTGTCCCCAGAAAACAGTCAGACAAAATGGTCAAATAAGCATCTCCTTTAAAACTCCATTCTTGCATAACTCCAGAAAGCAGCATGAATACCTGGCTTATCCAGATTAATTTTTCAAGTGTATCATTTCATTTCTGCAATAGCATGCAATGCAATATTGTTTAATGCTGTAAAATGGCATTCCCAAGATGTTGAATTATTAGCAACTACACCTTTTGCAAATTTAACCTAACTCACTCTAGAAATTTCACTGAGAGGAAAAACTCATTAGCAATTAAATATTGTCCCAGAAGTGATTAACAATATTAATGATAACAAAAAAGAGTATAATTATATTTTCTTGATGTCCAATCTGCAGAAATAAAAGCATGCCATAGGAATAGAATACGGCAAATTACTGGTTTGCAGAAATAGCTGAAGAGATTTGTTAACACAATAATAACACTTATTTTAACTCCTTTAATATA
Source organism: Donacobius atricapilla (assembly GCA_013397315.1). Classification (NCBI taxonomy): domain Eukaryota; kingdom Metazoa; phylum Chordata; class Aves; order Passeriformes; family Mimidae; genus Donacobius; species Donacobius atricapilla. Next base: position 1,036,333 of record WBMY01011916.1, on the reverse strand, counting down.
AACTAAAAACTGCAGTGTTTTTCAGAAACAGAGTTCAACAGCAGCACCTGCCAATGCACTTCACTTCTGTATGCCAAATTCATAGGCAGGAAATCTTTAAACTCATTTAACTTCAAAATTTTAACAAAATAAAGGCTGAACTCATGACAGATCTGAAAAAAAAATCTAAATCTGGTTCAAGTTCAGAGAAACAATCACATTTGATTTGTTTGCACTGAAGTATTGCCTTTGACTCAATTCTCTAGTGGTTTAGATGGTCATAAATTTTAAGCCTCAGGAGGTTTTTATGGTGTCATCCTTTTTAAACACTGATATTCTGCTCTGCAATACTTTACCCCAAAATCTCACAAGCCATAATATTCCTAACCTCAGAGTCAGTTCGAGGGGATGCAGTTCTTAAAATGAGCCTGTATTAACTGGATCACAATATTTGGCAGTATCAGCAATAACCATTAAACCCAGCCAAAACCATTCTGACAGAAATCTGGGGGTTTGACCAGAGCGAGTATTTATGAGACGTGTGCAGTTTTCTTTTAAAGGAGCTTTTCTTGGAGAGAGAACTTCTCCTGATTGCTCTTGGTTTACAAAAACAAGAAGTTGACATTTTCTGCAGGAAGTACAGCATTTTCTGATTAGCTCTAATAGCCACTTTTGGGAGCTGCTGCAATTTATCCCAGCATTTGAAGTGGCTGAGTGTCATTAATTGCTATTCACCAGGGTATTCAAGGCACTTGGTACCTGGTAAAGATGGGAGCTAGAAATCAAACTGCAGGCCAGGGTTGAGCAAAATACTTCAGCACGCAAATAGCAAATGAGGGCTGAGCTGAACTCAAATTCTGCAAATTGTTGGCCTGGAATTCTGTTTTATAACCTCTGGAAGATGTGTCAGACCAAGGGCTAGTTTAGGTATCTGATAGAAGACCGTGTTATTTGATTTTCTAGTTTCAAAAGCAAGGAACCATTCTCATACATAAAATTTTCTACTGTAAAGTTTTCCAATTATTTTCCCCTGTATCACTGTCTTTTTCCTCTTCATGTTTCTCAAAAATGCTCCCTCCAAACTAAATATATCTCAGCCTTATATTAAGAACACATGATCTTGTTACACTGATAAACCAGATCTTGATAGTGCCCAAGCTGCAGTAACATGTAATTCTTGTCAAAAGAGTCACTTATTTAATTTCCCTTCCTCAGAGATGTGTTCTCTAAGTCAGTTTCTGATGGAAACAAATGAAGGCAATGATTTGCCTTGAATAATAAAGCACCTGCAGCTGTTTGCAGCATTTAGAATGATGGCTTACCATTAGCAGAAACCCTTAGATATTCCGAGCACCCTGCATGCCTTGCAGGTAGGACATCAGGTCTGTGTCATTTACCTCACTTTCTCATCATTTTCCAATAACAAGAACATCAAGGATGCATCATGTACATCACCTGCCCAGGAGTCTCGATTTGCTTTAGATACTGACCTCTGAATAAGTCCCCTCTGCCCCCCAGATGTCATTAGGAAAGGTTTTCTTAGACTTGAATCATGCAGAGTCTATAGAGGAGGTCTCCCTTCTGGGTCTGTGGTGGGAGCTGCTGCGTGGCTGGGCAGAGGTAAATGCTAAATCCAGCAAGGATTTTAATAGCAACTGTACACTCAGGTGTTCCCCAAGCTGGCCCAGCTTTGAAGACCAATTGTCAGGTTTGTGTGTCTTCTTGGCAATCCCAGGGAGGTAAAACCCCCACACAGATTCCTGTGCGGGCTGAGCAGGAAGCAGCAGTAACGCTGCGGGAATGGCCGTGGGGCTCTGCTGATACAGGAACTGCGAGCAGCTTCTATGCCGTGTTCATGCAGCAAGCAACCCAACTTCATTCAAAATAGATTAACTCATTACAGAGAACAGGAGAATAAATTGCACAGGGATGAGTGAGGGATTTTCAAGGGAGTTAATGCACTCTAAAACACTACCAAGCTCCTGTATAACTAGAAAGGATGAATTTGTAGCGGTGTAATTTACAATTTAGAAAGTTCAAATAATTACACATGAATCCCTAAAATATTCATTAGGGGAAAATCCCTTTACTTTCTAGAATAGCTTTAGTTTTTTAGCTATTCTACAAACACAGCCAGGTGAACCAGCTACTTGTCACCACCATTCAAATCACTGGTGATCTCTTAAGAAATAAAAACCCCATCCAGTTATTAGAGTTTTCAGATGGCTGTGACTTTGAGTCAGCATTTCCTCTAGTTGCCAACTCCCAAGTCAGAACTCCAGTGCAAAGTTAATACTAGATCAGTTACTATAATTAACAAGATCAATAATAGGCTAACAAGAATGCATTTTTCCTCCTGGGATAAACTGTGCTGCATTCACATAGCCCTAAACTCCAACAGCTGAACATTAGCATCAGGATGGCTTGGGGCACCAGGGCAAGCACAGAAGAGCTTTCCTGCCAATACTTAGAGGATTCCCTTTCCCATCCCAGTCTGACATGCCAGCTTTGCTTAGGATGGGCAGTTCTCAGAGCACAAAAGCTAACAGGGCCCACGCTCCCAGCCCTCCCTGTGGCCTCACACAGCCACGCCCTGGTCTCTGAAATGCCACCAGCCCATCCCAGCACACATCCAGAAGGGGCTGTACCTACAGGATGGTAACTACACTTGGTTCCCGTGTCCCTGAGCATCCTGCACAGCTTTCTCTAGTCCTGTCCCTGTAAATACCCATGAAAGGATCGTCCCCATTCCTCTGCTCCTGCTCATCCACCCTTCCAAGCCCCTGCTCCTGCCTAGCAGCAGTACTCTGGCAGACATCACAGAGGACATCTGACTGTCCCACCAGTCCCAGGCCTGCCCCACCTGTCTGGAGGCTCCTCAAGCCAATTCTGCATTTGCTGCACGCCTGTGCATCTTCATCCAAACCCACAGCTGCTCTCCCTGAAGAGCTGGGCAATGAAGGAGGGCAACGGCCCGGCCTCCTTCTTGGCAGGGAGAGGATCTGCTGAGGACAGGAGCAGCTCTGGACAAACACAAGCAGTTTTCCCAGACAGATCAGTCTGGGGAAGTGCCCGCAGACACAAAGGAGCAACAGTGGGCAGACAGCATGGCACTGCTCTCCCGTGGTGAAAGGCTGACCTGGGTAATCAGGAGATTGCTTGGCTTTATTTGCACCTTCAGCCAGCGCATGGGAGAAAAGCTGTGAGCTGGTGTGCAACGGGAGCAGAGGGAATGGCTCCTGTCCTTCGCACAGTGATTGGAAACAGCCACTGTCATACAAGGAGGTGAGAGAAACCTATTCAAACCACCCACACCACGGTCCTTCCTTTGTTCCCCTCTGAAGGAACATGAAATCCTGAAACAATAGTGCTTGAGAAGTCACCTAATATGTGTCCTCAGCCCCCAAATCAATGTCAAATCTATTCCTAGCAGATGTTTCTCCATCCCAGCCTTTTAAAGCTCTGAGAGAGGAGGCATTTATCATCCTTCTTGGTTAGACTATACATAAAAGTTTAGAGATTTTAGGTAGCAGCCTGCAAGCTGCTACAGCATGTTTTGCAAGCCTGTGCACAGGGCTATTATCATATTCCAGCAATACTGGCCTTCCCTTTTGCTGTGGGTTGCTGAACTAATATGAAATTCTGATTGAATATGTGCTGCCAGTGGAAAAGCTGGAAATCAGTAAACACACTAAGAGCAGGCTGTCTCTGCAAGAGCACCAGGCAAAGGGCTGCCACGGGGAAAGAGAGAAAAGCTTGAAGAAAAGCATCAGAGTGAACAAGCTCTGCTAAGCCCTCTGGAATTGCTGTGGGAAAGTCTGCCCTTCCTGACAGGGACCCCTGCAGGAGTTTGAAGCCAGTGGGTAACATATCATCTAATGGCTATTGCAATGAGAGCAGAAAGGGGGAGAAAGGCAAAGAGGAAGAGATTATTTTGGAAGCTTTGCTCTCACTAACAAGGGTTTTCTTCTTCATGGAAAGTATCACATCATCTTGGGTTTCTTACACTACTGGAGCTTTCTGCACAACCTTTCAGATTGTAGTTTGGGTCTATTCCCATGCAGTTTCACATGTCTTTGACACAGCCTTGAGGGCTGTCACTCTGCAGCAGCCTGGTTCTGGGAATTGGCTGGGCTGAAGTTTGCCATCTGCAAGGCATTTCTCAGTTTCCTTCCACAAGCCTCCCTCAGACTGTGTGCTGAGGTTACTTACCAAACACATGCAAGTTTTGCAGTCCTCAGACAGTTACCTTGACCTCCCCAAAGCCTTTTCTCTTGCACTAAAGCTCTCCCGAGAACATTTTGCATGGTCTGAGGTGCAAAAGCACCACTTCCAGGAGGCAAAATGAGAGCTCATGGGTAATGCCCAGAGGCTGTGCTACCCCATCCCTGGGCAGCCGCACAGCCTCACTGTGCCAAGGCAATCAGCACTAATTATTAGACAACAGCAGCGCTGCTCTCATCCAGGGCAGGACACCCCAACTTGCTGTGTCCAGTTTATCCCGACAAAGAGTGCCTTTCAGAGTGGTGCTGCAGACATGAATTGTGCATCTCCTCCCAGTCCTTCACCACTGCCTTGGGTGTTTCATCCAGGCATAGACACATCCCACAGGACTGTCTGTTAAAAAGCCCTAATTTTTCTGAACCAGTGGTGCAACAATCAGACAGAAGTAGCAGGGTGGAGAACAGCCCTCTACTTGTCTCCCTGCAGGCACAGCACAGCAGGGCAGAATTCCATCCTTCAAAGACAATACAACCATTATGTGGGCAGGGGTTCAGGATATACTGGAAAATAACCACATGGAGAAAACACAGTTCAAGGGCTACATTTGTAAACATTTGCTGGCATCTAGAACCCAGTTAAACCTCATCACAATTCATGCAGTCACGCCAGAAGCTAATCATCAGCCTCACTATTATTTTTAGTGGTTCCCAAGTGATGACTGTGCATGAGCAACATAGAAATAAAGTTCTGAATTGTTTATGGTGCTCAAAACACCTCAACAAAAATTCTGCCCCTTCTTGTGTTCATGCTGACTCCTGGATTAGGAGCAGAGAGTAGAAATTAGGATTAGGAGCAGCAAGTAGAAAGAGTCAGGACAGAGGTTACGATCCAATTTTCTTTTTCAGCAGCACCCTTGGTTTTATATTATGTTTTATTTTTCACACATCAAGATTCACACACCAGGCTTTAGGAGATCTGTGCTCAATTTCCAGTCCTTCGACAAATCAAATACAGCTGTGACCAGGACATTCTAGTTTTCTGTGACTCTGCCACATACGAGAAAGAAGCTAATTTTCAAAATATATCACTAAGAATAACTGAATAACATTTTAATTGCCCGGATATTATTGTGCTGGTCTATGTGAGCAGAGAAATAGCTCAAGACAGTGTTCATGTAGAAAAGGTTGTAAGACAAACCAGCTTTCTAGATCAAAACAAGGAAATCTAATTTCAAATCAGAAATGGTTTTTATATTTATTTAATTATCTTGCCATCAATGCTTTAACTATTTTTTTTTCCCCAGAGGGAGGATGTTCTGTTGTTCAGTTTTCTGGAGTGATTCTACAGATGCCTCTTTTAAGCCTTAATTTCTCTGAATGAACCAGCCAATTTCAGGACTAAATAATATGGTTACGATTGTCATTCATTCAGAAGAGCAATTTAATTTTGATCAGGACCTACCCCTTGGGTTTGAATTCAAATTAAGATAGGCCACAGATTCTGAATATAGTTATTGCTAAAATGGAAGAGATCTTGCTGCACACAAGAGACATGTGGACTCCTACTATGCCAAAAACTCATGTCAGATACAGAGTACTTGAAACACAATCCTCATTAAAATGGATCATAGCATTCATGTTCTGGAAAGACAAAGAATGGAGACTAATGGATTAATCCATGGAGAGTGCCACAATGATCTGTACCTTGTCCTTGGTAGAACAGCCTTCCCACAATCCTCCTTCCTTCATTCAACTTCTAACAAACAAGATGCTCTCGCTGAAAAGAATTCCCTGAAACCCAAGCATCCAAAAATCCTAAGCCTGTTTCCATCCAGCAGTATGGTGTGACACAGGTAATGACGCTTTTGACTTTGCACCAGTAAATCCAAAACTGACTTATCTTTTAATACCCTCCTGTAAGAAAATATACATCTGAAAAACGTTTCCAATATCTATATTAGGCATATTTTAATAAAAGTACATCATAAAAATAGAAAGCCTGAACCAATGAAAAGCTTCTGTTGCATAATATTAAACATCTGTGATTAGGTGGGATCAAATTTCATTCTTTCCTACTGTAGTGGTTTTTAAAAAAATAATTTCAAGTGATAGCATTTATCATCATGTACCTTTCTGAAAGGAGAATACACTGGCTGGTTCACTGTATTTTAAAGCTCCTGTGATAAAGCCAGGAATTAGACATTTGCATGTGAAAAGTTCTGCCAAGGAATGCTCTTACTTACACCGGTAATTCTGTGATTGTCAGCCCAGTGACCTCTGAATAGGCATTATACACATCTCTGCTACCTCAACAATCACCTGTCTTAAATATATCCATCACAGACACTAACTATATTTAGAGATGCACTCTATAGAGACCACAAAAGGGATTAAAGAACCCAGCATTTCAATGCTTGACACATTGATGGAGGGGACCACTTTTGGCCCAGTGCTCCATATTTCATTGCCCCTGACCTTGGAGGTAAAAGTCAATATCTGAGCTGCTTTAAAACTGGTATTTCATCCACGTTTCTGCTTCGCTGCTGGAACACAGAATTACAGGACCATAAGGAACGTGGAGAGGTCACAGGGGTTGCAGGGATACAGCATCAATCACAGGCGTCATCTGTGATCTGATGTTGGCTATTTCCAAGGAGAGAGGCCCCACACCTTCACTCAGGGCTTCCCCTGGCAAACCCTCCCTGCAAGGGATGCTTTTCCCCTGCCTAACTTGATCTTGCTCTAATCGCTTGTGATAGCTCCACGTTTACTCTTTCCTTTCTCCTTAACAAAAACTCCATGCAGCTAGAGGTCTGCTGGGGCTAAGCAGTGCCGGTATTGTAACGAAAATTGCAGTTTGAAAACAAATATTCTAATTTCTTTTGCCCAAAAAATAGCGAGCTACAGCAGTTCATTTTCAAAGTACTGAGGGCAATGAGGAACTGTTCAAAGATTGCAGCACTACAAAGGAATGGGGCCTTCCAGTGCCTTGTGTGGCAGGAGGAACACAGAATTTATCTGAGCAAATGCAGCTTCAAAAGAAGAAATAAGTCCATGAAGTCCTGTGGATTTTTCTATAGAGGTGGAATTAATAATTTGCATCAAAAGGAACTGGAGTTTTTACCTCTCACTCCTTGCCAGTAGAGACTTGTAAGAAGCCAGGCAGGAATAGTCAGCTGGGTGTAGCCGTGCACAAATCCCTCCAACCTTTGCCTCATTGCTGCTGCCCCCAGGAGCCAGGGGTCTCTTGGATAATGACACAGCACAGCTGGGGGACAGGAGGGCTCTGCTCCACCACAGCATAAAGTGAAAAGGAATCTCAGTTCCTGGAGACTGAAGGTCCATCCAAATGATCCAACAAGATTTTGCCAGGAGATTTTTTTACTACACTGCTCACACCTGTCCATACAGATGATAAATAAGATTTTACTGTGTGAGGCACCTAACATTACAACATTGCTCAAAGGCAAACACCAAATTTAAAAGAGATATTCTTTTAAATCCTCTTATATTTGTTTTTGAGAGAGTGAATTTTTGTTGAAAAAACAACTGTGTGCAGTACAAGACAAGGAATCACAGCCCCAAATAGGGATTTCATAACTTAGAGCTGTTCCACATGGCTGCCCATTCAATACCTATAATTCATTATCAAATCCCAGCCCTGCTTGCTCACTGTCTTGTTCCTTGTATGGGTTGGATTTAATTTGAAATGTTTTTAAAACGGTCACTAGCAGCATTTAAATGTGAACCTATAGAATTTGGTTATGCAAGATTCAATTAATAGTCCACATGTCTGTGCAATCTGAAGACCTAATTCCATCCCAACACCTGTTTTTTATTTAACAGCAGGTCACAGCCATAGAAGTTGATGTAATACCAGCATAAAATAAAATACTGTGTGAATATTCTGCCTCCATTGAACTACTGGCAGATGAACTATTAATCCCATGGTGAAATTAATGGGGAACTTCTATGATTTTATAAAAAAAAGAAACCCAAATGGCCTTTTCTTTATGTTCATAATTTGCTTTCTTTTACATTTAATTAACAGTGCAGAATTATTATGTGTCATGACTTGATCTGATACCACTCAACCCCCTAACAGCCTTTTTAACATCTGGACCATTTATTCCCTTAATAGTGAATTTTCCTGCATAAAGTTTCCACTAGAGTTTTATAGATCTCATGGAAATTTCCGTATGAACTTGGAGAGCCAACACCAGAGCAAGCTAAAGAATGGGTAAAACTCATTTGGTTTCTGGTTACTTTCCTCACTCATTAACTCAAGGACAGGAGAATGGTTTAGCCTTGCCTAACCCTCCCCAGTGAGTGTTTCTGGTGTGTGAGGCAGTGACTCTGTGGAGTTTTCTGTCCTGGCAGGTGCTGGAGCCCAAAGGATCAGCCTAACCTTGAGATTCAACACACCTGGCAGCCCTCACCCTTCTGATTCTCTGAGAAATGCTGAATCCAAGTGACTGGAAATAATCACCTCCATCAATGAAATTATAAATTCACAGAGAAAATGATGCATTGTACTAGGAAATAATGATTGCATATGTCTGTATGCATACAAATGATATTATGTATGTATGTACAACGAAATTATAACCCACTGTGCCAGAGGAAGAATATATAAAACAAAAACCTGATGTCATTCCCCCAATTTCTGTCCCTGTTAGTTACTGCTGCGTACGCTGGAGCTGACACACTGAATGTTTGTCCACACTTACACATATACCAGCCCTGTTATCTTAAAAAACAATGCAAAAAGTGGATAAAACTTAACCTCAACAAAGCACCTAATCAAAACAGTGAATTTCAATGTAATTGAAATAGCCAATCCAGCTAAAATACACAATAAGATTGAAGTGTCCTGCAAGCACAATACCTGTAAAGAATGGAGATAGATATATCTAAGGCAAAGTTAGAAAGAATAAAGCCAAGGCTCTTCTGAAATTAAAACTGACAGAACTGGTGTAAGTTTTAGGCAAGTTCTTGCCAATTTCTGTCCATCTGTGGAATTCATTATGGGCAAAAATGCCTGAGATATTCTATGTGTGATTGTGTGGAGGGATGAGGAAGGTATTCTGGACCAGCAGCTCCTTAACATGTCTGCATCACTGAACAATAAAGTGAAGGCAGTTCAGATTCAAGTCATCTTGCTTATTTTTGGGTATACCTGGAAACACCGAAATCACCTGACAAAAGCCCCACATTTTCCCAGCTGTTGAAATAAAGTTCCAGCATCACACTTCTAAGGTATTTGAAGAGCAGAGCAGGAGGCAGCATTGTCTTCAGAGATGTAAAACATCAGAGTAGCAGGAACTCAGGCTGACAGCTAGCTGCATTTGCTCAGCGTTCAGAACACTGTGGTGGAAACAAAGGGAATTAAGAGCCTGGAATTGCCTTTGATTGCTATTTTCCAAATAGAGCATGAAAAAATAACACAAAAGAGAAAAATCCATTGGGAAAGATGCAACATTATCAGGTTTGGATCAAAGTCGTTGTATGGCTAAAACTAAATACATTATTTCAAACTCATGGTCAATGAAAAGAGCTCAAACATCCTTTTTGTTGTAGGTGCTCTGCTCAGTTTTTTGTTCGGTAAAGTTGTACTGGTTCAGTGAGGATTTTCTAATAACCTCATTGAGGGCTTTTGCAAAAGTTACATCAAAGGGGCAACCTGACATCTGAATCAAAAAGATTTTGGACTATGGAAAAATAAAAGCTTTTTTGACAGCTACTGTTCTGACAGACAAAAAGAAGTCAAATATCACATATCACTCATGCCCTGCAGACTGAAGTTCAAGGCTTAAGCATCAGCCTTCAGCCTGCCTTGCTCCCACAGGCAGGTGTGTACGAGCAGCTCCCTTTGAATGCAGCCAGGCTCAGCCTGGAGGTTTGGGCTGCAGTGTGTGCACAGCCCATTCTGGCTCATCCCAGCAGATGCCAGTGGATCATGGCAGTCACAGCTGAAGTCTTTACAGCAAGTCCTTAACTGTTCCTTTTCATCCTATTTTTAACTATTTTTTTTTAATTCTTTCCACTGCAGATGGGAAGCAATTTTCACTTTTCACCAGGCATCCTGGATTACCAGCTGCTTTGGGGCTCGTCCCTAACCCCAGCCTCTCCTGTCCAGGCACACCTGATCCCAGCAGTCACTGGGGAAGTTGTGTGAAATTCAGGTGTTCACCCTTCTTTTCTCCACTACAAACCCTCTTTTCTGCTCCAGTGATACCCTAACAAATCTAGATTGGGGTAAAACACTTGGGAATGCATTGGGAACGCTCTAGGACTGTTTAGACATTGCTCCTGCCTTCTTTCACTTCTCAAGTGGAGGCACTTTCTCTGTAGGGATTCCCAGCCCAGTGCATCATTGTCTAAATCCCAATCTTTTTACCAGTCACACCAGCTAGCTCAGATGGGAATGCACAATGTCCTTAGTACTCGTAAGATCAGGAAAAAACCCTCCTTTCCCCCTCAAAAAACACCAAAAAAACAATGAACCAAGAAAAAAGAAACACCAAGAGAAGGACACAGAGTCTCCCATAGGAACACAGGAGATAAACTTCTAGTTGCAGCCTGAGCTGGCAAAGAGAAATCAGAGCTGTGGAGCAGAATGGGGGAAGTGGACATGAGAGTTACTATCTCAACTGCACAAGGTTATAAAAGGCAACTGGCCTTTCCATTCTTTCATAAATAACATCAACAAATATTTAGTCCTTCCAAGGACTCAGTTGGTGCCCAGCAGGAAGGCAAAAGGCAGCAGCACACAGATTAATGTGCTGTCCAGGTCATGCAAACGTCTCAGGCCACAGTGGCCATCATCCCACGTGGACAGGGAGGTAAACTCCTCATTCCACAAGATGAGCTCTTTATTCCACTCAGCTGATTTAGATTTCAGACACCAAAAATGCAAGGCAAGGGCAGAATTTCCAAAGCAAAGGAAGACATCAAGCATCTGAACTGCAGTGGTCTTCTATCATTGGGAAAGTTAGTTGTTGTTTTTTTAAAGTGATGGAACAATATGACAACAGCAGAGCCAATCTGAATCTTTGCAGATCCGTAAGTGGGTAGCTATAAATTGCAGTATATTCTGACATTCTTTACCAAGTACAACATTAAGGTGACAAATTATACGAATACAGTATGATTTCAAGGTGTATCCACATTTGCAGCATGTGTAAATTTCTCAAATAGAATCCGATGTTTGCTAATATGGTACAATCTAAGTTAATAAGATCAAATTATGTCTGATCATACTACATTAGTAAATGTCACATCAAATTAGTCATTTTCAGAATTATAATGAAGTGCAGAAAGCAACCAAAAATAACTTTTCCAACACAAGTAAGCAGTGCTGAAATTGAAAACTGAGCTAAATACCAAGCCCTCAGAGAATGCTTTTTGAATTTCCCAAGATTTGCCAGTTTTTAGTCTCAGTCTTATTCCAGAGAGATCTCACACAAGATGTAAGTCATGGTCACAGTGGAGTCTTGTCCTAAGGTCACTAATAGGAGCTGGAGATAAGGTCATGAACTAAGAAAAGATGGCACTGCCACTGAAAGGCTTTCAGTTCAGGGGTAGTCAAATTTCAGTGGTTCCAAGCAGGAAATCCATGAAAATCCACTGAAGAGAAATTTTGAAAGAGAAAGCACCTTGAACAGGAAGTTTCTTAAACAGTTATTAAGCTTTCCTCTTTTGAAGTGTATTATCTAAACCACTGTAATTAGCCAGAGCTCATAAGATTTTATTTTTCTTCTCTCCTACTGAAACCTGTCAGGTGCACCTGTGGTATAACCCCGCTTATTTGCAAGCGTACAGAGTTTGGTTTCTTTGAACACAGCTAGAAAAACAAACAACTTCTTGGCTCAGGAATCCCGGAGCCTGCCCTCAGCACGTTCCTCAGCCCAAGCTCCCTGGCCATATGCTGCAGTCCAGAGCCACAGCTATTTTCTCCCATGTTCTCCCACCAACTTGGAAAGCTTCCGACAGATTTCCTCCCTGTCCCTTCACCTAAAGGTAGGGAATGTTTCTTGAAATGCCCACATTAAAGCTGACTTGTCTTGTGGCAAAGGTGACCCAAGCAGGGTGCCCAGAGTCTCGAAGCCTGCCCTAAATATAGAAAGCTGAAGTCAGTCCTGTCGAGTCTCAGGGATGTCTCACACACAGCCTTTCCCAGAACCTTTAACAGGGATAAAAACCTGGTGAGTGGCAGAAGCAGAAAGAGCAGAAATTTTAAGGAAAATCCAACAGTCTCATATTCACTAGGAACACAATTTAAATGTGAGAGTACAAGGAAAAAAGGAAAAAAACAAACAAAAAACTCACCCCAACAACAAAAAAACCCAAACAAACAACCCCTCCAAAACCAAA
>WBMY01011916.1:962085-1023691 GCA_013397315.1 Donacobius atricapilla | reverse complement strand
TAATATAATAAATATGTATGTATAAAACAACATCTAAGTTATCAGTTCGGGGCTGGACTTTTTTAAGACTAAAAATCACACTAAACAAGATGTCCACTGTTGGAAGGAAGATTTCCAGCTACTTTCTCAGAAGGTGGAGCATGTGTTCAATATTGTGATCTGTAGTATTTAATATTAATTTTCTTGATTTAGCATACACTGGCATATGCTTCAAAGAGCACTTTTTCCCACAATGACTTTACCAGCCCCTGTTGCTCATGACTTTTGTTTATTTGCTTGATATTTGTTTCTTTTTAATCCAAGCTGTCTGCATGAATTTTAACAGAATTATGGGTGTTTACATAAGGCATTCTGTTCAGGGACAAAGTTGTTGATCCCTAGAGAAAGCATTGTTCCTATCCTGTCTGTATTTCAGCAGATTAGGTTTAAACCAGACCTATCATCAAAATACACTCACCAGCACACAAGCTTTACATGTGTTTTAGTTTGAATGGAATAGTCATAATAGAGCAGCCTTTTGTTATTAGTAATTACGAATACTTCTGTTGGATTCTGGTATGTCAGTGGACTAGGAACCCTTTGTTGTGTTTAAACTAATGTCTACATTATTCTGCATTTTCTCCTTCTAATCCTTTCTCTATCCTAAAGGATTTTAGCAACGTTTTACTGTCGTTCTGTTATGAAACTTGTTTTCCCTTGAGCATGTGGCAATTTCATTAGGTACCTGAGGATTGTGTAAAAATCAAACATAAGCTAAGCCAAAGTAAAAAAAACAAACAAAAAACCCCAAAAACCAAACCAATGTTTCTACTTAGCTCAAGACAAAAATAAAAGCACATGGGAGGAGGAGGGGAAAGAAGGAGAAAATAAGGGAAGCATTATTTTTTGCATTGTGTTTAACTCCTTGCTGGCTATTTTGCGGTGGATCTCAGGGGTGATGTGCAGCAGCAGCAGGCAGGCAGCTCAGTCTGTGGTGGTTCCCAAGCCTTTCTGCAGGCCTGGAGCAGCCCCTGGCCACTGACTGCGCTGTAGAACTGGCAACAGGGAATGTAACTTTCAGGGGGAAACTGGTATTTTGATATGGAGACACAAAGTGTATGCTACAGCAATGTCTTTAACCCAACCTGCTCTATCCTTCTCTCCCCCTCCCCTCCAAAATCTTCCTTCGGGCTCAACTCGGCTTTNAAGATAAAGAAGGAATTTTATCCCTCTATCAACAGTTAAAGCAGAGTCTGAGATCTCCCCAGGTCAGTGTGTCAACTCCAAGACACAATTTAATCTCTTTTGATGAACTAAAGGACACTGGAAGGGAACAAACACTTGAGGAATTTAATTTCTATCCTTACTGCTTTCAACTATAACCCAAGTAACCACAGCAATCTAAATCTTCTGGGTAAGCCACCTTTATGCCCAGTTGAATAAATTAGTGCCAGCTGCAAGCTTCAAGCCAGAGCCATTATTCTGTACAGTGTTAGGAAAAGTGAAGGCTAAAATAAATATATATATATATAAATATATAAATATATATATAATACATATATATGTATAAAACAACATCTAAGTTATCAGTTTGGGGCTGGAGTTTTTTAAGACTAAAAATCACACTAAACAAGATGTCCACTGTTGGAAGGAAGATTTCCAGCTACTTTCTCAGAAGGTGGAGCATGTGTTCAATATTGTGATCTGTAGTATTTAATATTAATTTTCTTGATTTAGCATACACTGGCATATGCTTCAAAGAGCACTTTTTCCCACAATGACTTTACCAGCCCCTGTTGCTCATGACTTTTGTTTATTTGCTTGATATTTGTTTCTTTTTAATCCAAGCTGTCTGCATGAATTTTAACAGAATTATGGGTGTTTACATAAGGCATTCTGTTCAGGGACAAAGTTGTTGATCCCTAGAGAAAGCATTGTTCCTATCCTGTCTGTATTTCAGCAGATTAGGTTTAAACCAGACCTATCATCAAAATACACTCACCAGCACACAAGCTTTACATGTGTTTTAGTTTGAATGGAATAGTCATAATAGAGCAGCCTTTTGTTATTAGTAATTACGAATACTTCTGTTGGATTCTGGTATGTCAGTGGACTAGGAACCCTTTGTTGTGTTTAAACTAATGTCTACATTATTCTGCATTTTCTCCTTCTAATCCTTTCTCTATCCTAAAGGATTTTAGCAACGTTTTACTGTCGTTCTGTTATGAAACTTGTTTTCCCTTGAGCATGTGGCAATTTCATTAGGTACCTGAGGATTGTGTAAAAATCAAACATAAGCTAAGCCAAAGTAAAAAAAACAAACAAAAAACCCCAAAAACCAAACCAATGTTTCTACTTAGCTCAAGACAAAAATAAAAGCACATGGGAGGAGGAGGGGAAAGAAGGAGAAAATAAGGGAAGCATTATTTTTTGCATTGTGTTTAACTCCTTGCTGGCTATTTTGCGGTGGATCTCAGGGGTGATGTGCAGCAGCAGCAGGCAGGCAGCTCAGTCTGTGGTGGTTCCCAAGCCTTTCTGCAGGCCTGGAGCAGCCCCTGGCCACTGACTGCGCTGTAGAACTGGCAACAGGGAATGTAACTTTCAGGGGGAAACTGGTATTTTGATATGGAGACACAAAGTGTATGCTACAGCAATGTCTTTAACCCAACCTGCTCTATCCTTCTCTCCCCCTCCCCTCCAAAATCTTCCTTCGGGCTCAACTCGGCTTTAAAGGAGAGTATTGCAGAAAGTCAAGTGACATTGCACTGGACTGGACCTGAGGACCCAGAAGACCCTCCAGATACTCTCCCAGGGTCATCAACTCATCAAATCCCAATAAAAAACACATCAGAGTTGCATGTGACACACTGACCAAATCAGGCCAGCTAGGACAGCACAGCCATTTGGATGGGACGGACTTTTCACCATTGTAGCAGGACAAATAACTCTCCCTCTCGTTATATCAACTCAAACAGGGTTCCTTCTCCTAGGACCTGTTAACTACATGCTTGAGCGTTTCCTGAAAAATTACTTGGCCAGTTGTGGGCATGACAGCTGGGTGTTGTCCCACTGCCCGCTGAGCCACTCCTGTTACAACCTGTCCCTCAGAAACCCGAGAGCTTGGACACGCAGTGTTTGCATTTCCCCGAGGAGCAATCCGGATCAGGCTCCCATCACCTGCAGAGGGTGTAAATCCAGGAGCAGGCCGGGGCTGTGCCGTGAAACGTCACCGTGCAATCGGAATTCTGCATGTACGTAGGAGTTCAGCTAATTCAGCACAGCTCAGTGGCACCAGCACGGGGAGCAGCACTGCAGAGCTGGCAGCAACAAGTGGCTTGGCAGAGGATTCCTGTGTGCTAACGCTGCACAAACAGCATTTTAATCAAAGCCAGGTTTCCACAAGTCACAAGCTTTGGTCTCTTGGCTCTGGCTGAAATCTTGGGTCATTCTCTCGTTACACCCAAACCCGTCTCTTCACATATAATGCTGCTCTGATTTTACATACAAACACACACACCCTGGAGAAAAATAACATCAGAACACAGCAACTTCAATAAAACAAGTTTTTCACACATTAATTTATGCCCACAATGCAGGGATAGTGCCACACTGGCCTTTGCTGGGCACAGAAAGATGGGACATAAATTGGTCATGGAATGTGTCAGTACAACAACTGTGACAGATCAAAAAGGAGACCTTGAAGATGAAAATGGCTTAAATAAAATTGGCTTATAACGAATTATTGCCAAATTAAACTTAATATTTTCTTTTTTTTTTAATAGGGTGAAAAGACAGCAGTAACAGTTTTTCTTAGTGTTTCAGGAGTCAAATTTTCAAAGCAAAAGGGATTTAATTGGTCAATGCTTGTTATCCCTGAGTACTGAGCAAGTCCTTGAATTGACTTTGCTAATTGCACTTTAAAATTAGGAATAGAAGTAAGATTTCTCCTCTTGTTTATAAAAATGAGTCATGTTTATGAGCAAGAAAATTCAAACAGGTCTTTGTTCATGGCAGGAGAGTTCAGATATATTTGAAGAGGGAAACATGCTGAACTTTTGCTTTTAATTCCTCCAGGGTTATCCACCCTGAGTGCTTGCCCTGCCCAACCTTTCTGAGAAAAAAAAAAAAATCCCCTCTAAAGTTATTTGCACCCCCTTGGACATGAGAGGTGTCTGCATGCAGATAGACACTTGGGAAGTGAGCAGGACTCACAGGAGCTCCCAGGGAATTCAGTTTTCTTCCCTGGGAGCACAGTTAAAGCTCTGCACTGCTCTGTGCGTCCTGACCAGCCTGGGCAGACACTATGAAATCTCAGCTTTATTATCTTCAGCACTGCTGAACAATCGATTCCAGTCTCATCTACTGCCCTTGAATTAAGGGAAGTAGCAGCACTTTCATCTCTGCTGCCTAATGAGCAGCCCTCAGCGACCTCCATGAACCGAGGCTGGCCGAGCGTGTTATTCTTTGTCTGAGCACATTACACAGCCCAACAGGACAGAGCAGTTCCCCTGCTGCCCCGACAGTACCAGCACCCCCAGCAGCACCCCAGGGCTTGCTTGATGATAGGCTGCTGATTTTAAAACTCTGCAGCCACTAAAGTATCTTTCCACTTTAGCATTGGATGAAATGCGAGGCAAGGGTGGTCGTGGAATTAAAAGGCCATCCAAAGCCCAGTTATCCTCCTATTTCTTTGGCAGGGCCAATCCACAGCTGGCCTGTGCCTACAGCACATGGGACAGACAGACAGACAGGAGGCTCAGCTCATTCCTGGGGCATCGGCCCCAGGGTGTGATTAAACATCACATCCAGCATCTGTTTCTCTCTGCAGAGCTGTTCTGCACAGGGCAAGGAATCTCCCTGTTTCCCTCTTACACGTGTGCATCCATAATTAATGAGCCCCATACAGTCAGTTGCTCCTTCCAAGAGACAGAAAACCCAAGACCACTCACTCTTCATTCACACTGTGCAGTGTTTTCAAGGCAGAAACCATATCTGGCCAGAGGAGTTAAATAAAGCCCTTCTCCCGGCAGTTCTGGGGATTTATCCATACCTTGCAGAGCTCTGTGATTCCAGGATACTGTTGAAAATGTGCTCTCTGCTTGCAGAAACACACAGCCAGGTGACATCAGCCTCCTTCCCGGCAGGACTGATAAAGCACAGGAGGGTAGCAGTGAATCCCCCAGGTCTGAGTCTGTTCTTGGGAAAGCCACTCTGTGCTTAAAGGTTTAGATACCAACAAGGACCACTTACTCAAATACAGAAATCTGGGGACATTTTTTGTATAAATCTTTCTAATCAGGTATCTTACCTGAGATCTATTGTGCTGTTTCATTGGTATTTGTTTCTTTCCCTCCTATTCCCTTTTTGGTTTAATTTCCTGAGATGTTTTCTACCCATTTGATATTTTTTTTTCATGGAAAAGGCACAGAGAGGGTAAGAAAACAAATTCACAGAATCAGCATCCAATTAGTACTCCCCTCCAAAAAAAATCCTAGGTTTAGAGCACTGCAGAAAAGCCAACTTCTTATAAACTGCTATTTAACCCAACAACTCCCATAGGAGAAGAATAAATAGAAGATGAAGAAAGAAAAATTTTCACCCTACTCTAAACCTGCACAAACTCCAGCCTGCATGTACAGCAAGTTCAGTCAAGCAAGTTTGCTGGAGCAAATTAATTTAATATGTGAGGGAATCCCTCGCCCCAGGCCAGCTGTCCCTGCCCTGGCACCCCATGGACTCGGGGCATGCAGCTGAGGCCTCTCTCCTGCTAAAGGGCAGCACTCAAACCCCTTCCCTGCCAACCCCCGACGATACAGAGCTCACAGAAGGGCACTGAGACTGATGGCTCTTGATGGAGGCGATAACCACCGACTTTACAGCTGAAACAAATTCATTTTCCAAACAGAAACAGTTGCCAGACTTTGCTCCTCCCCTGCACAGTGACCACACCACACGCCATTCTGCTTTCCTCTTTTGATTTCCAGTTTATTCTTTTCTGGGATTTCATCACCTGGCAATAAAACAGTCTCCAGAGGTTCCTGAACGACTCTGAGCTCAGTGGATCTGCGCCACACAGAGCAGAGACAGCAGATGGTGATTTTGCATTAGTGTGAGAGTTCAAATTACAGAGACACTTTAAGGGCAATGTCCCAAAGGTCCCCAGATCTGGTTCACCCCACAGGGAGGAGCAGGGTCATGTGAACGGGATTGCTTGGGTAACTTTATAAGTATTACTCCATGTGCCAAAGGAAAATATCACCCTGACAGCAAGAGTATTGCCAGTGACCACAAAAGCCAGGTGGCAGAGGAAGAGAGGATAGGTGTGGATGTGGAATGGATTATGCTCTTTGCTCAGATTAACATGCAGGCTGGAAGATTTGAGAAGGAGATCTGTCCATGAATGTGTATTCTCCATCTTCTGTGGAAGCATTTTGGTCCCTCAGCCTCAGTATTTCCCACAGACATGTTCACCCCTAAGCCTCCTGGCCTGAATCTCCTCTAAGAACCGTGTCTCATTCTGCACCACACCCCTGCACATGGGAGGAATTCTCTGCTTTACAGTGGTTTTACTGACAGGACAAAGAGGCCCGTGTGGAATTACAGAAAAAGGATACTGTAAAAAAACCCACATTCTTACAAGAACATGGGGCCCAGCCTGCAGCTTACTGCAGCTTCAGTGAATCAGGGGCAACTTGGTAAACTGGTGAAGTTCAATGGACAGTCAGAGCAGAGAAGAAATCTGAGATTTTAGCCTCAAAACCCAGCATGTGCTTGTGTATTTATCCACAGGCTTTCAGGAGGGGGTCTAGTGCCACCAGCTGCCACACACTCACTTCCCATGGCCCCAAGCCACCTTCACCCTCCCAGAGCTGCTCCTGCTATCAGCACATTCCAGGCCTGAGTTTGGACTCTGATTTGCCCTGCAAGCTCCTGCATGCCATTTGACAAGGGTTTATGTCATTACACAAAATTAATCTGCAGCTTTCTTCCTTTGGACTGGGAAGAACAAGCTACAACTCTGCTCAGCACACACCCTCCCCTGGGCTGCAGCTTTTATCCTCCATCTGGATCTGCTCTCTAAGGAAGCTAAGTGCTGTAAATATATTTTAAAAACACCAAGACCTGTAAATGCTTCAAGGAATGATTACTGTCTCTCAGTGATCAAGAAGAAGTGTGTCCTTTCATAAATGTGAACCATCTGACCCCCCCAAAAAAGAAAAATAAAGAAGAAATGAGGGCAAGAAATTGCTGTTGCTTAGAGTTGTCTCGATCCTGACTGTGCTGCACAGCCCTGGCCCATCAGGGTGTTGTTGAGGGTCACAGCCTGCTGACCTCACTTAGGGATGTAAGACGTGGGTGATCCCTTCAGATTTTCAACAGCTGGAATTGCATGGGCTTAAATACTGTAGCCAGGTGGGTGACAATCCTAGAGACTCCCTGGGATGTGACTACATGAGAATGATTACTTTAATTAATTTCTGGGTCATTATGGGGATCAATTCTTGTGTTGTGGCCCATTAAGCAATTTGGTTTGTCCCAGAGCACTTGGCCATTATTAGCTCAGAGCCAATAAGCCACAGTACACAACCATAATCAATAGATGAAAAAGAATTTTGAAGGAAAAGAAAGAAAAAAGCATGGACTTTGATCTTGCTTAAATCAATAATCTCCCAGAAATTGGTGGAATTCCCTGATGTAAAATCAATGTGAGTAAGTTCAAAATTGAGTTGTTTTGCTTTGTCAAGAAGATAAAATGGAGAGTTTGGGCTGTGCCTTTAAAGAGAGACATTTATAGATTAGATTTTATTTGCAATATCTTCTTCTCCAGAGATTTTCTCCCCATTTATAACCTTGAAATATCTGTGTCTGGAGCGGGGGGAGGAGGGCAGAGAATAGAGGGATTTTGCACATCTGCCTGAAAAGAACCTTTGATAGCAGTTCAGGCCACTCATCATTCACAAACTTATTTCCCCTCTGTCCTCACCTAAGACAGGGAAACTGATGCTCCATTTAAAGCCAGTATTTTCATTGGGACACACCACTGAAGGTGCCTGACCTTTATTCCCCATTGTTTCGCTTTAACCAAATGTCACCTATGGGGATGTGGATCCATTCAAAGGGCAGCCCCATTGTCCCATTGCCCCTTTGGCCCCTGCATTTTGTGCAATTATCAGTGCAGGGGCACTTCTGAGTGCCATTAGCATCACACTATCACTCTCTGGGCCATAACACTGCCGAGGGATAAATCCCAGCCTGACAGAGCTGCTGGCAGACTTTAGGGACCCCTTGAGAGAAAAGCTGTTTGAGGATATCTAGATGGATCAAATCCATAAAGCAGGCATTTCCAAATCAGAGCCTAACACAGGTACATATATAAAACGAGCTTCTTTGCTAGTGATCCTTTGAAAAAGTTCCAAGATGGTTTTCAATTACTCAGTGGCAAATATTGAAGCACATTTCACACAGGACTCCCAAAATGTAAAAAATACACAGAGCAGGTAAATGCATGATCTGCTCAGGCTGTGCACAAGCAGAAGAGCATTCCCTTACACCTGCAGATTGGTGAGTTAGGGAAACCTTTTCTTTCAAGTCCAAGCACAACAGGGGACTGGAGAAACCGGGTTTCACCCCAGAGTTTGAACTTTTCTTTGTCCACTCATCCAAGGAAGGCATGAATAAGTACTTTGGCCTCACACTCCTGGATAAACCCCCTGAATGCTACAAAGTGGTGATGTACACGTTGATGTCACCCTCTGTCGCTGCTTAAAATTTCAGAGGAAGGTTTTGGTGAAAGAATAAATAGCAGTGCTGACTCTGGGAGCTCAGTGTACTGCTCAGCCCCTATGTCTGTGCAGCACTCAGAGCCTGGGATCTTCAAAGGGTTTGGCCAGGGGTTACTGAGGGATTACCCTCAGCATGAACCTCGGGGCACTCCATTATTTGACAGTAATTGCCTGTTTCTATCTGCTACGGCATTTCCTGCATACAAGAACCCTCACTTCTTGACTGAGGCTTTGCTCATTTGCTGGGTAGCTGGGAAGGAGCAGCTCTTAGGGGTACTCAAAGAGCTGCTCTGTTCCTCCTGCAGTGGCTTGTTAAACTCCTCCTTGCTCTCTGAGGAAGCTACAGCTCCAACAGGATCTGTCATCACTGATAGCTGGGGATGGGGCTCCTTCCAGTCTCTCTGAAAACCCCAGCCAAAAAAAGTCATCTCCTTTGGCTATCAGCTACTCCATGCATATGCAGTGTAAACCCAGAAGATGGAAACACTAAAAAAGGGGTTTTGGGGGTATTTTTTTTTTTCTGTAAAATATTATATCAGTGCCTGCAGCAGTTCACTTTGAAAACCTTCAGAAGCCCCAAGTGCTCACTAACAGCACAAGCCAAATGCTCAGCAAGGGAATTGACAGTGTGACTGAACCCACCTCTTCAGCTAAATCTTGGCTTAGAGGGGAAAAATGTGAAAAAAGATGCAGATAGCACAGAAAAGATGCAGATAGCAACTTCACACCCATCCTGCCCACCCAAATGAATATGTGCCCCTGTCCCTGTTTCAACTCTCCTCCAGTTAATGGTTGCCATTTAATGAATGCTGACTGTTAGGATGGGGAGCACTGTCAGCATGGAATAAAGGACATGATTAAGAGCACAGATTTTTTTTTCCAAATTATCTGTAAAAAAACACTGGAGCATCAGTACAAACCTCCAAGGGCTTTGGGCAATTCAATCTCCAACACCATTTACAGGCTGTTTTGCTCCAGCTACCCAAAGGATGACAGTGACAGCAAGATGTGATGGCAAATTCCGCTCTGTGGACACTCAGGGTGGGGTCCTTTGCCTCCACCTTTCCCCATCTGAGATGGAGATGGAGAATATTGCTGCTGTCAAGGGTACAACAGAAAGGTGGAACGTGTCCTGCTTTGAAGGAGGAGACACAGTTTAGGCCTGGGCACATTCAGGATTTTTTTTATCAGATATTTCAAAGTGCCAAGCAGTGCATGAAACCAAACTCTGCCACGAAGCAGAGCAGCAGTTCTGTGGCTTTGCAGAGACATCTATGACCGATGCAATACATACCTGCACTTTCCAACAGACCTGGGAATTGGTGTGTGTATGTTTAAATGTTTTGCTTGTTCTCCTTCCCTCCAAGAGAATGATTATGGCCGTGCCTTCTCCCATTCATTAAATCAAGCCTCGTTCTCCACAATGGAGAGCATTCCCCACTGGATACACTCACTCTTGTGCTGAGACCTTGTCAGCTCAGTTACAGCCTAAAGCAAAATTTTCTGGCTGGCTTTATGAGCTCTTCTATACAAAGGGATTATAATGGAAATTGCAATTTTTCCACTACTCTGAGAACCTGCCTACTCTGTGATGGGACTCTCAATACCCACCAGCCTCTCACACATGCCCTGGGGCAGTGTGAAGTGACCACTTCCCTGTCTGACAGCCAAAGCTCATGACTCAGTACAACTGCGTGCTAAGTTGCTCCACTGATTTGTTTTTATAGAAGAATAATTAATTCACAGTGACTAACATTGCTTTATTTCCAGCCCATCACTGACACCTTGTCTGAGTTACATCATATCCCTCAAATTGCCTATCTTTCTTGGCTGCTAGTGCTCTTTATTCCCTCTTCTTTAGTATGATACTCATTATAATCTACTCTCTTATACTAAGGCCAAGACTCCTGCTGTGTTTCCAGGTAATGTATTCTTTTACTGAGTGATTCATTGGGGAGGAGAGAGGAAAGGGAGAAGGAAAGCCTTGAGATGAAAAATATCCAAGTTTCACGATTTCTGAGTCTCTGAAACAGTTCCAAAATTCCTTGGTGTTCTGGGGCCTTTCCTCGCACGATGAAAGCACTGAGCTTTTGTATTGTTTGCTTTATTTTGCAATATTTTATGATTCTCATATATTCCAAATTGTGTTGATTTGTGACTAGTTTTTCATCATTACCCCAGGAGGAAATTTCTCTGGAAACACAAGCAAGAAGCAACGCCCTGAAGTGAGACACTGCAAATGAGCAGCTGCCATCAGACGATGGATCCTGTTATTTACCCTGTTCTTGCAGAATACTGCAGCATCTGATCACCTCCAAAAATGATAAAGGGAAAACAAAAACATCCTTCTCCCCCTCCTTCCCCTTGCCATTTACCCTCTGCAGGCTGTTACACAGTGAGGAAGAGCCACAGTCTTCTCCAGCCAGCGAAGTAGGTTCTGTGATTGAAGAGGTAACCATGAGAGCAAAACATGTCAGCTCAATTCCATCCTTCAGCATTTATTTCCTGGAAAAAAAACCCCAAGAAACTGCCTAGTACAGAGCATCTAAAGTCCCTTGATTAGTAGTGAAACCGATAGAAATTATATATTTAAATCTTGTTAGGGAACTAGTCTGCAGTCTCTCTCAGATGCAGCCTGTGCAATGAGGATATTAGCATCTCCCCAGCTCACAGGCAGTAACTGATCCATGTAGACACAGAAACACTCAGTTTCTGAGGCCATGGGAGCTGTTGAAATATCTCAGAATGATGACTCCATCTCCTTGCTTTGCGGTTATTCTTGATTTACAGAAATATAAATGAGACCAATTTCTCACCATTCATATTTGAGAGCACCTCCACAAAAACAGTGATTTCATTGAGCACTAGAATTCAGGGACCTAATTTCCTGTGGATTTGCATCTGTATGCTGGGAGTCCCTCTGGATCCTCTAATAAGCACTGAATTCATGATACAGCCATTCTCTTAACTGGGCACTAATAGGATTTCTCTTCTTCACCCAGTCTCCTGCACTCATGAAATGTGTTGAGCTTATTCTCCCTACCTGTCTGTCTAAGCAGCCACCAAGGCTCATTCCCACTAAGAAACTGCCTTCACTAATTTAAAACATTCATATCCTCAGCTGCTCTAGCTGAAAGGGTATAAAGCCTAATACAATTAGTTTCAAGCCAGCTTTACTTACATTGGAAAAAAAAATTACACTACTTTCAGTTCTGATCTCCCAAAGGGCTTTCATCATTTCAAATTCTGTTTGTATATCCCTGGAACTACACTGACATCAAATCAGCATAAGTTAAGTGAGAATCAGTTAATGGAAATTTAATCTATATCATTTAAATTTTGTTTATCGAAATCTTGGCTTCCCTCCAGCTGTAGGGGTAGATGCTGAGTGCTCTCCCTACAGCTGGTAGAACTACTCCCCACGTGCTCATGTGACTAAAAGCAAATCTGCAAATGCATCCATATCTAGGGAAAGTGGGGAAAAGCCTGGTGTCAACCCTGTGGTTGAATGCATGGGGCAAGATTTCCACCTTGACTTTTCTCTGGAGCAAGAAATAATCATTCCAGCAGCTTGGAGGGCTCTTCTCATGACCCACATCATCCCACAAAGGAAAATGAAACAGCAAAAGCTAATTCTCACAGAATTGGCTTGGCTGGGTTTATAAAGGCTTTTAATAAAGATGCACCAACTTCCAAACCTATATACAAGCCCACTCCTGCGCAACAAGTGTCTGGTGCACTCTGCATTTTTTATTCGTTCTTTTACTTCAAAAGCAAATGGGCCTTTTTTGGAGTATATATGGAGTAATGTCTTCTGGACAGCTTTCACATTAGGTGTCATTTTATGAAGCTGAGTTTCTTATTCTTGGCTACACACACTGAAGCTGCAGCTCTTATGAGCACATTTTAATGCAGCAATTTATATTCAGAACAAAGAACCGATGGTTATCCCATCATCAGAAATCCTTATGAGCTTGATTTTTTGCCATTTCTATCATGTGGGATTATGGCTTCCATAGGAAAATAAAACAAAGTTTTCCTTTCGTTATTTTCTTTTCTTCTTCTTTTTTTTTTTTCCTTTTTAAAAATTTTTTTTCCTCACACCATTTATTTTTTCAATAGCAAATCTTTATGTTTTGGGGTGCGGATTTTTTTTTTTTAACCAACAAGCATTAGTTGTGTATTATAAATTGGAACGGAACGTGCCTTTTCCCACAAATGTGATGACCTGCTGGCCAGATGTGTGCTTTGGCACACTGAGTGCTGGTTCTCTCATGTAAAGACCCACAGATCAGACACTTTGGGTCTGATGCCTGTGATCTAGTGGGGCAAAAATCTTGCAATATCAAAAAGTACCAGATAAGGGTTCCTTACATAGATACTTTTTTTTCAAAGCATTGAGAAAACACTTTAAACTCTAAATTATTTATATGAAAGCATTGAAGTGCCTATTAAAGATGCTCAAGTAGGGAATTTTCTCCAGTGTGAGGTAGTCATAAAAGAATAATCTGATTCTTCTCACCAATACTCAGAGATCTGCTACTTACTCACGAGGAAATGACACGTCAGTGCTGTTCCATTTGCCAGAATATATTTGTGTTTATCAAGGCAACACGAGCCGGTAAGTCCCAAGGCAAATTTTTTTCCCAATTAAAACTGCAAAAAGACACCATCTCCCTGCCTTCAGAAATTGTATTTCCTTGAGAAAAAGCATCTTGATGGAAAATTCCAACTCAGCTCCTCTTAGCTTACAGGAGCAGAAAGAGCAGCGTGAATTCTGTCATGGTGGGTGATAACACCCCTCGAGGGCAGAACCTCTCTCTGCAGCATCTCTTGCCAGAGCTACACCAACCAACCCCCGGGGACTGCACACCAGCAGACAGCTCCATGAGTGTCATCTCTTTGCAGAATCAAGGCCTCACCAGGTATTTCTGAGTTTTCATTTACATAAGTATCTGTGAAAGTACATGATCTAATTATTTTGCTCCATTTAGACCCATAACATCAATAGGGGAAAGAGGTGCAGAGAGAATTTATGCCAGGATAGAAAAAAGGTGGTTTTACAAATGTCTCTGCCCATCAACTTAAATTTCTTGGTCTTTTTGTTGCTTCCTATATTATAATTCCTTTGCACAGCAAACTCCTTGGGCAACACCTTCAGATTTTAAGTATTTGGGTGTAGTGAGGACTCTGATTTTTCACAGAGTGCTCCACCTCTTTCCTGGATTCTTGCCATGGCTTTGCAAGTTAAAGAGATGAGAATGGACCTAGGAGTCAAGCCAGATGCATATTTGGCATCAGATAATGCTGAAGAGATTTCACCATGAGCCTATACTCTTCACTGATACTGCTCAGGAAGGAGAGTATTTGCTGTATCTATGGGGAGAAAATGCATGTACAGAAAGCTGGAGGGCAGAGAAAGATTCCTGAACCTCACCCGTGACCCATTTTAAGACAAATAGCACTCCAGCTCTTAAAAAAAACCCACCCCAAACTACTCAAAGGTATCAAAGATCCTCAGGTCTATTTTCCAGAGGAAGTTTGCTTTGGCTGCTTTGAAACCCCAGGGCTTTCTTTCCTTGCTGTGTCTCACTCTGCTAATCCTGCAGTCACTTAAACTGAGACAGAGTTTGCAAGAAGCCTCTTGAATGATGCCACCTAGAAAAATCCACATGCTGTCTTGAAGCAGTTCATTGGGAATTTATCCCTCACTGAAAGCAGAAATAGACACTCACAGCATTCAATCCAAGCATGTGACACTGCAGGAAAGAGCAATGGACGTTGAGTATTTGTATTTATGTGGAAATGAAAATGGAGAAAAGCTGGGCTTTTGGCTTCTGTCCACTACTTTCCTTCACTTTAAATGTCTGCCCAGGTTTTGCTGTACCTCTGCATATTGTATTAGCCTGGACTTACAGAGCTCTGTTTTCAGTATTAACGCACAGAGGAATTATTGGAAGGCCCTGGTGTGGTGTGTATCACATAAACCCTCACAGGGCTGCCATGGCAATAGGCTGGACACAGCACTCACTTTAAAATGCTCTGGGGAATGGACTGGTACTTTCAGGGAGACTAAATAAGTTGTCCCAAACAAAGTTACTTAGGGATCAATATAATTACATTTTTTTTCCCTGCAGAGGCAGCAGCAAGAGACTAAACTGTATTCTGGGCTTCACAATCAGTAACATCCACTTTTCTGCAAAAATTGAAGTCAACTTCCTTGTTTGTCCTCATTTAGGATTACAAAATATGTTCCGGGTCCTGTGCGAGATGATTAATGTCTTCAGCTGGCTGTGAGGCAAATGGGAGTTAGAGATGCTCAGGTTCTCACTCTAGTTAAATGGATTTCTGCCTGGACATGGGCTCTGGGCTGTAATATCCATTCCTGTGGGACGCCAGTGGCTGAGGCTGCTGTGCAATGAAGGAAAAGCTCCTGAAAAGAGCCAGACTGCTCCAGAATAGCTCAGGAGTTCCTGTTTCCAGCAATGCTCATCAAAAGATGCTCAGTAGAAAGCTAAAGATGAGGATCTGCACAGACCCACCCCTCTCAGATACCCATTTACTGCCATCCAGAGCTCTATTTCTGCTTCGTGAAGGTGATGCTGTTCCCTCAAATTTCCCGCTGTGGGACAATGGCATCTCCCTGCAGCCAAAGGACAACACTAATTACAGTTAGAGTTGTCTCTCTAACCTGCACTGCCCTTTGGATCTTGCCCCACACACCCTGAAACCTGTCCTTAGCACCAGCAGCACAGACAAATAGCATTTCCAGCCTTCCAAGAGAAAGGGAATGAAGGACAAAAATGTCCTTTCATTTTTCTTTTGCATGCTGGGCCTTACTGCAGATTTATTAATGTCTGGGCACAATCATTAGCATTGTTTAAAAAGTCTAACTCTCCAGCCAAGACTAAAATTAATTTGATAAATTCTCCTTGACTCTCAGTTATTAGGTGAGTGCAGAAAATGTTCATAAACATGAAGGACCTTGACATTGCATTCTGAAAATTGCCCTCATAATAAATTAAAGATCACTAATATAATTTCTCATTGCACATTTTGCCCTGCTCCTTCTACCAAAGAAGGTTTTTGTATATATTTCAAGCTCCCTCACTTTGTCACAGTTGCAAGAACTTTTATGTGACTGAGCTGTGTATTTTGAAATCTTATCTTTGCCGAATAGTTCTAACAGCAAATGTGAAATAACAACGTGAGCAGCACTGCTCAGCATCACTTCAAGACTTCCCAGTGTGCTACAGTTTGGTTCAGATGTTCACAAAGATATTCTAATTAAAAATCCCACTGGATTTGCTTTCTAAGGAAACTACCATTTACATAATAATGTTTTATGTCTCAGCAAGAAACTGCAAATAGGCACTGAAAAGAGAAAGAAAAAATGCCAGTGCTGCAAGGACGTTTATATATGAATACTGGGTCAGAAATCATTTACAAAGATTACAACTATTATAAATACTGTGTTTTCAGCTGGAAAATTGGGTTTATCAAACTGCTTTTTAATTCTGATGATCTGATTGGAAATCTGACATTGTGACCTGAGAACGACATCCTTCAGTCCTTCCATTTCCATGCAAATGAGAAGAGACTTTAGCACCATGAGAGTCAGTTTGTATTAACAAGAAATGGAAGTTGTGGTCCGACATGAGACAGATCTGAGGGGGGGAAAGAAGTGTCTTGCTGGGCACAGGTATGAGATGTTGTCATTAATGTCACTCTGAGAGATATTTTCCTGAATTTAAACCAAACTGTTCTGTATAGTCACATGCATTTTACTAGATTATGCCAAAATCCCTATAAGTGGCTTTTTTTGTTTGTCTCTCTCTCTCTATATTATCCTTGGTGATAGCATCCATATGTCTCAATTGTGAGATAGTTTCACATACATTATTTTGTCTTTTTATAAATATTTACACTCTCTCATTGTGCTGTTTCCTTTGTATAAGCAACATGGTCTCTGTCTCACTGTTGATCACACTTTCACTGCTTGTAAATCTGTAGAACATTTTCACACATCAGGTGAAAGTGATAAAATGCTTCCTCTGTTGGTGTGGAGCACATTAATTCAATATATTTTTTTCAGATTTCAACAGCTAATAGATATCCATTTTTCTTCAGAGAAACAAAACATTCTGTTTTCTTTGGCAGTGCTGAGGCTCAATGCCACCCTGAGATCTACTGACTTGGGTGGAGATGCACCATTCTAACAACAGAGACCTGCTCTCTAACATGCTGCAAAAATTGAGATTTCCTATAAACGCAGTACAATGAACTTAAAAGCTGAACAGGGAAAATGTGATTTTTCACTGCCTTTTTTTTACTGCACAGGCCCTGCCCAGGGATCCCAAATAATCATGGTGACCCACAGTCTTCATGTGGCTGACTTGGCAGCTGACAAAGACACCCCAGGAAAAAGGCTTAAGCTTTCAACTTGGACATCTATCATACAGTTTAATTGCATTTTCAGTGTTTTTTTCCACAGTGAGGGATCATACTACGATGCTTTTTTTCAAGTGTCCATTTTAGCACAACCACCCTAAAACAAAATTGAACCACATATATCAACAGAAGTTCAACATTCATATATAAATATATTTATATATATGAGAAAATTCTTCTTTCTCCAGGCTCTGCAGTCTTCAAAGAGCCTGAATTAGTTTCATTCGAGTTTCCAGGAATACCTTTTCAGGCTCACAGAGAACCTGTGCAGGTGAAGTTTTGAGTGATGGCAGCAGGGGATTGGGACCAAAGTTGTTCAACAACCTCTGTGCTGGTGCTCCCACTGGGATTCCCCAGCCAGCTGTCTTGGAATGAGACCCCACAGCCCACATCTCCCAAGCTCCAGCAGTTCTTTGAAACCTGCACAACTTAGAAACCAAATAGGAAAAAAATAGTCTGGTGATGTATTGTATGATTAATTGTTCTGTAATCGTGGTTACAGGGCTTTCATCTCCGGTGACAGCAATTAGGATTTTCATTCTTCTGCATGAATTTGTGATAACAGAGCAAATTCACTGCAATAGCACTGGAGAGGCCACATGCAAAGCCCCTCTATCATCACCAACCAAGCCTTAAAATCTATAATCAAACACGTGGTTTATAGAAATAAGGCACAGCCTCAGTTTATGCAGTGTCTAAAGCCCTGGGGAGCTGCAGGGGAGCCCTGAGGAGGCTGGGATGGAACATCACTGCCTGCACATCCAGGAGTCTGGAGAGCACAGGGAGTTAAACTGGTTACCCCAGTCGTGTGTGTCAGGCCACTAATGCAGGAAAGCAAGAAGGGAGGAGGGAGAAGCAAAGCATGGCACAGCACAGGGGAGAAAATAAAAAAATAACCCGGACTATAACTGCTTAGTAAACATAATTTTTTTCTCACCCTGGGAAAACCCTGTTTTTCTGAATGTATTCTACACCATGATGGCACATGGAACAAATTAACTTGCAGTCATGACCTACATTAGGATCAGAAAAAGACTGCTCTGAAACAAAGTTGTGAGTTGAAGTTGTCAAAATACTGAACTGTTGTTTTCTTACAACAAAATACCGTGCTGTTTGTTTTTTTTTTTTTTTCTTTAAGATGATCCCCTGCAGCAAAAGGCTTCAATGTATTCAACAGCAAAGCTCTCTTAATAGCTTTCAACCATTTAAGTCCTCAAATCCCTGGGAAGCATGGCTATCCCTCAGTCATTAGCCTCATTTGATCTAAGGACAAGCACAAACAAGAGCAAAAACCAGGAACTGCAGGAGTGGAAACAACATTTCCCAGAAACATTCACTAGGTGTGAAATATTTGGAGTCCCCAGCACAACCACATCAAACCAGTGAGATGTATATGTACTTGGCATGCCCCAGCTAGCTTTGAAATTGCTTTAGCCCTTTTGGATCCCAGCCAGAGTGGGGGAAAGCCAGTAGAGCCTACTCTTCTGCAGAAGAGGAAAAGCAATGTTTGTTCAAGCGGCCCATGCTCATAATGAGTGAAGCACACAGAATTTGCTGGCAGGAGGGGCAGATTCTGGCTTTGAAGCCGTATTTTTTGTGACCTAAAGAAGGCAGAGATGGGTTTCAACTGGGATGTTGAGTTCCAAGCCCACAAGCAAGCACAGAATCTTCCCCTTCCCCCTGGCTGGTTTTAATCTCTGTTTTCAGCAGTCTGGCTCCTGCCTTTGCTCACATTCCCCGTGTCCCAAATCCAGACTACACCCAGCGTGTGGAAACGAGCTTCTGGTGAAAGGCTCTGCAGAGCTCTGCCCTGACAAAAAGCTGCAGGGTGCCCTCCATGCCACTCCTCTCTCCGAGGCTTTGGGAGCACCGTGAGCAGCCGCTGCCAGTGAACTCCAATGTCAGGTTGCAGCTGGGAGGCTGCAGATGAGGATTCAGGACACAGGGAAGTCTGACAGGACTGACAAGGCTGAAGGAGTGCCACAAAATGTCACCAGGCATCATCAACCGCCGTGGGGCCTGGAGCTTTCCCGGGGAAGGCTGCCAAGGAGGAAAGAGCACCACGGCTGCAACTCGGTGGCAAGTGGCCTCAGACAGTGCAAGAGACCCAGAGCTGTCGTGTGGAAATCTCTGGAGGGTGGTAGAAAACAGCTCATGGAAGCAAGGGAAGCAGCAGGGAGAGAGCTCTGGAGGGCAAAATGTTGGAGCATCACTGAACCATATGCAACCCTACAAAGATAATGGCCCTAAATTACCCCTCACCAGCCTTGGTTCATTAAGAATTTGATAGAGCTCTACTGGTGGCACTGGAAGTCTACTAAGGGAGCCAAGCAGACTCTGGATCAGGCCCTAGGACTGGAAAATATATTAGGTCATGAAGTACTGTTACATATTTTATAAGGGAACAGCTATCAGTGTCTGCTCCACCCGGAGAATGTACAAAAACCAGCTGGAAGCACAAACAGCTGTGCATATCCCAGCCTCTCTTCAGCTGCAGCCTCTTTCAGATGCTCCTAAACTCATGTTAGAAAGACACTTCCACATCTCCCTGTCTCTAAAAGGACTCTTAAAACACGGAGAAAACAATTATGTTTGGTGACATATGTGAGTAAAGATAATTATAGCATAAATAAGATATGCTTGACATTATTGTCAGTTATTTGAGCTAACCTCTGGGTATGCAAAATGGGGATGATGAGAGCTATGTTTGCAGGCAGCTTTAACAAGTGCTTCTGATATCACAACTTTTCAGTCAAGATTTTGGCATTTGTTAGCCAGATTTAAAATGATTCGATGAATGCAGCCCAAATCAGAGCATCCACTGCTTGTGTAAAAGATTCTTCCCAGAACAACAGGCAACAGGGATGTGCAGTGATTGGAGGTACTGCTAAGGAGACTGCTACTTATTCCTAAAACAGAGGTTTTTAAACCCGTTCTAAATTACCAGTTTCTTTGGCAAAATTCTTCACTCTCACTCACAAATTTGGGGTTGATCACACATTCTGTGCCATAGATACATTTGCAATTCTACCACAATGTCACTGGCACTTCCAACAAGGAAGAGAATCTGTAGATGGATGGTTCCATGGTGAATCTAGACAATTTTGCATTTAATTTATTTTTTGATTGGGCCCAAATGGTTCTTCTAGCATGATTTTCCTTCTCCTTTAGCCATATAAACTAGAATATATATTTCATTGAACTGTCTTCTTGATCATTGAATCTAAATACCCAACAGTGGATGAAAAGATTGGTTTACTTTTCTGGCATGATACCCCTGGCTTCATGAGAGTAACAGATGGGTATTTAATTGTTATAAGGACTTCTATTTATTTTCCTAGAGATAAATGGTAAAAAAAGAATGCTGTACTTCACAGAGTGCCCTTAAAATATAATGTCTCCGAGTGGAAAGCTTGCCCAGAGTTTTCCATAACACACCAAATTAAATAGAAGCTCTGTTTGAAAGACTCACAGAGTGCCTGAGGCTGTTTTTAGTGCTGCTCACATGGAAACGTCACAGCACAAGTCTCCAGTGCAGCCCACGCAAGGCCAATATTGCTCCCCAGGAAGGCACTCATGGCCTGTGCTGGTGGAGAGATGGATGTGAGTCTGCATGGATGGTTGGGAGATTCCTGGTCGCTGAGCTCTCTGGAGTAATGCTAGCCTCAGTGCAGGACAGGTTCGAGTGATTCACTGCCTCTGACTATGGCAGAACTGCAGGAATCTACACGCGGGAGAAGACTTTT
The DNA here is from genome assembly GCA_013397315.1 of Donacobius atricapilla. Lineage (NCBI taxonomy): Eukaryota > Metazoa > Chordata > Aves > Passeriformes > Mimidae > Donacobius > Donacobius atricapilla. The sequence goes on along the minus strand of WBMY01011916.1, from coordinate 1,002,732 downwards.
GGAGACTGGTGGCTGCTACAGCTCGTATATCTCACATATCCGTCCTGGAGTTCCAGGTGAAATGCTTCTGCTGTCTGATTTTATCCACACAAGAAGTAGAACCAAAGCAATCACTCAGTAAGGACAGAAAAGCCCAAAGGTGATAACATCTGCCAATTTAACATGAAAGTTGCCATGATGGGGAGGAATTCCTGGGTGACAGTGCTGCAGGGACAGTTCCCCCTCCCAACACTTACTAGGAAAGCTGTTGCCTCTGGAGAGGAAGGGCACAGAGAATAGCAGTGACAGGGAGTGTCTGAGCCACAAAGATCGAGCCTGCTGAAGTTAGTTTTAACAAATATGCTAACATGGAGGAAATTCCTGAAAAGTGGACGACAGCTCATGTGGTGCCAAGAGTCAAGTGGCGCTCAAGTGTGAGCCAGCTGGCCAGCATCAATGCCAGCTGAGGCAAAGCTGATAAAAACACCGATTAATAAAGATAATTAATTAAAATAATCTAGTATAGAAATATAATTAACGCCAGTAATCACGGCTTTATGGTAAACAGGCCTCATCACATAAACCTGATGTCACTCTCTGATCAGATTACAAATTTGCTTGATAAAGACAGCAACAGAGATGCAACACACGGAGTTTGGTGAGTCACAGGACTCAGCAGAACACAACATGCTGGTTATAAAACCAGAATGAAACATCTGTAGAAGAAAGGGTGTAGCATGACATGGTTGCAAGGCAACCACAGCCAGTGGTTCCAAAGCCCCAGCAATCTGACATGCAGGATCAACACCAGAAAATAAGGGGTTATTCGTGGAGATCAACATGCATTATTTATCACTTTTGGGCACTGAAAGCAAGGTATGTTTAATTCAACCAAATCCAAAGTTTCACAGCTACCAGTGAGGAAAGTAGGTCGTCATTCAGGCAGCAAGGAGGACTGCATGAAGCAGAGGGTTGGGAGAGAGTTAAGCAACTGAATGTGAGCCCTCATTCTAGAAAAAGAGAAAAAAAGAAAAAGGCAAATAAGCAAATTTGACCTTTGGATATTCTAAAAGAAGAGAATTGGGGGTGGATTCTTACCTCTGCACACAGCACCAGCAAAACTGTCCTGTTTTAGCACTTGCATTTTTTAAAGCTGCAGAAAACTTGAATAAGGAACGAGTCTAAAGCAATTTAGTAAAATGTCATATACTTTTTATGGAATTTAATCAATCTGGTTAAGCAGCAAAACAATGGAAAGGTGATTGCAGTGTGTTTATACACACAAAAGGAGAAAAAACTGGAGGACCCTTTCATCCAAAGCAGCAAAGCATGACAAGAAGTGAGATCTGAGATGTGAACACAATTTTAAGGGAGCAATTAAAGCACATTTTAATTTGGGAAGTTATAAACTGCTCAGAGAAAATACAGAGGAAATGGTGGGTTCTGCAGTTCTCAATCTATACAAGTCTAAACTAGATGCTATTTGTGTTTCTGGAAAAAAAGTTAACCAAATATAAGTTTTCAGGCTAAATATAGGGATAACTGGCCTTCATTAAACAAAATGCCAGAGTAAATGATCTAAAGGTCCTTTCTGGCCTTAAGCCAAATGAATCTGAAGTAACAGAGACTGCCTCTTCTTTAAAAAAATCACATGATGACTTCTGGTTTTCAGCCAGTTGAGAACATGCTCTACATTTTTCAGAGTTTTGACTGTTTTTTCCATTTCTGCCTTTAGTATTTCAAGCAGAGCAGCATAAATATTGATAAAACATTTCCCACCAAAAAGGAGATTGTTCAGTCAATAATTTCCATTGGCATTCATATATTCTTATATGTTTATGACTGGCTTTACAAAGTGCTGGATTCCTCTCAGCATTTCTTGGTGCAAAACAGAACATTTTGTCATTATATGCACACAATTTTGGTTTGTATTATTTCTCTTACTTACTAGCTATTATTCTTACAACTATTCTCTGTATCTTTCTAGCACTACAGTCACAAAGTAAAAAGAAAATTAATATTTTCTGAGTAATCAACAAAGCGAATGAACTTGACATATGAAGTTGATGTTTATTCCTATCTTTGCAGCAGAGTTACATCAGTGCCATCTGCTAAAGTTTTTAATTTCTGTAGCACATGATAGGATCATGTTAAAGTAGAGCAGTTTCTCTCTGCAACCCTGTGTCTGGTGGGACATTATTTGCACACCTCCATTGCTGCACAATACACTGGATTAACAGACAGCTGCATGAATTTGGACCCAAAAATAGCAGAAAATATAGAAATTTAATTGACCTAATGGGATGTGACCTCCAGGGCCAGTTCTTCCCAGCATTTCTCATGCTGTGTCCTACTCTTTCCCACTGTTTTCCCACCATGCTGGGAATGCCCTCCTGTGCTGCTGGACCTCGTGGTGCTGATTCACTTGGTCCAAAGGGCTCGGCATAGCTCACACCCACGCAGCAAAGAAGCTGGAGAAACAACACCCTTTTGTCACACCAGCAAGATCAAGGCTGGTTGTTTATTTTTTTTTTTTTAAGTGATACAACCAAGTATGAGTTGGTTTAGCTCACTGGGGAATTCCACTTTGGGAAAACAAAAGATGAAGTGGCATATTCTGATGAAAAGCATACACTGCTGCAACCTACAGGCCACAACCAGAATGCATCTGCCAAGAACCACCTTCTTTTGGGTGGGAAGACATTTTTCACTCTTATTTCCTCTCAGTGTTGTATTGACTGCCATGGAGTTATCCCTAAATTTTACAATATCAAGGAAAGGAGAATTAGAACTCTGTTTCCAAAACTGGTCTTTAACAAGTACCAACACGTCTTCTACCCATCTACAACCCATGCCAGGTGTTTACAGCTATTCTCTTTGTTTTCCTAGCACTATAGTCACAAAGTAAAACAAATTAAATCCTGCTCCACACATTTGTTTAGGGTATATTTGAAGCAAGCACAAGGCAGAGTCCCAGTTAGGGCTGCAAACTGCACACCAGCCTCCCTCCAAGTGAAATGAAGGGCCCAGAGGGACTCAGTTTGGAGTAAATTTGGGCACCTTCCCTAGATTTTCCCTATCTACCAACTTTGAGAGCGTAGTTTGCCAAGCAGCTTTGGCTAATTCAACTCCTCAACTACAGACATGTGAAGAAGCAGTGAAAACACTTGGAAATATCTCCTCCACCCACCGGGACCTCACGGCCCCGTGGTTCTGCTTCTGGCAGTCAAGACTCCTTCCACATTCCTCACCAAAGCAGGTTGTAATTATGGGAAAAATCCTTCTGGGACCCCAAGGAGCAAGATGCAGGCTTTGCCTGGCTGGTGGTGGTCGGACTCACCATCTGCTCTTCCCTTCACATCATTTTCCTGCTGTAAACATCATATCACAAAGTCAAAACCAAGGTGGCTGATTACACTCCATAAACAATAAATAACCAAGTCTCCTAAAAGGTTCTACACAGAGGACATGGAAGCTGAGCTTTCTCAGTGCTTGTTTGTCAGTGCTTGTCTTTCAGTGCTTGTTTGTCACTCAGGTAGCACCTCTGTGCTTTAGAACATCTCCCTTTGTACAGGAACACTTCTGTGCTGTCAATGATTTGCTTGAATTATACACATTTCCAAATAACTACATAGCCAGAAACTAATGGAAAGCTCAGGAACCAGCAGCAGTTTGTAAATCATTCACAGATCAACCAGGGAACAGAGCTTTGAAAGTACAATTCAAACAGCTATAATGTACTTAATAATATTGCAATAAAATTTTGACACTTGGAAATCAATAGGTCTGACAGACTAAGTATAACTCTGTGGTCACAGACAGGAGTTTAAGTAACTTCAGAAATATTGTCTGGGCTGGATGAAGATGAAAATTGGCCTTTCCCTTTGCTGAGGGAGGAGAACAAGGCTTTCCTGCACTGTGGTCATGTAGAGACTCCGACTCCCGGCTGCTGCGCCACTCTCCTGATAAGGAGCTGTTTAATCTCCCTGACCCTGCCAACACCAATTCTGCTGGTTCTCCAAAGGAAGTCAGGACATACAACGTGCCTTCATCTCATCTCATCTCAGAGGTGTCTGGGGCCCTGAATGAGCAGCCTGACAAGACATGCACCAGAGCTGCAGCAAGCCACGAGTCAGCCTCCTCCAGCTGCAAACCTGAGTCACAGCAAAGCTCCCTCCCATTTATTCCATCTGATCCTCTCCCCTGGTTAATTTTGCAATGGCGTGGTTTTAAAAGAACAGCTATTCTCCCTGAAGAAGGTGCAGAGTCTCTGGGGAGTCTTGCAGCAGTATTGCCAACTCACATGATCTTCATCTTGAGTCTTATGATTTCTGAGTGTTCTCCAGCCTCGGCTGCCAGAAGCGTGCAATGACATGAGAAACTCTGTGAGCTCCTCTCTTAATTTTTATTAACTGTAATTTTCTAGACTTTATGGTTATACCCTAAAGACCCAGAAATCAGAAGACAAAATGAAAAAGGGACCAATTTAGCCATTTAAACTGTGATTTTTAAGATTACTGTGTAATTCATGAAAACCTGACTCAATATATTTTTCTATTGAAGTTGGCAGCACTGTTTACTCTTCATCCTTGCTAAACTGCCCTTTAATATTATTCTAATTTAACTGTCTAGATTATTAAAGAAATTGGGAATACAAACTCTGTATCTGGAGGCAGAACAGCAACCTGAGTAATTTTTTCAAGTAGAAAGGACTTGTTGGCACTGGATGAGAAACAACCATGGGGATGGTGGGGAGGAGAAGGGAAGGAGATAGGTCTAACTGGAAAGGCAGAGAAGAGGAGTTTCCTTCCCTTAAGGAAATGCCCCTCCATGGAGCCTCACAGAGGCTGAGATGGGCTGGCAAGAAGCAAAGACATCTTCTGCAAAGCAGGTCCTTAAGCACATGGCTCATCTGCTTCTCCTCTGGTTTTCACAGAAGTGCAATCAGAGCCAGCTCTGAGCCAAGGAAATGCCATTCTTGGGGCAGAGAGCAGCCTGTATTTAACCAGCCTTGAGCCCAGAGGGACAAATTACACACAAACACAATGGAATTCTTGCAGTTACCGTGCTCCCAAGCTGGGCTTCTCCTTTGCCAGTGCAGGTGCCAGGGGCCGTGCACATAGTGGGTGCCTCCACAGTGTCACTGCTCCTCAACACATCCAGGCTTGCAAGCGAACAGAGGGCTCCAGCTCCCTCCTCGAGCATTCAGAAAGGGTTTGCTGCAGTCTGCTGCGGCCACGTGCTGCTGCTGGCAGTGCCAAAACCCCTCTGTTGCTGACACAGCAGCCAAGCTCCCATCAAGGGGGGCTTTGTTGGGGACAGCTGTTGTGACGCTGAGGAGGCACATGACCACCAGAGCTGCTGGGCTTCAGGGGGTAGGCAGGAGGTTGTGCACAAGTTGTCTTTGCCTCTCTAAGAAGGGCTGCTTTGACAGCAGTCAGACAATGGCTCTCGTTGCTCCTGGAGGAAGCACCTCTGCCCAAAAACATCGTGGCAGATGCTCTGTGGGGTGTGTTCCCTCGCTGAGCTGCTGCGTGGTCACTCACTGGTGGCCACAACACGTCTCCTGCCATGCTTGGCTTCTTTATAAAAAGTGTTACCTACTGGAAGCATTTAATTAGCTGATAATTTTAACCATCAAAACAAACAAAACAGAACACTACTGTTCTTGTTGATGACTTTGGAGAAAACCTCAAAAACATAACCCAGGCATTCCCTGTAGGCACCAGAGGAAAGTGGAAAGGTTGCCAGAGTTTGTATTTTACTTTCAAAGACTGTGGTTGTAAAGTCAACCTCCTACTTTTGGAGAACCTGACATAAATTTTGCACGGGAGGAGGCAGTAACAGCTTCTCTGGGTATAATCTTTGAGAGAAAAATCATTTAGCAGATATTAACTATCTCTGGATAGTAATGGGCCAGTGAAGAAAAATGTGTTTTGCTTAAGTGTTCATTACCACTGCAAGTTTCACTTGCCTTGAAACAACTTGCATATTAAGTAGCAATAATGTAAGGCTCATTAGGGGCTTCCCATATGTCTGGCAATGAAAGGATACGTAGCCCTGGTACTGTGAAAAAAATCAAAGCTATTCCCAGCCTCTGGCAATCCCACCCTGCCACACTCCTGGGCTGACCTGCAGTCATTCCTCCTCCCCTGTATGAATAGCTACTCACACATCTTCCATCTGTTAAGAACTGCATTATTCTGTAAGTGTAAAATAGGTGACTGGTATGTCCATTACTCGACTGGACTGCTGGTGAAATAAATGGGTATTCAAGGGAGATGAGTAAATGTATCAAAATGCAGCACTAAGGAAGCATTCACCCCACCACAAATGGAGAATTATGCTCAGCTGCACTGAGCTTGGTCCCAGAGAGAGAAGGAAAGAGACCTGAAGCACTAAGCCTGATAATATATATGTTAATATCTATGGGAACAGGGTTTTGACAAATTGAACATTTAAATATGCAAATATGCATTTGTAGGTTTACAAATGTAAATTTGCACACAAAGATGTAGTTTTCTAAGTGTTCTGAATATTTTGGAAATGTGGAGATTAGACTCTCTCTGAGGGGAATAAAAATTAACAAAGAATCAGGATTTCATGTATCAATACCCAGACCCAACCAATAATGCAGAATTTCACCCAAAACTGTAAGATGTCTTGTATTTTCAATCTGTAACACAAAATAACTAATTTCTTTGAAGTATACATTTTTATGTAGTTAAAGGGATAAAAATTCTGACCTTGAAGCACAATCATATTTATAATAATAAAAGAAAAAATACGTACAATTCAGTTTATCACTGAACCTCAGTTAGATGAGATTAGCTAATCAGGCAGTTTATTTTTCACCTATATGCTGCTATTGTTTGTTTCTTTGCAGTTCTGGCAGACAGGCTTTACAACATGATTAAGGATTTATTTACATTTCTTTAACTATCAGCAGCATTATATTATAAATGACACTTCTAATCACCAACACGATTCTGTGCTTATAATGCCCATAAATTCAGAGCATTGATTTGGTTTTTTTGACAAAACTTTGCTGCTTTTATGTACAGACCTCTGGAGCCTGATCTAACCCTCATTAAAGAATCAATGGCTCTCACAGACATCTGGGCATTCAACCAGGTCCCATCAGTACTTTTTCAATCACTGGGAATAACACAAGAGCAACAGAGAACTTGCAGCTTCACCTCAAAATATAAAGTCTGTGGTTTTAAAGCCAGTCCTTGGAGAGGCAGAGGTGAATGCACTCACTTTTACAAAGAGCAGATCTCCTCTTGTGGGTGGCTTTTTAGCAGTAGCTCCGATATCCATGTACATTTTATCCCTCAGTTTCAGATAGGCAAACATAGCGTGAAGTTACTTGGTGCACCTGAGCAGATCCACTGGCTGCCATGGCTAAATGTAAGAACCTTGGTGTCTCCTCCCCTCAGCCCCTGCTCCAGCCCCCTCCCTGCACAGCCTGACCCTTGTGAGATGCCCCACCGAGCCACTTCCACCCCCTAACACACCAGGAAACTGTCCACATTTCCCACCCAGCTGGCAATTTTACCACAGTCACCCTAAACCCACACTTCTGCGCCTCCAAAGCCAACTTACTGCCAAGGACTGCTCCAGTATTACCACAGCATTATATAAAATTATCAGTGTCAAATGCCTCAAGCCTGATCTTAACCCCACACAAATCGAAACCAACAACCCTGGAGCAAAAAAAAAGCCATAAGTGAGGGGAGATTCAAGGCTCCAGGATCCCTGGGTACCCCAAATTGCTCCTGCCTTTGTGGGCTGCACACAGGCTGCCCACTCAGCACCTTGGATGCTGCCTCTGAGAGAGGAGGGAAAGGAATCAAAGGCTCAGAACAAAGAAGGTCATTCAGCAGCTGCCTTGATCCTATATTTTAACCACAGATGCCAAAAACTAAGAGCTGGAAAGACTGAATAGGTCACCCCAGTCAACACTGTAGTATTTTCTTGAGGGCTTTTATCCAGTTTCTATTTAAATGATTCAAGCAATGGGGATTCCACAATTGACCAGACTTTGCTGTTTGGAAAAAACACTCTGCCAGCCAGCTTACATTTCCTTCTGTTCATTTTTCATTCCATTCCCACTTGCCATGCCTCCTCCTACCAACCAACACAATTTTTCCCGTGCTTTCCCTGTCCCTGCCATGCTACACTCAGGATGGGATGAAGCAAAAGGAAAGGTTGAGTAGTGTAAAATGCAGCTCGAAGCACAATTTTTTTTTCCTCAAGACCTCAGGAGTATTTGCTCCTTGGCTGCTTGCATAAAGCAGAGCAGCCCTGGGAATATCCTGAGAGATTTAAGGCACAAACTGGTGATCTTAACAAACTAGATACCCTGCCCTGCTGGCTGTCTCCAGGGTCACTATTGATATCTGAATTACACCCCTCCCCTGAGCTTTCATTTCAGCATTCAGGGTTCTTTTGAGCATCCCTCTATGTAAAGCCCTCCCACCCTTCTGACATCCTTCCAATCTGTCCCAGGGACCCTTTGTTCTCCCGACCCACTCCAGAGAAACAAGGCCCTTTACAAATTGCAGACCATCCCTTCAATTATATTTCTGTAGCAATGCTGGCACATTAGTTCAACTTATCCTTGGTTAATAGTTCAGCTTATATTCAAAAAGCCATTAACATAAAATCAACACAGCAATTTTGTATGAATTCTCATATCATTAATCCATTTAAAGTGGATATACAGTTCACACTCCAAATTCACTTAATTATTGACTTAATAACATTTAAAGAGACCATGGTCTTTGGCTCCACTGGAATGCAATATAGTTTTTATTCCTCTCTCCCTACTTTTATAGGTTTCCTGCAGAAGTTATTTATGCAAGGTTTGGGTAATGCTTGGAGGTGTCTCACCTCACTTCACCTCTCTGTCAGAATTCCCCTGCAACCATAGAGAGTTTCAATCTCATGAGAAAGAGCCTGCTGCCTGGTTTTCTGTGGGAAAGAGGGAAAATGTACATGATGGGCTGCACAAAATGGGCCCCATTTGCCCAAACCCCTCTCAGATGGCAGCCCTGGGCAGCCCAGCCTAGAGCACCCTGGGGAAATTCCTTTCAACCTTCTCCATTGGCATGGACTGCATGAAGCCCTCAGGTTTCCCTGCTCCAGTGGCAGCCAGGAGGAAGGGAAGAGAATTTCTCCCTCCTCAGGATTTGATATAAAAGCTTTCTAGCGCTGCCATGGGCAGTGAATATATCATGATAATTTCTAAGCGTACACACAAAATTAATAGTTTGATCACAACTGTCTATAAAGAAGCTGGTTTTCCTCCATAATTTGATTCAATACTCCTTTTTTTCTCACTTCTTTCTCATTCTTCTTTTCTCTCCTTGTCATCATCCATGGCAAATGATGTTGTTTGTGCTTCAGCTGCTGTTACAGGCCAAAAGCAATCAGCGAGAGGCAGGTCCTGCATTTCACTTTGAAAAATGTCAGGTTAGGACTTGTTTGAATCCTCACATAATTTGTGTCACTGTTGGAGACCTTTCCCTGACACTTGTTTTCCTCCAGTGGCTCTGGTGGGATTTTGGAGCATGAACAAAGGTCTGGGGAGGATCAGAAAAACACCTGAGAGCTGTGGGGAAAACGTGTCCATGGCTGACATGGACCATTGTGCCTTCCAGCCTCTCCCTGTGGCACTTCCCTGGGTGCCTCTGGTGCAGAGGAAGGTCCCAACTGGATTTCACCTTGCTGGCACACAGGGCAGGATTATCAGTCTCAAGCCATAGGTAAGGAAGTCCATGCTGGACATGCTCTTTGCCAAAAGTCCTTGAAAACTCCTTTGAGCCACCCCTGCAGACACAGAAACTCATCTGATTACCTTAAAGCCACTTCTGCTTGCCCTGGGCATGTGGGAAGCTGCATCCCACAGCACAGACACATCCTGAACACCCTTTGTCCTCTCCAAGTCAGCAGGAGGAGCATCCCCAATGCTCATGGTACATTCACAGCACAGTATTGGCAGGAAAATTCCACTATAATAGACTCATGTCGAGCCTAATTGCATCAGGTTTTGTGCTGGAAATGGTCACTGGAGCCTATGAGGCTACTCTGCTTCTCCCTGCCTTTCACAGAGAAGTGAATGCTTGGAAGATCACACCAGTGGAAAGGAGCCAGATTTTACTAATGTACTCTTGCCACAGACACCAGCAAGAGCAGAATCAGATGCACAGTGCTGCAGGTCATAAGCAAACATTTTAATCTGGATAATGTAGTAGAAAAAGAGCAGAACCTCCCAGCACAGACAATAACCATAGTATGTGGTTTCTCCTTCTCCATTGGGCCTTAGGGTGTTTCCCACATCTTCACCACACTTAACACTGTTTCCTCTTAATTCAGGCACATGAGAATTTCCAGGTAGCATTTGCTTGGGATTGCCTTTAAAAGACTGTATTGGTACTTGATAAAACTAAGTGCTACTTTGCACCCATAGCGCTGGGTTGGTTATAGCTCTGAAAATGGATATTGTTTCCTGTTTGAGATCCAAGACGCATCTGCACCAGTAAAAACAGTCCTTTCTTTGTTTAATATCTACTGATGCATCTATTTATTTCATAAAATAACACTGTAACCCTGCTTTTACTATAAAATACAATAAAAACATTGAAAGGAGCCATGAAACTGCCCCTGAAACTCTGTGACATTTCACAAACCCTGGCAGACATCCCCATGATGCCATTCTTAAATTTGCCAGAGATTTTTCTAAGCACTGTGTTTAGCAAGCACAGCCCTCGAAAACTCCTCTGAACAAGATCCAGAGCCTGGTTCTGGGCGTTGAGCAGATCAGTGCTCTCCCTGCAGGCACCAACGTGTTCCTTGGGATCACGGCTGCCCCAGGACTGCTGGGGAGATGAAGCAACTCAGCCTTTGCCTGTCCCAACCTGCTCACCCAGCAGTGATCCCCACTCCTGGCAGCTTGAAGGGTATGACAGGGCAGGAGGAATGTACCAACACAGCTGGATTCGGGCTGGAATATCCTTTATATCAGCCAGGCGGTGCAGAGCAGTGTGTGACCACAGCAGGGGCTGGGCCCTGCAGTGGCCTCAAGCTCAGGGTACCTGGGACAGTCGCAGGTTTTGGAGCCACAACAGCCTTATTTCCACGCGGCATTTCTGAGGGAAAAGCACCCTAACAACCTTGTGGTGTTTGGGTACAGCCCACGGAGGGGTCAGGGTGCAGCGGGCACCACAACCTGGTGACAGAGGGGTCGGTGCATCCGCCGCTGCCACGGACACTCGTGGGCAGGCACTGATGGCCTGTCTCCCTGTGCTGCTGCTCACCCCCAAACACCCAGCCTGGGACGTGTCTGGAGCAACAGGGCTGCTGGCCTCTCGCCTCGAAGCAGCACAGGCTGAGCAGCAGGAGTGGAAAAATCCCTCTTTTCCCTGTGTACCCGTTCTTGCCTCCCGGCTGCTGCCCCCTGTTCCGCTCCATGGGACACACCAGTTAACCCAAACCGCCTTGGAGGGCTGCCCTGCTCTGGAGATTCACGTCATGCTTCCTGTTGGGCACCTCGCCACCCTCAGAAATATGTGCTGGGACGATGGTCCTTGTTCCCAGAATAGATCACATCATAATCAGATCTGGAGCAGTGTGGTTAAACATTATCTCTGGCTTCCCGGGTCCAGACATTTGCTGTGGAAAATCACAACTGCAAGGGACAACTTAAGGTGAGGGGATCACAAATTTAACACCCACACACCTTTTCATGAAGGAATTTCAGGGAAAGAAAGGAACTGAGTCACTGCTGGGCACCGCTGGGGCATGTGCCAGAAATCCTCAGCTGGAGGGATGTACCTGTGGATGTCTCAGCTGGAGCCAGCACCCAGACAAAGCCTCCCTCTTCCAAGGAGAACTGGGAGGCTCAAAACCGCTTTCACAAATAAAGCAAATTTCCAGATGTCTACATGCCCATTGACTTGTGGGGGGATGAAGGCTCAGAGCCCAGACGTGGGCCTGGAGATCATACACAGCTCTAAATCTGAGAATAAACACCAAGAATTGCCTTTACCCGTGGAAGCAATGCAGACACATTCATATACCTGCCAAGGGCATTTGCACACGGCAGGCACTACAGCAGGATCTGCTTTGTCTTACTTGCCAAACCAGGACAAAGAAAAGCAATACTTGGTTTAATTTCCATACTTGTATGAAAACAACATAATTCTGATTACTGTATATTCTTGTTGAAGAGTAGGATGCATCTATGCTTACGTCTTTTTTCAATACAGATGAAAGAAAAATAAGAAAACATGTTCATACCAATCATCAAGGCAGATTAGGATTTTATTCAGTGCATGTTTTAGACAGATGGGCTTTTCTTAATGCCTTGCACTGTCCCCCTCCACAACTTTTGCAGTTAAGATGCCCAGAAAACTGTTGAGTATTTTTCTACCTGTGCTGAGCCCTGCCCACTCGACAGAAAAAAATGCCATGTTCAGCCCTGCTTCTCACAGCAGAGAATTCACCATAATTTGTAGAGTTCACCCATTATTTGTAGAATTATGTTTCTTTGGTAAGTCACCTCTACCTGAAATCTTTAGGTACTCTCATGATTTTCATCCACACCTCTATGATCTGCAGAGTCCTGATAATGTATGCATGGATAAGGGGTGGAGAAAAATGGATCTATTTAAATATAACAAAGTCTATGATAATGAAAGGATTTAAGGCCACATCCATCAAATCCTTGATGGTGCTTAGACCACTGGAATTTATCAGTAAGAGTATTTTATTGCAGCCCTGGGTCACAACTGGACATCTTGTTTCATGGAGAATATGTTCAGATGAATTTCTCTTCCACATTAGAACAGACCAACATTTCAAAATTCTTTGCAGAAGAAACTTTTTGAGGAAATAGTTGTTTTGCGTTTATCAAATCATTTGGCTTCTGCATGAATTTCTTCTTATTTTGACAGTTTCTGTGACAGTAGGAAAAATATAATTTGAAGTTCCCCGGGGGGAAATTGAAGTTTCTTGTTTTAGTAATGGAGACACGGACCATACCCATGCTTCTCTAATNTTTTTTTTTTTTTTTTTTTTTTTTAATTTTTAATTTTTTTTTCTTTTCTTGTTTCTTTTCTGACAACAGCAACATCAAAATGACTAAACAATGTGATTTCACAAGCAGTTCTGGTTCTGGCAGAATTCAGTCCCCAACAGAAAAGGACGCAATGAGCATCCCTATGAACAGCTCATTTGTGTTTTCAAAGGTACCAATCACACACCTGCAGCTGAACAAGCAGGTTCTGCTCTGCCTTTTTTGCTTACAGATGTGCCTGTACTGCCCCAGCACTCCTTCTCACACTTGTTTTTCCTCCTTCCTTTGCTCCATCAATACAAACTTCCTGCAGCAGGACAGAATGTAAAGTTTGAGCTGGCCAAGCTGCAGCTCACCGCACGACTCCACAAGTTCTGGGGTTCTCTGATCCTGAACAAGGATTTCAAATGAGAGATATCTGCTGTCACGTGAGGCAGACACAGTTTAAATTGACTTTTTGGGGACGAGAGGAACTTCTGCCCCTCTTCGGGAAAAAAGGCCCATCTAAATTGTTCCAGCAGTTGTGCAAGGGGGTTCCACAGAACTCATGAACTACCTTGGGGAGGGTGGGGTGATTATTTTTTTTGCCCTGCATCAAGTACAAATTGCTGTTCATGTGGGGTTTTGCTTTAGGCTGCTACATATTTTGCTATTGTCTCTTCCTTCCCCCAAAGACATTGAGAATTCCTCTGCCTCATGTTTTATTTACAAGTTTTTGTGGTTTGTGCTTTATCAGCTTGAGTGGGTGGGAAAAGCTCAGTTTTATGGATTTTTAACAGAAAAGCAAAGAATAGCTCACCTCAAAATCTTACACTAATGGTTTGCAATGTGTCAGGAACTACCCTACTTTCTGGAAGACAGACTATATGTTTCTCTGGTTTGGGTCCTGAACTAAAACAAACTTTCTAGGAGGAGCTCAAGCCTGAACACCACACAAAACAAAAGAGCACTGCAGTTCTGGTCCCACAGTAATTTGAGGCTGACAGCTTTTTTTCCACTGTTCGTTTTGCTGCATTTACTGGATCGGGATAAAGCTCCTCCTGTCTTACTCAGGCGTCAAAGATGGGAGGCAGATTTCTACCCTCAGAGGATCAGGATCCAAGGAAACAACAACTATGTAAAAAAACATTGCACATGAAGAGCTTAGAAAGTACAAGAATGTGCAGAACTCTTCCCTTTTTCTGGAGTAAAGGCTGTACATATGATGATTATTTCTTTACTGGGGTCCAATCCTGTTTATCAGAGACCATGGCTCCACCTCAGCACCAGGTGGATCTCTCAGTGATTCTTCCAAGAGGAACAGCCCTCCTTAGCCAACACATGGGAAAAAAAGCAGCTCTTTGACCCCTCAGGGGCTGGGAACAAGCAACACTCAGGACAGAAACATTCACCTCTTGGAGCTAACAAGGGGAAGGGGTCTGCAAAAAATACTCTGTTTGTGCAGGTGAAAAAAAAAAAAAGCGCCTTGCTCCAGCTGAGAATCCACCCATATTTTTTCAGCTGCATTCAATACAGTTTTATAATTGCATTTAAATCAGCACCCTTGGAGCAGGGTGGAGCCCAGGTTTGAAAGCCAAGAGTCATTTGAAAACATCTTTCTCTGTGAGCCAAAAACGTCTCTTATTTGATAGGGCCAGAAGGATGGGAAAAGCTTTACAGGGGCCTCGGAAAGGTGCTCGTTGTGAAGTGTCCTGTGACCAGAGTTCACACAGAGCTACCCCTGCTCAGCACCCCCTGCCTCTCTAGGTGTCCCCATCCCTGTGCAGCTTCTTGCCCCAAGCCTGGGACTGGCTTGCATTAGCAAGGATGTGCTGGTACAACTTGACTCCACACACCCCTGAGGGAAATACAGCTCACACCCATAAAAGAATTCATTTGTCAGGGTAGCTCAGGCTGGCCCTCTGAGCAAACCAGCTCTTACAGAAAAAGGATGGTGTTGCTGTGTAAGCATGTCTCCATTAAGGCTTTTCTCCAACATGAAAACAAAAGGAAATGTAGAAAAATCGTGCTTCTGTGAAGTGGTGAAGTGAGGGTCAGCATTTGAAAAAAAAAAAGACTGGTTTTGCAAAAGCAAAAGTCTATAATCCTGATCATTTTTCATTGAAAGGAAACATGGGTGGATGTTGCCCTGATTTTTCAGCCTTCTTGTGTTTCACAGTTTCATAGTTCTTAGGTTGTTTCTCACACACGGGTGTTATAAATAGAAGCAATGTTTTCCTTAGTCTAAGTAGTTTACATTCTTTGTTTTAGAGCTATGGACAGCTGATGGACAGTTGTCCTGACCAACGGGATGGGGAGAGGTGTCAACCTTCTCCCCCAATCCCTGGCCTTTGTAGAAATACTATAAAAGTGGAGTCAGATCTTTTAATAAACAGTTCATGCCTTCTCACAAAAGTTTGTGTGTGTGTGTGTGTGTCTGTATGTGTCTGTGTGTCCAACAAGGACAGGTGAATGCTCCTATGAAACAGATTTAAAGAGAGGTCACAGAAAGGTGATGGAAATCGGCTATTTAGAATTAGAGATAAAAATTCATGGTTTTAAGTATGGTATGATTTTACTCAAGCAACCAAGATGAGTGATAAATATTAAATAAAACATAATAACATTTTATTATTTATAATGCTTACTGCAAGCATGAGGATTTGAAATAGAAAATTGAGCCAATTTTATAATTACTAGTGATAAAATGCTTTAACCTCTGCATTAGCTGCTACTCATACTGTACCTTTGATTCCACTAATCGATCTTAATTGATTAAATGAAAGCACTTCATCTTTGGGTTTTATTGTCAGCATATTCTGCCACTTTCTATTACAACCCATTTTGGAAGATACCTGATGATCCTGCTCTTCTCCTTTCTTCACACTTTCACCCTCTCATAAACTGTCTGCTGCCAGCCCAGCTTTCTTGCGGCAAGGGACTCCAGCAGAGACACACCTAAAATGCAGCACATCCAACACAACCAAGAGCAAATAATCTTTTTTTCTTAAGCCTCTGCCTCAGTCAGAGGCACTGGTCCAACCAGAAGACTCCTTTGATTCTCGTGTTCTTTTCCCTTTAAGGTTCTTTGGGCATTTTTTAACAAGGACTCAATGTAGAGCTGCTTGATAAAGAATTTTGTATGTTCCCCAACATTCTGTTTAAACCTAGTTAATATTAAGATGTGTTTCCTCTGAAATTTATCCAGGGTTTGAGGGCACAGTTCTCCTCTAGAGAACCTGCAGTGCACCTAAATGAAGATGAGGGTAGTGGAGAAAACCCCACAAACTTGGATAACATGAAAAGTGTAACTGCATTTTTCAAGCTAAAGGAATTTATTCACCTAGAAAGGAAATATTCCCTGAACAAGCAGGCAGTGGAACACCTAAATTATATTTTGCATATCTTTAATCATGAAGGGATAGGTACTCAAGCACTCACAGAATGAGCAGTGTACTACAGCTAAGTTACTGGAGGAACACAGGCCTGTATTTGGGTTATTTGTCCCTCGGTGCTTCAGTCAGAGCTCATCAGGCAAACTCAGAATGTAATATATAATCTGACCCATATTTGCTATTAGAGCACTGCACAGAGCATTGGGAAAGCACAGAGCAAGGGGAAATGTGTGAGCACAATCCCTGGAATCTTTATTCATGAGAGCCAGTGAGGTAGATAATGTGCTGCTGTGGTTTAACCCCAGACAGAAACTCATCCCCAGGCAGCTTCTCACTCACTCCCCCTTCGTGGGATGGGGAGAGAAGCAGAAGGGTAAAAAAACCCCACAAAATAAAACAAAAACCCAGTACACAAAAACAAACAAACAAACAAAAAGCAACCAACAAAAACAACCCCAGACAGTTAATAGGTAAAGCAAGTTCCACACCCACAAGAAAAGTGAAACAAGGAATTTATTCACCGTTTCCCATGGGCAGGCAGGTTCAGCCACCCCAGGAAAGCAGAGCTCCATCACATGTAACAGTGACTTGGGACGGCAAAAGCCATCATTCTGATTGTGTCCCCCCTGTCTTTATTTCTTACCCCAGCTTTAAGCATGGAGCATCATCCATATGGCCTGGGAAATCCCTTGGGGCAGCGGGGCTCAGCTGTCCTTGCCATGTCCCTTCCCAACTCCTTGGGCACCCCCGTCCTCCTGGCTGCTGTGTGGGGTGAGGAGCAGGAAAGGCCTTGACTCTGCCTGAGCTCTGCTCTGCAATAGCTAAAACATCCCTGACTTTCCAACAAATCCAAAACACAGCCTCAGACCAGTTACTGTGAAGAATATTAACTCTACCCCAGCCAAACCCAGCACACAGGCAGAAACCAGTGGTGCAGATAATTAAGAGAAAATGGAAATAAATTCTTCAAGGGGAAAAAAAACAGACAACTCCTCTTGCTCTGTCACTGCTTTGAAAAGGCAGTGTTCCCAGAAAAGAAAAAAACCTGCTTGGTTTTGAGTTGTCCTAATGACCAGGAATGCTGACACCACAGTGACTAGTTAAGGGTCAGGAATGATAAACCTGTAAAAAGTCTTTTTCACCTCACTATGAGTAGGAAATTCAAGAAATACTTATCCACATAAGACACAAGCCTAGCAGCCCACTAAGGTCAGCGTTTTTGCAAATGATTGCCACACATGTTAACGTGGCATGAAGGCTGTCTCAGAGCAAACTGAACTTCCCCAGCTCCAAAAGCTCCAGAGGGGAGAATTACAACCTGCAGATGATGCCTTGGTTACAATCCAGTCTCCAACAGAAAATACACTGAGCCAACAACGGGGCTTTGCTTTTATTAGAACATGGTACAAATACACGCCTATTTTATTTTTTGTAAGCCGATGCCTGCTAAGCTTTCTTTCTCCTGGAAAATGGCTCTTCCAAGTTCCTGCTGCACTTAAGTTTTATCTCACATATAGATATTTATCTTATCTACTGCATGAGTTAAGTAGGGGAGGAGGCTTTCTTATCTATCTTAGCCTACAGGGAAGAGCACAATGAAAAAACCCCATTGTTCTTCAGTAACAATCTGCTCCCAGCTCCCAGCCAGGCACTGATACCCATGGAGATACACTGATACCCATCACACTGCTACAAACATTACTTTCGATCCAAATCACACATCTGAGTTATTCTGCAAGGGCCTAGACAGCATTTCACCATATTTTTCCCCTCTTCTTCCAGACTTTTGAGCATGCAGGTGTTACTGGATTCCTCAGCTGGAAACTTGCTTCATAAAGCTTAAAGATTGTGAAGTGTGATAAAGTTCACCGTGTTTATACATGAAAGGTGATTTGGATTAAAACAGCAGTCTGTAATGGTTGTTTCTCACTAACTCCTTGTGCAGACAGCTGTCATTCCAGAACATCATCTCCAGGGAAGACCTTTATTTGGGGCATGGATTAATTCAGAAGTTCTCTGCTCTTTCAGGAAAAGTCGGAGACCACTTAATCCTTCTAAAGAAATGCATTAATGAGTGCAACACCTAAAAGAGGACCAACAAAAGTCCTTTCTGCTGAAGCATCAAGAAGTATTTTGACTTTGCTGATTTATTCCTGCAAGGGAAGGCAAATAAACTAACCCAGCATATGTTAGTTTTTATGTGTTTAAAGGTTTCACGCAGGCATTAATGCAGATGTACGATTCTCTTACCCTCAGTTAGGAACACCAGACACTCAATTCATCAGGTGAACAAAGGGCCAAAGGCCTGACTGGTTTTGTTTTTCCTTACCAAAATGCAATTAAAATACAAATTCCATGTTCTCCTTGCATCAAATTTGTGAAAAGAAGCCATTTTCTTGCAATGCATTCCTAAAGATTTCGTTACATGAGCAGCAGAGCATAGTAGAAGTGCATAATAAATCAGTCCAAATTCTAGCTGTGTCTAAAAGGTTTATAGAAAGCTCTCTATCCGTTTTTCACACTCCAAAATATGAATTATAATTAATTTCAGGAATCAACCAACCTACCCATTACTTTAAAAACGCCAAGCTAAGGAGTGCATTATGTGAGATTACAATTAATCAGACGTGGAGGCGCACACACACACACATCTTCCCACTTAAATTCTGTGGCCAAAAAAATATTACAGCAGCCCTGACAGATACTAAATGATCTTTTCAAATAATACTCCCTGGTGATGAATGTAGCAGTTCCGCAGCCTTGTGCTAATACAGAGCTTTTCGGCAGTGAACAGGCATCATTTGACAACTCCTGCATTAACTCTAATGACATGCTGATGGCCCTGACACTCCTCTCTCTCTCTCTGGGATGCACTACCCCATCTGGAAAGAACTCCAGGGATAGGAGAGCCCAGCATGCTAAATTATATAGAAAAAATTATCAACGTTGGCAAAAACATTAATGAAACATTAAACATAACTGTTTTGTAGGCCAGCGTTGTTATTTACTCATTTTCTTGCATAGATTAAAGGAGTTATTTATAGCTGCTGTCTTGGCCCTGATAGCGCCTTCTAGTCTAATATTGCCCCGCTGAAAGGCAATGGGGCTTTCCCTGCTTAATCCTCTTTAAAATATTGGGTGGCCCGGGCTGCAGTCACAATGTCCTCAAGAAACCCAACTTCACATTTAGAGCGGAGCACTGGAACCTTTCTCCATCCGTGGCAGGAGCACACACAGGGGACAGGCTGTGTGGGCACCCCCCTCTCTGGGCAGGGTCCTGCCCACGCCCTGGCTCTGCCCTGCAGGGCTTGACCAGCCCTGGTGCTGGGAGAGAGGACATCCAGGTCATGGACACCACCCAGAGTTAAAGCAAACCAAAATAGGAGCTGTCCCTCCCCTCCTCTGCAGCAGTACCTGACCTTCCCTCCTCTCCTGCCCAGCAATTCCAGCAAGGAAAGGCAGCTCCTGTCCCTGCCTCGGCTCCTGAGCTGTTCATGAAAAGGCTGGACAGAGCCTGTACAAGGCAATATCCCAAAAACATCGTTTTGCTTCACTGTCAGCTGCAAGAGGTGAGGAACAAAAATAACAGCTCCCTGATTTAATGTGGACTCTGAATAAAAGCACTTCCCTTTCCATTTATCTACCTGTGGAGATATTTTTGTCCAGTTCACTGGGAGAATTGCTGCATTCTGTTATGCTCAAAATATTTTGCTTCTTTAATCACTGCACAGGATTCCCACCTGCAGTAAGTGGACTGAGCAGACAAGAGAAATTTATTGCAGCTACCAGCCAGAAATCAAATTCATCTCTCATCAGTTATTTGGGACACTATTGTTTCCAGCAGTTTCTCTTCTTAATAAAACTGATCACAGCTGAATGTTTGGCTGCTTCTGTAGAAAATGCCAAGACTTGTTATTTCATTATACATGTATTCTTCTTACCTGTATATTCTCTGGAAGGATTTTATATATAAGTGATGAGCATTGTCTGGTTGACAAAGTGTGACTAAAGTACAAGCCAAAGAGCTGGAAGATAAATTCATCCTTGCAGTGCTGCTGCTGATTTTCTATGCAAAAAATAATAAAAAGTGCTTTTCCTTGACCCCTCTATCAGAGGCAGAGCTGGCAGTTTGGTGTTTTGGGGAGAGGAAAAATAATAATGCTGAAAAAATCTGGGCAAAGCCATCCCCTAATCCAGCACTGAAAAGACAACACAAGGTTTGCACAGCCCCTCCAGGGAAGGGCTGACAGAGTACAGGACAGCCTTCCACACACTGGGAACAAAATGCAGGCATCAAGTGATCCAGACTTAGAGACTGCATTGCTTTTTTCTCTCTTGTAGGGCACAGGACAAGGTCTCTCTCTAAAAAAAAAAAAAAAAATATCCCTTTGCGAATCCCAGCTCACCCATACAACAACTCCAGAGCATGGGAAAGCAGAGTCAGACATTGCAGAGTCAAGGAGCAAAGAGGAGAGACCAAGAGTGATGCAAAACCAGCCTGGGAAGGGCTGGAAACATGGCAGGATCTTCTGTCAGCTCCGGAGGGGCAACAAACTCACCAGGGGCCACAGCTCTGCAGTGCCATGACCCAGAGAGGAGCAGACTGCAGGCAAAGCTCCCCAGCCCCGCAGGGAGCATCTGGAGAGGGACTCAAACTGCAGGCAAACCTCCCAGCCCCACAGGGAGCATCTGGAGAGGGACTCAAACTGCAGGCAAACCTCCCCAGCTCCGCAGGGAGCATCTGGAGAGGGACTCTGCCATCCAAGGAGCTGCCAGCCTGTTCCAGAGCCCGCCAGCTGCTGGGAGGAGAGGGCAGATCACAGGATATATCACTGGAAACACAGATGATTCCCTTGGAGGAGCCATCTGAAGGCTTCCCAGGAACAGGAGATCACAGTGGCACACGGGGGCACGAGCAAGGCGTCCCTGCCACCGTGGGCTTGGCACTGCTGGAGAGGCAGCAGCGAGGGAGCTGCTGGCAGCAGGCCTATTTCCATCTGTCCCTTTGAGCAGGGCACTGCCCCGGGAGGGATTGGAGTGAGAAGTCAGGGCTCCTCCCCAGGCCAGCAGCGTCTCAGCAGCTCATAAAGGAGACACTGGCAGCTTTGGGGACCCTCAGCACGCAGGTCCACAGCAAAAGCATTTCCTGCCCTCGAATGAAGGGCTTCATACTGTTGCTGGAGGACTAAAACCACGCTCTCATTCCCCAGGATGAGAAAGCAAAGAGAAGGAATGAGAGTCCACGGAAGCACTGGAGAACAGAGCAGGTTTCTGAGGACTTTCAGCCTCTGAGTTAGTGAAAGTGCCATGAGAAATCCCTGCAAGGGATGGACACAGCATGACTGCAATCAGGAGAGAGAGGCCTGGTTGTGTCTCAAGGACTTATCCACCTTTGAAGGTGCATCCACCGAGGATCGTTTGCTCTGATTCAGAAGACCAGCTCCAAAACCACTAAAATGAGTGGAGTCTTGCCACTCACCAAGAGGACTTTGGGATTACCTCTTTTATCTTGCACAAGTCATTTCACCTTCCTTTTCACTCACTTTATCACTTTGGAAAGCAAGAATAAATCAATTCTTGACTGAGTTACCTTTGAGATCTCCCAGTTTGCCTTTGAGGCCTCCCAGTGGGAATTGCCAGGCTGTGTTATCACAGCAAGAGGAGTCCAAGACCAGCACTGGCAAAGCACAACAGAAGACCACAGCCTTGGATGTCTAATTAGAGCTCCAGGTTCTAGTGGGAACATGGTCCTTACTCTAAAATATGAAGAAATTGTCTTGATTCTACTACAAAAATTGACTAAAGAGATAGATGAAAAATTAAATGGCATCATGGCAAAGGTTAACAATCTCAAGGGAATCTTTAGATAATCTGTGAGATCATCAGTTTTATAAAAGAGCAGAATCAAAGATAATGGAATCCAACTGTTTTGACTCAGTTTTTCTCATTTTCCTCAGCTGAGAAAACATCATAAACCCATGTCAAACACAAGTGTTAAATGGTAATTTCTATGGCATTTCTCCTTGAGCATTGGGTTTAAATGAGGCTTTATAAGGTAAAGGCTGGTGACTATTTAACCTGCTGTAGTGGAAAAGTATTTAAGGTATTAAACATGATTTAAAATTATTGTTATAACCCATCATTTTCTAATCCCTTAACTCTTTGGGAAGATTTAAAATAAATTATATAAGCTTTAGTAAACAAATAAATATACCATATAGGAAACAGAAACTGAAGAAGATTACCTGGGAAGGAGACAGACACACTGCAAGTGTGGTTTAAGAGAGTTTTCCAAAGTATCTTGATGAATTAAGAACCTAATTCTTATTTATGGAAACACTTAGGAGCTATGATAAAGGACAGATTTTCTTCAGCAAAATTTTTAACTAAAAATACATGACAGAAGCACTTACTTTATGATTTTCATGACAACAAAAATACAGTGCCAAGAGGCTCCTGGAGCTCCTGATTGCTTTCATTTCATTTCTCACCACAAAAGTGAAACAAGAGAACGAAGGGGAGATTATATTGCCAGCTTTCTCATTATTAATGGTGGAGGAAATAGCTGCCTTAATGCATTTGATTACATCTTAATAATCACAGTCACCCAGCTCCTTTTTAAACACACCCGATTCTGTAACAGAAAAATATCTTTACGCCGACCACAAACCGTTCAGGCCCAGCCACTGACAAGTTGTGACAACTGCACTGAGCCTGCTGGGAGAGTGTAAATATAACTGGCTTTGCACCCACGTGAGTATCATCTGTCACCAGGGGAGCATTATCAGAGCTCGAGGAAGGCAGGGCTGGGTGCTGCACAAGTTTCCTGAGGTGCTTTGGGAATCCTAAAAAGAGCAGTGCACCAGCACATGGAAGGAAGGGCTGCTCTGTAAGCATGGTCAAAGCCAGAGGTGCCCTCTGAATTCCTGATGTTTGCAGCCTGTCCTCAGGGATGTTCCTGGGAGGGGAAAAGTGTTTAATACTGGTAGAGCTGTGTGAGGAAAAAGTCCCGCACCTGAAGTGTGCCCAAATGCTGAGCTAGGGTTATCAAGTGTGCCAAGCTGTTAGGAAAACCTGATCTTTAGCAGAGAAATAAAAATCAATCACTGGAATGTAACTGAAACTTCCCAAGCCTGAAATAGTCTTTCTTGGATTTGAGCTAAAGAAGTGCAGAAGGCTTTCAGGAGTTGCATGACTTCTTTTTTTCCTGTTTCACACCTCCCCACAAGGTCTTGGTCTCCCTAAAAGCTGAGCAGCCAAAGCTTGCAGAAATTGCAGCGAGGCTCATAAACTGCACCACCCCTGGCCTTTTGTCTGGTGCCCAACAGTAGCAAAAGTCAGAACTGAGCCTCCTCTGTGAGAAGAGAGTCAGCAGTCACCCAGAAAGAGCAGGAATGCAAATCCTCCACCCAGGGAAAACACAGACCTGTCAGTGACAGCTGCCTCTGACCACAGCTTTGTGTTCTCCACTTGCTGTGAAGTGAAAGAAAGGTGAAGTTTGATAATTAGATGTTTCTCAAATTAAAAAAAAAAACCCATTTAAATAAAGTCACATGCACCAGCTCATGTAGTGAGACTCTGCACTTGGATAGGCAGGTGAGATCCAGCAAGGCAGAGATGCACAATCTTTTCTACCCACCAGACCTTCCTGTTGCCTAAAACCCCAAGAGCACAGTCTCAGCTCCCTTCTTAGTCCCTCACAGGTGGTTGTCCAGAGTGAGATCCTAGAGGGATGGAAATGAGAGGAGTGTGAAAATGGAAAAAAATAAAGCAATCAGGAAGAATCACAGGAGGAACAGTAGTTCAGCACTGCCCTGAGACTGTTGTAAAAGGATGCTGCATATGGGAAGGGAATAATCTATTCTTCATGTGTGTGGTAGGTTAGACAAGAAATAATGAGATAAAATTACAGCTAGGGAAATTCAATTCAGACATCAGGAAATACTTTCTAATGGTAAAGACTGTTATGTCCTGAAACAGATAGCTTAGGGACACTGGGGAATAGATGGGTGTTGGTGGTTTAAAGAGGCAGATGAACTAAGTGAACTCCTCAGGTCTCTTCCAGGCCCATTTTCTTTAATTTAGGGTAAATCAGCTCAAATCTCTCCATACAGTCTTGCACTTGTATGACCTCTAAGTTTGCAGACATGGTGGATGTGCTTAATTCTGAATTAACAGTGCCTAGGGATTTTTTTTAAGAAGAGCATATAAACCTCGTGATTATAATTATAGTATTTTATGATATACTTTTATCACAATTACACAGAGACTATAGTTCCATTTAATCCAAGAATGTCATTAGACATCTGGCTACGTGGCCTTCACTCTGTCAAGAACATCAGCCATCTCAAATAATGGTTTTCAACTGCCCCCAAAAAATCATTCACTGGTTACAAGGCATCAGGTCTCCGGATTTAACTACCTAAAACACTTCAGTGTTGTTCCCTGGAATGGCTCAGTTTAGCAGTACTCTGGCTGGACAGTTTCTGATAGAGTGCATTGTAAAAATTCTGTGAGAGAAGCACTTTTTGGGGGCGATTTATTTAGTGTTGCCACTTATTTTTATCAAAATCACAAGCTAGACAGCCCACCTAAAGAGGCAATAAAGGAAACCTTATAGTTCCCCTGCATGCAAAAAACCAAAGAAAGACTGTGGTGGTGGTCACTAAAAATCTGATCTTGCCACCCATTGCACACACTGGCATCAACCCAGCAAAGCACTTAAGTGCCTGCTTAATTTTAAGCATACAGGTAGAGCCATTTAAACTAATGGAATCATTTAAGTGCTCTGCTGGATCAGGGCCAGACTCCTCAGCATCTTGCAGTGTCAAGTGCACAGAGCAAGGGCTTCATCTAATTGCATCAGGCTTTAATTGACAAAAATCAAAGTAATGCAGCATTCAGACTGAGCCCATCCCTCTCAGGCTGCTATTCTAATCACAGTGAGTAGCACAGGGTTTGCTCATGCTGTCCCAGCGCCGCAAGTGTCCTGTTGGATTTGATCCACCATGCCTCATCTCTGGCATAAGCTCTTTTCCAGCAACTCTTGTCTAATTTTCCATCCAGCACGCTCTCCTCAAAACACCCCATTTGTTCACCTGCCCCAGTGATCACACCACATAATTACATAGTCTTTCATACCAAGTGTGTTCCATCACCTGCTATTTTCTCCTCCTGATATACATTCAAGATTAGGCTGTGCACTCTTTCAGAAAGCGATTTTACTTTTTGCAATTTTTCAAGTATCTGTGGAAATACAAAAAAAAATTAACTGGGAGAAATGTTTTGATGCTGCAGCAATGGAAGAGAGCAGATCACACAATAGACAAGCCTAAAACCTCCATAACCTGAACCATCCCCCTCCTTACATATATAACTTATTATTCAATTGCCAAGCAAAGGAAAGCTGTGCCCATAATGACACAATAGTCTCACCTCTATTTAAGCTCTTACTTTGCAGTTCTGAAATGGAACATTTGAGGGGGAAAGAAGGTGAACCAACACAACTAATTTAGCGTGGATGTAAAATTAACTTCTCACCACAGTGTGTTCCTTTAAACAGTTATGAAAGGGGAAAAAAATGGCACGTCTGGGATTTTGTCAGACTATTGCATTGAGTTAATGCAATTACTGCAAAGGAGTGATTGAGAGGAGTGTGGGCAGAGTACAGTGACAGTGAACTGAGAGTGCTCTGCATCTGTACAGCCCCACCCACAGGAGCAAGGCCTTTGTCTTAACTGCTTTTATCCAAGCATGAAACAAGTGCAGGGCTGAGCCACAAGCCAGAAACAGAAGATACAGCAAACAAAATAGCAGCTAGAAAGGATGGGAAGAAGTTTCCAGAAATGCAAGGGGTGTTTGTAACATCTTTTGTCATTATATTTTTCCATAGTTACTCTTAGAAATAATCATCTTTAATCTACAGTGTATGAGCAGACCTAGGTCTGAAAGGCAAATTTCCCTAGCAAATAGGGAAATAGTAAGAAATACTAAAGAAATATTAAGAGGGAGGTGGGAAGGGTCATGTAGTTGAACCTTGCAATGGCAGCATTTTCTGTAGTAGCTCTCTGAAAGGTAACTGTGCCATCAGAAATGCAACCACATTTTCCTGTGCCTTCTGCAGGAAGCAAAATTCTGCAGTTAATTGCTGAGGAAACAGCTTTTCACAACACTTAGAAACAAAATGCCACTGAACAGTGACCAACCTTCCAGCAGCTGAAGGAGGCAAAGTCCCCCAGGGCTGTTTGTCTCATCTCTTTGTGCTCTGGTAAAACCTGTGCTGAAACCATCCCAATAACACAGGCAGGAGGCAGGAATAATTCAAAGACAGATAATATTTAACATATTAAGATAATATTTAACATATTTAACACATTTAGCTTTAAACAGGGTTCATCATCTTGCAGTGTGAAAAAACACAAGAATGGCAGAAATTGTGTTGAGTTTCTAAGCTCTTACTTTCAAAAGGAGGCAGGAGTGTGTAAGTCACATGCAGCAACTTGAATGATACAAAATTTCAAAACTAATCTGAAATGGGTCTTCCCGAAGAAAGACTTTGTCTGTCAGCAACTCTGAAAACTTTGACTTCTGTGATGCCTTTTTAGAATTTGAGCCTTTGTACACACTTATAAAACAGGTAAAAATTAGTGAGCCTCAATGCAGGCACTGAACTGAACATGAATTTGGATACAGCAGAAGTTTTGAAGCTCTAGACCTCAGGTACACCTTCACATCCCACTGATAGCACAAAGTCATCAGCACACTTCTGGATTGGGTTATTCCTGGGGGTCAACCCTGAATGAACACATGAAGTTTCCAATTGCCCTTTGCAACTACCTCACATGTAAGGCTCACTTTCTAAAATGACAAATATGAAGACATAAAAATCAATTCAAGGAAAAACTAATTTTAAAAATGTCAACAAGACCATCTCTTAGCATTTACTCAGATCTCATATCCAGCCTTACAACTTCGCAGTGGCTGTCTCTACCAGGGTATTTTCCCTAAAAAATCCACTTTTTATCTGTAAAAGAAATCAAACACTTTTTTCTTCTTTTTTTTTGGTGACTGTCCCACAGAAAAGGACTTTGCATTAATAACTTGAAATTTAGCCTTTAATCATATCTGCTCAGAGCAGGGCTGAAGCTGTGATGCAATGCACAGCTTTCCTGCACAGCATATGGAATTTGAAAAGCGAGTAGAAGGGAAAAATGACAGACAGGAAAAGGTTCAGACTTCTGTAGCCTTGGTTTTGCACTGTGTGGTAATTATACTGAAGAATTCATGACTCACTTTGGTGCACTACTGTGCGCTGCTAAATTAGAATTTTGGCAAGGACACCAGACAAATGATGAAATATATAATATTGGTTCCTCTAGCATAGCTCATCACTATAGTCTCATGGTGTTTCAAAGGGCTTTTTTTAGCACTCTGGGAAAACAAGGTCTTTTTTAAACAAGAAAAACGTATTGAATCAAAAATGTACTTTTCAGAAGTCAGCAGAAATAGATAAAATTCCTCTTTAAAAAAATCAGCCTTTCAGGTAGTTTGAGTAATTGCTCTCTAAGACTTATTTCTGAGTCTACACAGAGCATCTGACATGGAGACTACTAAAAGCTGTTGTGCATTAAAGCATAAGTGTGATGTGGAGATGAAGCTCTTCCACTATATAACATTCATAAGAAAATGTTTTCTTTACACCAGCTTACAAATGTGTATTATCAAAATGATTTACATAAAGGCTCCCCAGTCATTTGACAACTGCAATGAGGCCAAGCACACTGGAAGATGCATACATTGGGACAGCACTTAAGTTAACTCTTAAAGGCAAATTCTTTTCTCCCAAGGACTGCAGTCAGTCTGTAGTTATGCAGCATGTTGGAATTAATCCAGTTTTGCCAGGTGCAGCCAATCCCCCATGTAATGCTGCACTAGTTATTCTGATTTGTAATGAAAAAGAAGTGGCACCAGTCATAAGAAAGAGGCACCACCATTAAAAATATTTTGCTGCATGACCCAGAATTAGCATCTCAATTTATCTAGATTAAAGCTAAATAAAAATACCCAGCTCCCCACTAGGGCAGGGATGGGAACCAACTTCTGTTGGGCTTTCCATATCTTTCCACTGCAACATGCAAGTGGTCATAAAGAGTTTCACAGCAGCCAAAGGGTTTGACCATGAAGAGAGTTAAGATGTTAGCAGAAATTCTGTCTATGAAACTTGCCGTTAACTTCAAGATCTCCCTGCACAAAGCTGGCAAACTCTCAGAAGTATCGGATGTTAAAGCCTCCATATGCTAACCCACCACTGCTCTGTACCATGTATTTTGTTTAAGGGCAAGCACAGAGATTGCAAACAGCTATTTTTAACTCTTTTCAGGGTACAGTACATCTGTTGTGTTTCTGATTTCCATTAAAAATGAGAGTCATTTACTGATCTGGCCATCATCCAGATTTCTACATGAAACACATGGGCTAAGCACAAAATAACACTGTTTTATGTGCATGGGTGCATGTATTGTATCTATTATCTACTGCAGTGATCAGAAGTACAGTTAAAAATGCTGTGGGGACTTTGAAGGAACAGACTATCACACTTATCTTCCTTCCTCAAAGTCTCTGGACTCAAAACCATCAAGAACAAGGCCGTGAAACCTTTCTTTATGTTTACATGCTGCTGCTGGGACCAAAAAAAAAAAAAACCCCGCTGACTTTGCTGACTGGAGAAGAGGATGCTGAGGCTGGGGACAGAGCTCGGGGTGTAGCAGATACCTTCAGCACAGCTGCAGAGAACACCCAGGGAGAAAACCTCCAACAGTAAGGAGCTGCTGAAGGATCTGCCAACATGGACCTCAGCCAGTAAGCCAAGCAAATTAAAAGCTGCAATCACTTCCCTGACAGTTCTCCAGCAAAACTTGTCCCAGGCTTTGCTTCCCTGGTGAAAAGCAGGAGATGATCGGCATGCACCAGAGGTCAGTAGGTTCACACTATCTGAGACCAGCAAAGGGAAGAAATTAAAACACTGTGAGGGCATCACTGAGGGCCCTGCCAGCAGCCTTTTACCAGCTCACTCCAAAGCCTGCTGAAGTCAACTGGACTCTGTTTGTAAATGCCACCAGCTTTAGGTCACATCTCAGCGCAGGGCTCCACTGCTCTTCTCTCTGCTGATTTCAAAGACAGCAATGCAGCATTAGAGAAAAGAGGGATGCCTTCCAATAAGCAGAGTTAGGGCTAGAGAGGTCACACACCACAGCACTGCTCTTATGGAAACTTTGAGTGGAGAAAATATATTCACTCGAATTTGAAAATTAATTCCGAGGTCACTGTCCGGGCAACCTTTCAGCATTTGTTTTCTATGCTTGCATGCACAGAAAACTTTTTTCTAACCAGGATCCCTATGAAATCAGCAGGTCCAAAACGTGAACAGCCAGATGTTCAGAAAAAAGGTGAAACCCAAACTGTATATTTGATTTCTGATGCGGTTACATAAGCTGTCCTGGAGGAGAGGAGCCGGCACCCCGAGCTTACACAAGTGACCCAGATGGAGTTTTGCTCGTAGGGCAATTCCTGTTATTATTAGCAGAGGCACATCTGGCTGGCCAGGCCAGGCCAGGCACAGCCAGCCCCCAGCACTCACAGGGCCCAGACCATCACCATGATGGGGCTGTCAGCAACGGGGGGAGCCACAGGGCTCATCTACCTTCTGTGGCAGGTCACCAGAGGTGCCACTGGCTTCCCTCACCTCCAGCAGGGCAAGCACTCACCACGTGCCCACTCGCCCATCAGGCAGATGACAAAGTCACTTCGGATGTGCACATTCCCAGAGTTCTCCTCTTTAAGGACAATGTGATCTTCTCTCACTGTGGTTTATCCATCCCTGGCCCTTATGTGCTGGCTACATATGGTACTAATTTCACAGCCATTTTCAGAAGATGCAATGAGATTAAATGACATGGCCATAGTCACAAAGGGATGGCAGCATTAATGCAGACTCTGGGAAAAGCTCCTTGGTTTTAGCTCTAAATACGGGTGTAGCATTTCTTTCATATTGTGTTACTCCATGGCTGCCAGACTTGCCAGACTGACAATAGCATCTTATGTTACAAAACCTAGAGTTTAATTTAACTTCAGTGTCCTTCAGAGGTTAAATTTCCATGGGAAATTACTTCTAGAGAAATATGGCTTGCATATGTTTGTGCCAAAAAGCCATTTCTGCTGCTTTTCTTCTCAACTGTGATCCGTGCATATTTTATTTTTTGAATCATGACTCAGACGAAATAAAAGTTCAGCTTGGGTTTCAAGAATGCAAATGTGAATATCCAGCATCCAGGGTAAGTTTTCCCATTATTGGCATTAGCCTGCCCAAGCTGAAAGAATGGCACCTCTGGAGGATCCATCTGGCAGCAGGCAGCCCCTGCCCTCTGAATGCTGGGGTCTGGAGAGCAAAGAAAAGGGGAAAATGATTTTATAGTGAAAGACTTCAGAAGTGACTGCCACTGCTGCGTCTCTCACCTCTTTTAGGCTCAGTCCCTTTTTCTCTCCTCACTCTCCTTTACTGCAGTTTGTTCCTCAGCCCTTCTTGGCTGTCAGGTGCCAGCAAGCGAAGAACAAAATCACTTCAGGCGGCACTTCCTGTGGGGTACAACCAGGAGCACCTTGGCTGTCTTCCCCCATCTCCTGCTGCCACAGCAGGAGCAGATGAGCTGCTGCACCAGAGCATGGCCCCGATAAATTTAATGGTGGAAAAGAGGCTCCAGGGCATACAAACTGCCAGAATTTCCCTCTGGGGTAGGGTTATACATTCATTTTGTGTGGCAAGGTTTGGGTAGACGGGGTGGCTACAGGGATGGCTTCAGTGAGCAGCTGCCAGAAGCTTCCCCTGTGCCCTGTGGAGCCAACGTTAGGCAGGTCCAAGAGGGGCCTGCCACTGAGCCCAGCAGCAGCAGTGCATCTCTGGGACAACTGCTTAAGAAGGGGAATAACCCCGCAAAACTTCTCAGCCAGGAGAGAAGAGGCCACACAAGAGCAACAACCCCGCAGACACCCAGGTCAGTGAGGGAGGGGTAAGGGGTGCTCCACATGTCCGAGCAGAGACTTCCCTGCAGTCTGTGGGGAAGGAGCCAGTCCCTGTCCCTCTGTGCCATTCTGGGGACAGCAGGTAGAGAAAACACAAGTGAACTTGAGCCTGGGGAGAAAGGAACCAAAAGAAGACATTTTAAGATTTGACTTCATTTCTCATTATCCTCCTCCGATTTGACTAGCAAAAAATTAAGCTTGTTTCCCCAAGCTGAGACTACTTTGCCTGTAACAGTAATTTTTGATTAATCTCCCCCTGCCCTTGTCTCAACCCTCAAGCCTTTTGTTATATTTTGCCTCCCTGGTCCAGCTGAGGATAGAGGAGTTCTAGTGGGTACCTGCTGTCCATCCAGGGTCAATTCACCACAGACTATTTGTATTTTAGTGCAAATAAAACTGAACTCTGAACTGTTTTGCAGCAATGTCAATGTCTCCCTTCTGAGGATAAACCAAAATGCCAGAGCAAGTGTGGAGAGGAAGGTTCCTTTACAAAGGAAGTGGTTTCGGTCTAGCTGCACCCATGAGACACAATGGCCACTTCACTCCCATTTTGCCAAAGGTCTGTAATACTAAACAGGTGGAAAATCGCGTGATTGAGCTCTGAAACTTTTGTGCTGCCTCTGTAATGGGATCACCCTGGAGTGTGCTTGGGCATCTGCTACACCCCCAGAGCAGCCTCAGCCCTTGCCCAGGGCTGCTGTGCCCTGAGCAGCAGTGCAGGGGGGCACATGGGGACCTTTTGACCCTAATTTAGATGCTGATCTCCACATCGAGCTTCCAACTAACAGCTACATGACAAGAATCTGGAAAATGGCATTTCCCTTAGTGCATGAAGTACCCTGTGGACTGCAGAAGTACTTCATGTTCCCGTGCGCTACTCCATAGGCAGCAGATGGGATCAGTCACACATTGTCAGACCTCCATCAAAGACTCCTCCCCACCCTCCACAAGCCTTCACCCCACTGTCAGAATCACCCCCAAGTCCTACCCAAACTCCAGCACTTTCCAGGGCTCTGCCCTTTGCCATCTGCACCCCCCACCCACTTCTGCCAGGGGTACACAACAAAGCATCCATCAGGTCTTGAGTACCCACAGCGCTGCCTCTGCCAGATCCCAGAGGCAGAAGGCACAGCCTACCTGTAATTATTATTAGAAGGAACTTATAATTATCCTTTCTGGGTTGAGAAACAATAAAAGAAAAGAAAATCATAATTATAAAGGAAGTGTTCGTATTGCACTATGAACACCTACGCAAATGATACCCAAAGCTGCATCTCACCATTTGTTATTCCCTTGTTTCGTTATTTTTCTGTGTCCTTCATTTTCAGTCCTTCTGTGCAAGACATTTTGCTCTTTCGCTTCATAATTTTGTTCTTTAATTTATTTGCTCCTATTTTCCTTTTGTTCTTCCTTTGATCTTTATCCTTTTAACTTTAGGGCTTTTTTCAAAAGCTTTTTTGTAAACTCTGACAGTTGCAACGTGCTGTCTTTGATGCATTTTTGAACTTGCTGCTACTTTGCTCTTCATGCAACTTTTATTTTTGTTTTTGGCTTATTTATCTGTGGGACAGAAGCAATCAGATGCCAGGAACCTCATTGCATCACTGCACACTGTAACTACTAAATGTAATTTTCACTTCATTACCTCTAGAACTTGACTTGCCCACCTCAACTCCATTTGTAGACTGGAATTCTAAAGTGGGCCCTACGGATAACAAGCAAAACACATCTGTGGCCTTAGTTAAAGTTCTCCAATATCATTCATTTGAGTCTCGTAGAACTTAGTCCAGCAAAGTGGGGATCATTAGTGAGTTGGGAAGGAACTCTGCTCACATTTATGGTGTTATTCACTACAAGCTGAGCAGGACCTCTGCTCCTGGTGATGGAATTATGTGCAAGGGCTTCACCAGCCTCTCACTTCAATCTGTTCAGTCCTTGAATACCAAACTTCTGTTGATTTCAGTGAGCAAATGAGGAGGCCAGGCAGGGTTTTGTGGCCCACCTCAAGCTGAGGGAATCAGATCCAACTGAAAAATCCTCTTCCTATCACATCAAGGCAAAAAAGCTTTGAGCCATGGCACGACCCCTTCAGGGATCTCAATCACTAGCTCCTTTTCAGAGCTACACCAGTGCTGAATGGAGTAACCCCTATGCAAAGTGCACAGAAAAGTCCCATCCCTGCACCCTGGCTAACCTGCCAGCAGGGCACAATCTATATTTGAAAAGAGCTGGAAATGAGAAAGGGAGCTGCACACCTTTGCACCACAAAATATGAGCAAAGCAGAGCTTTGCAGCCACTGTCACTACAAAGCCCATGTGCTCTTGAAATGATTAGCTCCAGTACCCATAGCAGATATGCCTCCTGAAGGAGGATTCAGAAATATGAGTCAGCACACTAGCATTTTATGTATGGCAGTCATGTCTGAAGGGTTCCACATGAGCTCTGGGCCATCCTAGCCCTGCTCTAGCTGGCTGTGCTAGGGTGTCGTGCAAAATATTTCAGAAAACAGCCATTGCATTGGCTTTTGCCTCTTCTGCATGTTTTCCTATGAGAAAGGACAGAAATCAGAGCAGACAGCCATGTACAGAGCGCTAATCCAAAAGATAATAGGAAGAAACTTTGCAAGGAGAGAATTCAAGTCACTTTATAACTAGCAAATGTTCATTTCTCACAGTGACATCCAGAATGAGCAATGCTGGGTTCCTGCCGGCTCAGCTCTTTGTGTAAAGGTTGTGATATTTTGTCAGCAAGGAAAACAAAGGTGCTGAGATGGGCTGGTCAATAATTGACTGAGCCTTGTTACTCACTGCAATCGCTATCTTGTCACCACGTCTCCGTCTCAAAGTTTCAGTTAAAACTAGTGAATCACCACACTGAAAAAGACTTCTTACTTTGAAAAAAAAAAAGGAAATTACCATCACTGACAACAACAACAAAGACTTCCTATCTGGCTTTGTCAAAGGTCACTCAGCAGTTAAGTCCATTTACACTGTGACTTCTATCAGCTGTGAAGAACATAGAACAAAGCGAACACCAATATTCACTCCTCTGGCTTCAAAAATTTCCATGGAAACCTTTTTTCCCTCCCTTCTTTTTAAGTTACCTCAGTCTTCAAAGAGCCCGACAAGGACAAAGCCTGCCCTCGAAACCACTTTCACTTTGCATGTCTGACATTCGTGTTTCCAGCCCACCTGAGAGTCACAACCTTGACACATTTCTGGGCAACTGGCAGGAGTGTTACCTTCCAGCAGTGAAGGTAAGTGAGCAACTCCTTTCACCACTGGATTACAGGTGCTGTGTGTGGATATTATCCCACCCTCCTTCCAACCTGTATTTCACCTGAGGACACAGCTCCCTTGCTGTTGGCCCTGTACAAACTCAGAACACAGAACCCTGCCCCAAAGCACCCATCTCTGAAGAGACAGAGCAGATAAATCAAATCTCATTGCTCCAACCCATACGTGGAAAACCATGTTGGTCTCTCAGCTAAATGACAAACCCAAAGGCAATTAGGACTGATTTACAATGGAGTCTATTGCAATTATGCCTCCAGCTCAGGTACCTAAATTGTCTCAAGTGTTTTTGAGCTCATGCCTTGGAGAAGCCCAAGGCCTGACAAGAAAAAATGGATACAGAAAACAAACTTGCCCTCAGCACCCTGACACATTCCCAAACTTATAGAGCATCCCTTCCCCACAACAGCACAGCTGCTTCACCACAAGGGCTACACACCTCCAACCTTCAACAGCAAATCAAAATAGCCACATCCAATCGCTAAAATTTATTATTGCAGCATATCAAAAAAAGAACAATCCAGAAAGTGAGACAGTATTAAAAAAAGTTCTTAGGGAAACAAAAACAAATTAGCACTAGAAGAGGAGAAATCACCAATAACAAACACTTGCAGGGAAAGCCCATCCTGCTGATGGGAAGAGAGGGAGAGAGACCCCAAGACATCACCACCGCCCTTGGCAAAATAACAGCAGACTCCCCACATCTTCATCGAGGCCAAGCCAGCCCTGCGCCTGCCCTAATTCAGGCTAGAAGGGGTTAATTCTGGGCTCAGGGCTGTGTAGCAGGAACTGCACAGGCTGGGACTGGAGCAGCTGCCTCAATAGGGCAACAGCAGCACTGGAATCCCCTGGCAGAGGGGGGCAAGAAGAGCCCAAACCACAAGGCAAGGGGCAATTCAGCAAAAAGGAAATTCCCACCAAGGCAAGAAATAAGGACTCTGCCAAGTTGAAGGGGTTTCATGACTCAATGACTAACCCAAATCCCAGTGCTTCAGACCTTCCTATAAAGAATATTTCAGGATTCCGAATTTCTCGTGGGGTTAAAGTCAGGAGTATGAATTATTCTCCAAAGAAGCAAGACCTAAAATACCATCATTTCCCTCCTGTAGTGGCTTTTATTAATAGATCTTGGAATTCTCCAGGCTATCCTTCCCATCAGACAAGGAGACAGAACTGAAGCAACTTCTCAGAATCACATTGGCAAGGAGCATCCAAGCTGGGGAGCCACTTGGTGTCTCCCAGGGGCAGGCAGAGGAATTTACAGCCTAGGAGGATACACTGCCTAGTTGTAAGACTCTCCCATGGGGGTTTCTATTAGTATTTTAATTTCTATTTCAGGCTGTCACATGCTTAAAATGTCTTGTGGTTTGTTCTCAATTTCTCAGGTATTTTTTTTAATGATCTGATGGAAAAATTAGCCATCCAAGAGGAAAAAAGCTCACGTTGAGATGTCAAAACATCCATACAAATCAAAATTAGATTAAAATGTAAAAAAGAATTCCCAGAAGAGATTCTTCAGTATACAATTAGGCTGTTCATAGTTTTTTATACACTCAAATGGGCCTGTGTGTGACTGCACACTGCAGTAGGTAGAAGCTTTCTGTGTGCATGTGTAGCTACACCTTGTTTCAGCATCAGGATGCATTTTCTCCTGGCATAAGTCAGGTAACGTACTCAATTTCACTGAAACTACAGAATTATTTTATGTGTAATTTAGCAAGCCACGTTTTCTACGCTTTACAAAGATTCATGCACTAACTCAGAAAGTCCACAAGGAACACAGGCTATTTGATCACAATTTTTTTAGAGAAATTAGTTGCTATAAGAAGATGAAATTACGATAACTCAAGCAGTGCATGCTCTTGTGTCATGCACATCAAGATAATTTGTTTTGACTTGGTCTCAGGGATAATTTTTAGATAAGAACACAACCTCCTAACAACTCATTTTCTTTATAACATCCTACCACTTAGGAAGGTAATTTCTCAGCCCCTCTGTGATGTATGCAAGATCACTATTCCACTTGAATGCCTTCAGCAAATGTGATCCCTCCACAGGCCCAACCCCATCACTCCAGCAACAACAAGAATTTTGTTCTTGCATGGCCAGGCAGCTCTTTGTTCCAAACAGTGGAAGAATTATGCATTGTGGCCCAGATCCTCAGCTGATATAATTAGATGGCATTTCATTGAACCCAGGGCCAGCTGATACCAGCTGAGGAGCCAACCTTTGATCTGCAGCAGCAACAGCTGAGGAGTAACAAACAGGCAGGGAAAAAACCTCCAGTTCCACTGCCTTAATAGAATAACCAGCTCAGTGCTTTCAACAGGTTGATCAAGAAATCCCGGGGGATTTAGATCATCCAGAATATTGTATCCCAAATTAAAGAATGGGGACACTCAAAAGCAAAAGGCTGGAGCTGGAAGTTTTGGCTTTCTGGAACCAGCTGAGGCTGGTGATGTGTTTCCACACGAGCCCCCTTTGCCCAGCCCTGGTGATCTGACAGGAGCAGCCCCTCCTTTCAGCACTACTGAAGTCCAGCTTGCAGCTCAGTGCCCCTTCAGGCAACCTTAGCAAAGCCACCATGGAAGGAGTGGATGGCCACACTGCCTCTGTGATTTGCGAGGGGAGATCTGGTCAAGATTCATTTAAAAAAATGCCAAATACCTAATGAAACCCTGGGCCAGAAGGCAGCCAAAAGAACATTAGTATGCATTACTGAAAAAATATCAGCACGCCACTTGAAACGTACATGGCTGATTCTTCATACACAGAAGAAGCGGACAGTGAAATCGAGCTCGTGGAATCCCCTCCTGTTCAGTACCAAGTGTATTCCTCAGCAATAAAAGTGATTTTGGCAGTGTGGGAGGTTAATATGCAGTACCCATTAGAGTGCCAGTGTGATCTGTGTTTATAAGGCAAAGCACCAATAAATTAGGTCAGCACATGAATCTTCAGAGGGAGGAAGGAGAGGGAGAGCAGGAAGAGATCCCTGGGCAGCATGGCCACAGGGGCCAGGCAAGGCATGTGATGCCCTCAGGACTTCCAGCATCATAGACAGAGGCTCTCAGAAAGCAAAATCCATTTTTCCATTAGAAGTAACAATAAAAATATTACACTGATTCAAAATGTGCAATCAGGCCTGACTTCCAGCTTGCCCTGCTGCAATCAGGCTTTACATCAGAAGGCTGTAAACCGTTATAACAGAAAATAATAGCTGGGTATGTTTACTCACCCAAAACCATGCTTCATTTATTTACCTGAATACACTATCACGTACACTGACCATTGTCGCTGCTCAGTGAGGCAGGCAGACAAAAATGGGGGAAATAAACATCTACACAGATTTCAGCAGCAGATAAGCCATTAATTCATGCACAAAACAATGAAGAAATGCCAGGACATACGACAGTAACCCCTCCTGAATTCTTGATTGTATTATTAAATAAAAGCAAAGGTAGAACATGCAAAGAAGTGCTGAGTGCCAATTTGTAATACCAAATTAAAAAGCCTGTTAGATCCAAAGCAATCCAGCCCTGTGATTGTAGCAATTCAACGTGAAATTCCCAATAACATTCAAGTACTTCAATAAAAGACTTTAATTCAGTGACCAAAAATAAAATGAAGAGTTGATGTGAGTTGATTTCATTTATATTATTGAAATGAGCTGTATGCAATGACTTATTGATGTCATAATATTCCATTAAGAACTTATTATTTTCTTGTTTACATAATGCCAGCAATTACAGGGGTAATGCTGGTCCAACACACAGCACAGCAGAAATAAAAAGCTCTTTGCCACATACTGGAATCCATATGAAGGTGTAGAGTTTAGTTAAGGAGAAATATTTAAATATTCTTTACTAAGACCAAGTTAACTTGGAAAGTTAAATAATAAACAACTATCTTTTAACAACTGCCCAAATCAGGCATGAATACAAAGACCCCGTGGCTCTACACAAACAAGTCTGGTACTTAAAAGCCCGCTTGAACAATAATCAGCAGTTATCAAAAACGTTGGGGTTTTTTATCAAGTATTGAAGGCAAACGTTTGGAGCCAGAGGAGGTAACTTGCATGCAAACATTGCACTTGCACTGAAAGGGAAGCGGCCAAGGCCTCAGTACATGGACAGGGA
The DNA here is from genome assembly GCA_013397315.1 of Donacobius atricapilla. Taxonomy (NCBI): domain Eukaryota; kingdom Metazoa; phylum Chordata; class Aves; order Passeriformes; family Mimidae; genus Donacobius; species Donacobius atricapilla. The sequence continues at coordinate 963,790 of WBMY01011916.1, read as the reverse complement.
TGTAGGACTGAAATCCAGCTGGCTGGACACAAATCCCCATTCCTTTCCTTGCAGCAGAAAAAGGGAACCCTTCCCTAGCAGGGGTGGATCACACAACCCCCAGATCCCAGCACAAGCACAAACTCTCTTGCACCAAGCTCACACTAGCCCAGGGCCAGCAATGAGGTTTTCCTGGGAAGCTGCACTAGCCTGGGAATACCTTAGACCCAGTCCCTGAGGCAGCCTGCCACCTGCCACCCAATGTCCAGGCTGTCCTGACCTGCAGCCCAGCTCCTGACCTCTCCCAGTGGTTTCACACATCAACAATCCCGGGCTTCCTGACCAGAAGCCACCTCAGCCCTCCCAACTCGGCAGATCCTTCAGTTCCCACCTCCCTGCCCAGAACACCAGGCTCCCTGCCAGCCCCATGGGGTGGCCAGCAGGAATGCAAATGTGAGATTGGCGCTAATTTTGTGTCCCCAAACAGATGATCAGAGAGGTGAGAGGGGCCCCTTCACTCACACCCAAGGCACAGTGACTCCAGGACGAGAGCAGGGCTCTTGCACCTGCTCATGGGAAAGGTCCAGAATAAAACAGGTAGGCTGGAATCCTCCTGGCGTGATGGGCTACTGGGGGAGCCCACAGGGGTTTGGGAAGAGCCAGCTGAGCTCTGGCATCATTCCCTTGGCTTCACCAATCACCACAGCTCAGAGGCACAGAGGGGCTGTGACACACTGCTGGTGCTGATCATTACCAGCCTTCAGGACAGAGGAAGAAAGGCTCAGGAAACAAGGAATTATGCATTTCCCATGGCCCAAAGCAAAGCTACTAGCTCACTCTCTGCCAGAGCTCACCAACTGGCCAGTGCATCTTAGATCACAGATGACCAAGCAGTGGCTAAAGGCATTTGTGGATACTGAAGCTGAGAAACAAATGCAGAGACAGCTCTCTTTTATTCACATCTCTGGGGCACTTTGCACTCCAGGCAGAACTTGTCCACAAAGGTCAGTTACAGAAGAGAATACAGTACATCTACCAATCTCACATCCTTAGATAAAACTCCAATGTTTAAAAGGCTCGAGGAATAAACAGCTTCTGGAAGACAGGGAGATTCAGTTTACAGGCAGACACAATTTAGATGAAACCATACTTAACTAAAAAGCCAATATGCACTAAAGGTCACACTGATGAAAACAAAAACTTGCAGTTTCAAGGAATTAATTACTTGTTCACAGTATTGTCATTTTCACCTCTTGAAAGTCATGTAATTAACTGCATCTAGTTGCTTCCATTATATTTCAAAGCCAGTCTCCCTTTCATTATGTAACTTATGCATGGAGTTACAGCCTTTGACACAACCTTTTACTGTAAATTCAAACAACTTGAAGTTAAAGAACTCACTTAAGTAATTTGCAACTTTCTCCTCAGACCTGTTCAGTTTCACCCCATCTAACATCACAGACCTCAGTTTTAGTAGGTCAAACACTAAGAAAAAAAACTCTATGTAGCTAAAATTTGCAACCTCCAAATCCTACTGCGCCTTGCTAAAGGAGATAATGTGGCATATTATCTATCCTCACTTGAAGTGCTACAAACAGCTCCCCCAGAACTTAAAAAACCACAGCACAGTGTAACAGAAGTGATATGCAGGGAATCACATACCCTGCACTCACCCCTCACTGGCTTCTGCTGCCCTCCTCCATTACCCATGGATGTCCAGACAGCC
>WBMY01011916.1:875306-959649 GCA_013397315.1 Donacobius atricapilla | reverse complement strand
CGGGGTCGCTGGGGAAAAAGGGGAGCCCTTCGCAGGCGCGCCCGGGCGCGTTCCTTCGGAAAATGAGTGCCCTGGAACACGGAATGATCACGGGAGCGCCGCGAGGCCGAGGGGTCGGTCTGCCCCGTCTGCAGCTGCAGCCCGGGAAGATGCTGCCAGAGGAACGGGGTGAGCTCACAGAGAGCCTTCCTCTCCAGCGCCTTCCCAGTCTCCCAGCCAGAGGTGAAGGGGCTGAGCAGGGAGGCCAGGCAGTAATACATTAACTTTTCTCAAAAGCAAGGTCTAGTACCACAGAGGCATTCATCCTGGCAGGTATTTCCGCTTTCAGGATCTGATCTGGGCTGCATTTTTCATCCTCAATTAATTCCCAGTGCCCTGCACCTCCGCTGCTCTCCAGCCTTCAAAGCAGTCAGTTGCCTCTGTGCCCTGTTGGCTCCTAAGAAATGCTGAGAAATTCAATGACTGAAAAATCAAAAGGGTTGTCTAATACAACAGCACCCTCTTCCAAACACAGTGACATTGTAATGTTTAAACAGCTGCATTGTACCGTGCAAAAGCTCTGTCAAGCTGCAGAGCAGCCAGCATGATCTAAACCCTTAGAAAGAGAGGATAAATTAATTCTGATTTCTGCCCCATGAGCATGTGAATTGTCCAGGCCCCTTCCATCTAATAATCCTAACTGACTGTGAAGGGAAATAACCTGGAAAGTTTTGTGTTCTCTGAAAGAAAAAGGAAAAAAAAAAGTCACAAATGCCTGAACATCTGGAGATGACTGTAAACACAGAGAACTCTGTGTCAAAAATATGGGTTAGTCTGTTCAGTAGGTGAAGAGCGAAATCAACACTGATATCCACAATGCAGCTGCCTGTTGTACACATTTTCCTTAGTGACTGCAGCCAAAATTCACAGAACTGAAGTGAAATTCAGGAGGTAGTGATCATTTTAATGAATTCTTTGCTGTAGTAGGTTCCTACTGCTCGGGAAGGGGCAAGACCAAGCACTTCTTTAGCAGCCAGTTCAGAGTGATGCAGTTTCTCTCATGCTCCCTCTTCAATGAGGAGGAAGGAGTGAGAGCATTGGGCACCACAGGTTAGGTTCTGCTGCACTCTTGGTTTCCTGCCCCACGTCCGTGTTCAATAAAGGTTCAGGGTGATGCCGTTGTTCGAGTCAGACCTATAAAAGCTGTGTGCAACATAATGCAACCTAAACACAGGGAAAACTTGAGCTCTGTGGTTCTGCTATAGAAGGGCCCCTGCCAGCACTCAGTGATGCCACTCTGAGTTTTGCTCCTGACTTTGATGGGTGTTAAATCAGGCAGGATGGGGGGAAGTGAGAATCCATCTTCCCATTAGCCCCAGGAGAAGGCTCCTGGTTCAGGGAGGGTTTCTCTCCCTCCTGCAGCACTTTTCCTTTACAAGTTGTCACATAATTTTGAAGCCCTGTTTCTTGATGCATTTTACAAATTGTAAAATTATTTCTTTCTCCTCAACTTTGGGTTTTTGTTGTATTTTTTTTTTTTTGGTGGCAGGCAAAATGAAGATCATCATGAAGAATTTTTGCCAACTGGAGAAACCTCCATAGACTCCTACCCAAACTGGTTAAAATTCCACATTGGCATTAATCGGTACGAGTTGTATTCCAGACATAATCCTGCAATTGAGGCTTTACTACAAGACCTTGTCTCCCAAAAGATAACCAGTGTTGGTATGTTTGGATATATGTTATTTTTTTTTATCATTATTTGCTCTTTGCTCAGGATCTCACTGCAGTTTGAGTATTTTTTGCATGGCTTCTCTCCAGCATCCCTGCAACTTTGCTTTCCGACCTCCCTGCTCATTTTCCTTGCTAAACATAAAGAGATATTGCCAGCTCTGTATTACCTGAATAATTGCCAAGTCTGCCAGCAAGGCAAACCCCGTTTGTGTCGGAGATCCTTTAGTCACAATCAGGCTGAAAGTGCCCCGCTCAGTTATTTAAAATAAATACGCTGGCAAAAAAAAAAAAAGAGATGGCAGAAAGCAGACAGCAGCTTGCACGAGGTAGATTTGTATCACGGGCTGATTATTATATCCAAGGCTGTGCCTGGCAGCCCCTGCCTTGCCAAGGAAGGAGAGGCTGCCCTGCAGCCCTGCTGCGGTGGCTGCCGGCGCATCCGGCACCGCGAGCTCTGCGGCTGCAGGAGCTGCAGCTTCCCCAGGAGCTGCAGCTTCCCCAGGCACGGCAGGCAGCTCCAGGCAAGCCAGCCTCCTGCCGAGCAGAGCTCAGCTCTGTTTGCTCTGCCTGTAAATCCACAACAGGGATGTGCCCATGTCAGCCTCTGGCGCTGGTTAAACAAGGTGACACAGTTGGGGGCTTTTCTCCAGGGTTGTTTAATGGCAGCGCGTGTCTTCTTGAATTTAGCTGCGTAGCTGCACAGGGAAGGAAATGTCACAACCTGAGGTGAAGGCCCTGGGATACCAAACAAGTGCACACCCCGTGGTTTCCAGAGGTAGGGAGTTGCAGCACCGGCAGTGGTTTCCATCCACCAGGCAGAAAATGGAGTTACTTGTGCTGACCACAAAGTTGCAAAGTCCCTTTCAGAGGGATGAAATAGCAGGAGCTCTGTGAAAGTGCTGATGGTGTGTTGGCACTGTGGGATGAGGTCAGCAGGTCTTTAACCCTGCAAGGCAAAAATTCCCCTGGCTTCAGCAGGAAATGGCCTGGGCAAGAATAGCTCAAGCAGCCCTAAGGTTTACATTTTCCATTATGTGAATCACGGCGGCTGCTGAGCAGGAATAAAGGAGATCCTTGGTCATCAGGAGCAGGCTGGTTTAGCTGGTGGGGATGGAGTAGGTGTAAAATGCAGGATGCCACAGGATACCTCCCGGTCAGTGAATCTTGCTATGCGTTGGCTGTGCTCAGAGCACTGCTCTGCTGGAGCAGCACCTTGAACAAAGCAGTTTGTGGTGCCCAGCTGCCATCCCACGTGTTGGATTCAAGGTTCCGGCGGATTTCTAGCTCAGGAAAGATGACAAACACGGGCTTGTTTATTAACCTGTGATGGGTTTCCTGTCCCCAAAGGTCTGGATGGGAGTGATTCGTTCAGGGGGTCATGTTTGCCCATGAGGCCATGTGTTTTCCCTTCCCCTGCTCAGCGGTGACACCGCAGGTAGCAGCAGACTGCCCGTGCTCCTCTGGTCTGCACTGGAGGGTGACGAGGGCACCGCATGGACACAGCCTGGGTCATTTTCTCCCTGATATATCCCTTGCCTTTCCTGACCTCGCCCCTCAATACCCACCAGTTTCTGGGATATTAGTGGCACGTGCAAATGGGGATTGAGCCAGCACTTTGTAACACGTGTGTGAACATTGCTCTTGGGCACATGAGGAGGGACAGATGCAGTCTGTGCCCATCCCTGTCCCTGCAGAGAGCAGCAGTGCCCAGGCACTGGCCAGGCTGTCCCCAGAGGGGCAGAGGTGATGCCCAACTCAGCCATGTCCTGGCCCATCTCTTGAGGTTTGCACAAAGTTCAGTGGCTGTAGCCGTTTGTACCACATGGCTGCTGAGTTTTGATCTTCACTCAGCCCCCCATCACTCCAGGGCTCAGCTACATTGTCTGTGCAGGAGGAGAGCAGTGTCTGCAGCAAACTCAGCAGTGCTCAAGCCATGGAGTCTGTCCTTTCTGCAGAGCAGGGGGGTGGCTGAGGTGGATTAGGGATGTAGAAGCTGGTCAGAGAAAAAGGGAGGCAGGAGCAAGAAATAATAGTTTAGTGCTCACTCTTCACTTGATCTTCTGGGGCTTGGTGTTCACTTGTGCTTCTGGGCGTGTGGCTTCACCTCTTTCTGCTTCTGTTGGCCTAGCAGCAAAAAATTCTTATCATAAAAAATGGGAGTGAAATCCTGACCCTGGTGACGTCAGTGCAAGATTTTGCCACTTCCCTCCCCAGGGCCATGATTTCACCTAATGTGTCATACAGATGTATCATGGGGTTTCCATTAATTCTGATTTTGATAGAGCTTTCAGATCAACGGGGGGAAAGGGCCGTGGGACCACAGAGGAGGATTTATGGTTGCCATTACGATTCCCTTTGGGATTGTCTCTGTTAATGTTTGAACAAGGCTCTTAAGAGCACGGTAGGGCCTCTTATGCCTCTTAAGAAAAACACAGAGCCATGGTTTCTAGCAATGATTCAGGATAATTTCCATAAATTAAACCATGAGGTGTATTTGATACTGTTCTTGGCCACTATGGGAACTGATAGGGAATGATTCCGACACATAAATCCCAGTCGAAAATCAAGTATATGGAAATGGAAGGGGACTTTTTCCAGTATAGAGATGCCAGGATCTGAGTGTTGGTGTTAGCATTCACTGCCTGACCCTGTGGGGATTAAGGAGCTTTGTCAGCTTGCAAAGAAAGAAAGAGCATATTGCTAATATACTTTTAAAAATTATTTTTTGCACAATGCAACTTCACTTATTTTATGTTGGAAATTCTTTGGATGTTTAAAAATACATGTTTTAAAGTAATTCCTGCCAGTTTTCAGCTTTACTACAGAGCAGCAGAGGGATTCAAAAGCATGTAAGCTGATTAATAAAGAGAAATATATTTGACCAAAAGACATTTATAGGGCTGTTACATTCTTTGCATATTCCTGCTTATCTTCTAATTAGCCTTGGTTTTTTTCCTTATGGTCAATTTTTGCTGGGTTGTTTTTTTTTTTTTCTTTTTAAGGCAGCTGGAAAGATGTCAGGTTAGGAGTATAAAATAAATTGAAACGTTGATAATGCCTGGTCTTCAGGCTTCTTTTAGCAAGCAGGACAATTAAATATACAGGGTTACATGCATTAGATGAAATGGGATATGGCTTTATCCAGTTTCTTCCCAGTACTCAGATTTACTTTGGCTCTAATAGAATTAGATTATTTGCTTGATACCTACAGTAATTAGATCCAATCTGCAGCAAAGCAGCATTCTTGGCCACACCGTGATTTCTCTGCTCCCCCTGCATTATTTATGGGTGAGAGTGGGGACCAGGCTGATCCCCCACATCTGCTAGAACCACTCACTCGACTCTGTGATGTGCAGTGGTATTTTAAAATGAAAACGGTGACAGAAGCAATTCCCAAGAGCAGGGAGCACCAAGGTGACATTTTCTTGATGTTAAAGTTTAAATGGAACAAATCCGTGGATGGGAAGGAGCATCCCATCCAACTCCCACAGTGACACCTAGAGCTGGCCTGGAAAAGGACAGGGTTACCCAGGCTCGGGCTGAGGATGTTTCTGTGCCCTGCATCTATATATATACATATTTCCTATTCATTTTGTTCAGCATAAAGGGATAGCTCTTAATTTGATTTAATTCACTGAAAATTTCCTCTTGCTGTAAATAGGGGCCTAGAGAGAATTGTTTTTCCACTGAGCACTGAAGCCTGGTTTTCAGAAGCACATGCACAGGCAATTGCACATTTCCTTTGCCTTTCATAGCTGCTTATTGCATGCATAAATAACCACAGTTAGCTATTTCCTTGCATATTTACAAGATGTCTGTGCATAATTGTGGCAGCACTATCAGCAGTTTAACACCAGCTCTGGCATGGTGCATTGGAGGGGCACTGTGGGCTTGGTCTTGCTGTCCAGAGGAGATTTCCTGTAAACAGAATAGACTTTGTAATTCCTCTGAGTAGCTGGGACTTATTTTTGATTCTTTAAGTTCTCGGATTGTGAAGGTTTGGAAACATTACCTGACTGAGGTAATTTGTGAATCTGTGATGCCTTCAGTTGGTACAGGCAGTAATTAGAAAGCGAGTGTGTGAGATTACTCACACTGGGAATAAAAGCTGCAATTACCTGAGGTGGACTTCTTCAAGGCAGGGAAAGAAAAGAGAAAAAGGAAAGACAAGATGCTAAATACTGAACATAAATTCTGACTGTAAAGAAAATGGTGAGAATTTCATCCAAAGGAAAGGAAGAAGTGCTTTTGAGAACTGGTGAAAAACAATGAAATGTCGCATCTGATTTACTCTGTAAGGAAACAATCTGCCAAGAGTCAATAGATTGATTTAATGTACAATTCCAGATGAAAGGAGGGGATTTAAAATGTACAGCGAAGCCTTAGAATAATTTCGCAGATCTCTTCCCCTGCAGAAACCTTTTACTTTCTTGACTAAATCAAAAAGTCCTTTAAAAACAAGTTATCAGAATTGGCTGAACAAGGACAAACTAAGGGATGATGAGGGCTTGGATTTATTTTTAAATATGTTTTTTACAGCTTGTACAGGGCCATTTCTCCAGCCTGGGGCAGAGCATTACTTGTTAAAGCCAATCAACATGTTTATGTTAGACTTAAGCTTGATCTATAAATAGGAATCCAAAATGGATCTGAGCATCCTCTGTTTCAGATGTTAACTGCATCCCAGGCTGAGAGTGTGTCTCACTTCTCAGGCATTAGCACTGCATAATTAAATACATTTTAAAATGTTTGTTGGATGCTGACCAAAAGAATCAGAAAAAGTTCAGAGATGCTGTTGGGACTCTCTCCATCAGAAAACCGTATGGTTTAGACAGGCTGGTAGGATCAGGGCTGTCATAGAGCAAAACAGAGGAGCTGGAAAGCCAGACCAGTTGGAATTCCAAATCCCTTTGGGTCAAACCTCTCTGGGCAGCACTGCCAGCAGCGGACAGTAGCCAGGAGCCCTGTAGCATACAGATTGAAAGGATGACTGCGAGGTGATAGCTGGGACATCTCTTGTACTGGATGGGTTCTGTGGCTCAAGGAGGGAATTCAGGATTTGTGTTGGTGAGGTGACAAGGTGGGGAAGTAGCAGACATGGCAGGTGGCCATGACAGCAGGCTCAAGGATGTAAATGGAGTGGGGATTTTTGCAGGCTTGATCCAAAGTCCGTCAGAGAAAACAGAAGGGATCCCACCAATTTCACTAATCTTTGGGCGAGACTCTAATCCCAAACATTCAAGCAAAAAAGATATCTCAGGGAATTTTTTGCAAAGCCTCCTGAAGTTAGGAAGATTTCTGATCACACCCTAGAGCCCTTACACTGGGTTAACAGGAAAGGTTAATGCTGCTTTCCATTTCCTTCTACTTTGGAGGGAAAAGAGAGGCTTTGGATTGCCTGAAGATGAAAAGTAATGATGGCTTTGGGATTCGTTTTTAGCAGTGTGCCAGTACATCCAGGAGCTGTGTGAGACTTGATTTGAAGTACCTGCTGTGAGCTAGCAGGTTTATAAAGCCTTTACAGAGCTGTTTGTGACCTGTACTGTTACAGTATATTAAAATACTTAAAAAAAAAAAAAAAGTGAATTTAGAGTTTGACTAGTGGTTCCTTTGGAGTCAGCACAGCTTTGTGTTGCAGGGCTTTTGTACAAATCCCTGAACGTGCTGATCACAGATGTAACAGATTGCAATGGTGCAGCATCCTCCAGTGCTTGGAAGATTGGATGTGCTGCCTCTGGGTGTTGTACATCCTTCAGGAGTGGGCCTGTGGGCAGCAGAGGAGGGCAGGAGGATGTCTCCAGATGAGCAAATAATGTTTGTTTGGGACAAAGCCCTGGAAGATGACAGGCCACAATGGTCAGAGGGACATGTTTACCTGAGGCTGAGCAGGAAAGGGAGCTCCTGGAGGAGCACAGCTCAGGAAAGGAGAGGGGAGCCAGTGTGCAGATGTGATGTTAAGTGATCACACAGGGGAAGTGATCTGACCTAGAGTGGATCATCTCCAGCGAGATCTGCTCTTCTCTGGCATTGCCACCCCCAAAACTCGGGCACCCTGGACTGCCCCAGGGCTGCTTAGTTTGCAGGTACAGCGAGGGTCTTGTCGAGCTCAAAAGAACAGCCCAAGCTCAGGTGTTTCCATCTCTGCAGGGATGACAATGTCGGGCTGTGACCAGCCTGGATTTGGAGGGTGGCCTTGCATCACCCCCAGCCTGGCCAGCACACCTGTGGCACTGGAAGAGCAGACAAAGTGGGAATAGCTGCACGTGAGTCTGGATAACGGGGGGAAGCCAAGGTGGAGCTCTGGCGTTGGGTTGCTTTCCATGGTCCATGTGGGTTCCACCGTGCCCTGCCCTAAAGCACAATGGGATACAATTCCCACCAGTGTCCCCCTCTGGTGCTGAGTTCCAGAGTTTGCTCCCAGCAGCAGTGGAGGAGCAACTTGTGCCAGCAAAACTTGTGTTGGGGTGAGGCTGCTGGTGCAACCAATTAAGGCAATACAATAAGATGGATCTAAAAAGACAAGGGAGATGCTTTTGTCTTACTTCAGCTCAGTTCCTTCTGACAGGAAACCAGGCTTTTGTGTCTCATGGAAGAATTACTCTGAATTGTTAATCCTCTTCATACATTTCCCTGCTTGGTGATGACATCCTCGCTGTTGAGTTTGGCTGCTAACAAAACCATTATCTGTCGAGTGGCCTCAATTAGCTGAGAAACCAGTCCTTTTAGCATCTGAAACTCTGGGCTTAGAGGAGGGTGTGCTGAAACTTCCTTTTTTTTTGTTCTTTGCATTGCTGTGAGGGCAAGGGGGTTAGATTAGTGGATCTTTAAGGTCCCTTCCAATCCAGCCCATTCTGTGATTCCATGTTTCTTTGGAATGCCAGGCCTGTGGTGGTGGCTGGGCAGGGAAGGTGGTGGGGACGGCCCTGTGTCCCTGTGGCCATGGGCAAGGGCAGCTCCAGCTGCCCACACCAACCAGGGCTTCTTCCAGGGTGCACAGATGGTCCCAGGGCACCACAGGGAGGGTTTGGGTTGGAAGGTTTCTACTTCTCATTGTCCTCAGGCGCTGAGCTGGGCATGAAAAAGCCTTGTGCTCCTCCTGCCCTCAGGTGCAGATAAAATGACCTGACCTGCACAGGGGAGGGAGTTTAATCCAGGAAAGCCCCTCTGCTTCTGCTTTACCTGGTCAGTGCAAATTGCTTAATGCCCTTTTATTTCTAATTATTTATTTATTCCTTTGGGATAAAGTGGAAAGGCAAGAGAAGGCTGGGATCAGCAAAACAGCAGGGCAGGAGGGATTTCATTCCAGGAGAAGTGTAATTACACTGATCAGATTTGCATAGCATTTTGTTGCGAAAATATAGGTTGCAAGTGCTGAAAGAAAGCTGATGACCTATCAGTGATAAGGCACAGAGATGAGTAATTAAAAAGATGTACAGCTAGTGGCATTGGTTAGAGAAAAAACACGTACAAGCCCTATAGGTGGAACAAGGGCAACTTTCAGCCAGAATTTACAGAGCAAGATAACTTGACATTTATGTAGTTCTCCAGTTGACATGGCTTTTTTCAGAACTGCAAAGAAAGGGATTGATTATCTGATGATTCCTAGAAAGCATCTGTAAAAGACTGACTCATCCACACAGCCCTGCTGGCCACGGCCTGCCTTCCCAACACAGAGGTGCATTTAGGAGTCAGGCTATAGGTCATTTCATTTATTAGGACATTTTTGATTGAGGCAGCAGAAAAGCAGCTGTTTTCTGAAATGTATGTTTATATTTTTTAAGTAGCCTCGTTATCAAGTAAAATGCATTTTTGTGAATTCTTACATATATTAAAAAATACAAATTTTAAAAACATTATAATCTGGCTGTTACTGTGATATTGTCCAAGTTTATCAGAATTGTCTGAATAAATATCAGTCTTAAATTCCTGTTAGCTCTCAGCTGGGAGATGAGCAAAGCCACTGTCCTTGTCATCTTCACCATCCTCTTCTGCCCTCCCAGCCAGGCCAGGCAGCTCTGCTCTCATGTACGAACCACCTTGGGATCCCTGGAAGCTGACACCCAGGCTTGGGTACATATCCATTGTGCATAGAGAGGGTGGATTTACATATCTCCACTGCTCAGAAACAGTTATTAAAATCGCAGCAGAGATCAGAGATTGCTACAGTATCTGCTCCTACTTTTAATTAAGGAGCTGTCTGCTGTGCACTGGGCTGTGCATCCCAGCTGCAGCTGCCTTTGAAAGCACCCTCATCTCCTTTTCCAGCATGAGTCCCTTGTTAAAAGGGACTCCAAGAGCAATAAGAGATGGAGAAAACAAGACTCCAGTGGTCTGCTCCTATAGGTACTGTTCATTTGGGGTGCTTATGGAGCCCATGGTGGCTAAAAAAAGGCAAAAAAGTGCCAGGAAATACAATCCATGTTTAGTCCTGGTGAGCAGCACAAAGCCTTTCCTTGCACTCTGCTGAGTAATCTGCTGTCCAGTGGGATCATCCTGCTTGATGATGTGATACCACAGTGCTGAACTGATACAGAGAAAAAGAGATCTGAGTTGGTTTCAAGGAAACTGAGTGTAAGCAGATCCACATGTCTCTTTCTAAAGCTGTTCCGTGTTTTTCCCCCACAGCGATGAAATCAGGAGGCACCCAGCTGAAGCTGATCATGACATTCCAGAACTATGGACAAGCACTGTTTAAACCAATGAAGTAAGTAAAAAAAGCCTGTGATTTAAAGTGGAATTGTGGTGGAGTGGCCATTTTCTAAGCTGTTAAAAGTTTGCTGTAGGATGTCCCAAGGTTAATGTGTCTGGCTCCTGAGCCTTGCTGCTGAGCCTGGAGCTTCAGGGTCTGTTGATCCCTTGTCCTGCTAGACTGGTCTTTGGAAGAGATGCTAGGAGGCTTCAGAGACAGTACAGTCTTCTCAGGAATGTTATTCACTCTTAAACTCTGTGAAATCTCTCATCATAAATACTGGATGTTTTCAGCATTTCTATCTTATGTAAACTTATTCCACAGGTCTGAGCTTTATCTAGTGTCAGTGCTTCTCTGGAACATGGCCAGACAAGGGAGATGATTCAGAACAGCTTTGGGAAGTGCTAAAGAGTATTTGTCTGATAAAGTAGAATTTAATCAGTTGATTTATTGTTGTTTGTATTAAAGAGTAGCATTAGTCATTTGGTTGGGTCTATGCTGAGTCTGTGAAAATGAGTTTATCAAAGAGTGGTACTGCAAGGTAATGACTCTGGAGAGAAAGGGAAGGACTAGGATTGTGCAGCCTTGATTTGTGCCTGCCTGGATCCCATTGGGATGAGAGAATTTATTCAGATACAAAACGGATTCCTGAATCCTCACCTGTGTGTTTGTGTCGTGAGAAGGAAAATGACTCTGTGCTCGTTGTAGAGGGTTTGGCAAAGACACTCAGGGCTGCAAAATGTTTAATGGATCTATTCAGGATCTGTGTCAAGGGTACCACTGGAATCATAAATTCATTTCCTTCCTTTGTTCCCGCTGTAGGGAAGTTCAGTTAATTTCCTCTAAGATGGTCCATAGAAGACTGAAGTAGCTGAGGACAGGTGGTTTGGGATATGTGGTGGCACTGTGTTAGAGCTGCAGTGGGGAGCACAGCTCAGGGGGGAGGCTGCTGCTGGAGACTGAGATTCCCTGTTTCACTTCAGATTGTGCTGTAGATTGACTTCAGACAAGTACAGATTTGATTTGGTTTTATTTGACTGCCAGAAGGGTCAAAAAATTGATGTGACCTTCCTTCAACCCAAGTTTGAGCAGGAACCCTCCCTATGTGCCTCTGTCCTGGCAATCACAAGAAAATCCTATGAACTTCCAGAGAGCACAGGGTGTTTGTGCAAAGGCCTCTGTGTCATTTTCCAAATTGCACACAAATTTCTCCATGTTTCTAGTGGCTCACTGGCTGCCTGGGAGAGGTTGGAGGAAACAGACAGTACTGGCAGCTCAGAGGGAAGGTGGTACCAGAGAGCATCTGCTCCAGCACCTGCCCTTCCTCTCCCTGTGCTCTCCCTGAGGGTTTAGATCACCAGTGCATCAGCCCATCCCCTTTATCTGCAGGTTGGATGCATGTAGGCACAGTTCCTAGTCATGTCTTGTCCCACATGCAAAATCAAGAAGCAGGGGGATTCAGGCAGCCTTTGGAAACTGAGCAGAGTCGTGGCTGCACTGTTGGCTTTTCACAGAGTGTGTGATATGCTCCTTCTGCATGTCCTCAGGTGCAGATAATCTCTGCCTTTATCATTGGTATGACATTGTAAATCTGGGAATGCTAATGAGGTCACACCAAAATACTGCACAATGCACAGCCTCAGCAAGATGATGGATGACAACAGAGGTGTAGCCACGTTCCTGTGTAGAAGCAATTACTACCTCCTCCCAGAACAGCAGCAGAAAATGATGATGTCTTAATCATTCCCTTGGCTTGATTTGAGGGGCAGCAGCCCCCTGTTTTCTCACTGCTCTTTGCACTGCATAAACCCCTGGAAGAAGCATTCAGCATCTCTTTTCCAGGCAGCACCCCTTCCAGGAGCAGCCCTGCTGCAGTTGTGCTGAGTGTGGCTGAACACATTAGTGATTTGGAATAAGGGTGTTTGCAAGCATTTGTCTTCCCTCTGATAGCAGGGAATAGGGAGCCAGATGCTCAGCTAGCATAAATCTTCCTACCTCCTTTGGCATCTGGTCCCTCTGGCCTCTTTCTCCACCTTATGGACTGTGGTTGATGAAGTTCTTGGAGAGGTTTGCAGCATCATTTTTTTAATATAGAAATAAGCAGCCTAGAATAAATTAAAAAAAAAGAAAAAAAACCCCACAAAACCCAGGCTTTAAATCTATGAGATTTATGTTTGTAGGATGTTCCTAAAGTCCTTGACAGCTTGCATGATGTTTCTAGTGCTTCCCCTTTGCTATAGGGTACCCTTTTTATCCAGGTCCCACAAAGCTGGCTGTTCCTTCCCAGGACAGGAGGCTGTAGGTAGCTCAGAGATGTTTCTGCTCATCAGGGCTGGCAGACAGTTTTTTTCTAAGTAGTTCAATCTGAGAGCCATAAAATGTCATTCTGGTGGCTACTTCTGAGATGAGCTCATTGAAGGAAGCCCTTGGTGGGTAGTCAGGTTGTCTCCACCTGGTGCATCCTACGTGTTTCACTTGTTCCTGTGTTACCAGCTCGTGGCTTTTCAAAGCAGCAGAAATTACACTTTTTTTTCCTCATGACTTGATAAGCCTCTTCAGACAAGCGACCTCCTTCATGGACCCCAGGTAACATGACTATTAGACAGGGCTGAGTGTAGGATTTCAAGCCAGATCCCAAGGAGTATTGATAATCCAGAGTTTCCCATCCTGTCTGAGATCTCGAATGCTGAAAGCTGCATAGTGTGAGGTACACGGAGGGTATTATGTAGACATGAGGCCAGTCCCAGCCTCTGCTTGGATTTGATTCACTGGAATTGCCTGGAAAGATGTTTTTTTTGCCACACGTAGCTGTACTGAGCGTCTTCCAAACTGAATTAATACCTGTTTGAGTGGGATTGCAGCAGATAGTGGAGACCATGCCAGCCCTTCCCTGACACAGCTGGGCATCTGCTCCTGGGAGGGGCGTTCTGCAGACCTCTGGCAGCGACTTCTACAGGGCAGCCACAGCAAAATGTGCGCCCTGGAAAACTGCTGAACACACTGCAGAACTCATCTGACTGGCTCTGCCCTTTCCCAGCCTCCCAGTTCCATACTGAATTTATCCAGGGAGCAAGCCAGCTCCGGAGAAGCCCAGGCAGAATTTGGAAATGGGAAAACAAGAATCAGCCTTTGGCATCTTTTGTGCTCTGTGTTTGACATTAACTGACAGCTCTTCATCTGGTCATTGATTCAGGCTAGTGGAGCAAATGAGAGAAGTATAGCAGTCAGGGAAATGTGATAGCAGTAAATAAAGCCTGATCAGCTGCAATTATTTTATTTATCCATGGCTCTGCATCTTCATTTCTGAAATAATTGCCCATAAAGTATTGCAGAGGAGGCCAAATCTATTTATAAATCCTAAGGCCCAGTGTAGATTCCTTTACTAATTCCAACTGCATGATAGAAAAAGCACGTATTTGCTAAAACTCCAGGGAAGATTTAATGTATTTGCAATGTATCTCACAGTTAATGTGTACTTTTATTTAGCTCATAACAGTTCAATCATACAAAATTATTACCATATGGGACAGGAAAAAAAATAGCAGCCTCCCCTCCTCCCATGATTAGTGTATCTAACTGTACTAGTATTGCACATACAACATAATAAAATTTATTTATGTGATTGCTGATATCTGCAGTTGCAGCTTTCTGTCTGACTTCTCAGGTAGGGATGGGTAGAGCCATAAATGTCAGAAGAGTTTTGGCTCACTTGTCCAAACGGAGCATTTGTAGCTTTGTAGTTTTATTTGGTTTCCCCTTGTTTCTGCTGGCTCGCAGAGTTAAATAGCTGGCTCAGCCACAAAACCAACACGCTGTTTTTCTCCTCCCAAGGCTTTATTCTTGAAGAGGGAAATTCTGCTCCAGCAGAGCCAGCATTAGGATTCCTACTGCAGACGCTGGTGCCAGGATTTTGAGAGAGGTTTTTACAGTTCCTTATGGAAAAGCCAAATAGGATCAGATAGAAAATTATACCTTGTTATTGGAGTTGTGAGAAAAGTGTCCTGTGGGCTGTGTTTAGGAACGACATCTTTCATTCCCATTTTTATAGACTGCATTGTACAAATGTGTGCAAGGGGTATTCATTATAAAATCTTTGAGGCTTATTTGTTCCATTCAAAAAAATACTACTGTATCTAGTGAACTCAGTTTTGACTGAACAGATAAAAGCCAGTTCTGTTCCAACTTTAGATTTTACTTGATATTTTTAACATCTTCTTTCTTTTCTTCTCATTTTACAAGTCACAGTACAGGATTAGAAAGAGCCACATGACTGTTTCTTCCAGTAGATGAAGTTTGGATTTCTAGTCTTAAATAAAGTAGAGCCAATTAGTATCAGGGGGATACCAGGCCAGAAGAGGATTTTGGGGTTGTGAAATCCAGTCCCCTTGAATCACCGGCATTCATTAACTGATCAAACACTGCTGAGCGTGTTATTTGTAACTTTGGCTCTCGCTGTCCCTCCTGAAACCTGCTGCTGTGGAAATCATGCTGCCCATGGGAGCATCTCCATGTTCCTGCAGCCTGCGGGGCCCTGACCCATCCCAGTGCCAGCCACAGACCTGGCTGGCAGTCACAGTCCCGGGCAAACTGCTTATCTGCAGGGCTGAAACAGGCACACAAGCACACCCACCTCGCCATGTCTGCAGTGCTCCTGGGGCTACCTCGTGGCTCAAGGACACGGGTGCTGCTAACTGGGCTGAGGTCAAGCAGCCAAGGTCATAGGAAAGCTAATGCTGGCCCTCAAGGATGTGGGTGTGACACCTGGGGATGTGGTTTAGTGACACCTGGGGATGTGGTTTGGTGCCCAGCACCCTGTGCTGGGTGTTGTGTTGGGAGCTGGGCTTGGTGGCAGTGCTGGATTACCGGTTAGACTCAGTGAGTTTAGGGGTCTTTCCCAATTTAAATGAGTATATGTTTCTGTGATTTTTGCTTCAGTTGGCAAAGCACAGCTTTTCACTGGCTTTCAGATGTCATACTTAGAGTGACAAAGGATTAGCAACGTTCTTCAAGTTTCTCTTTGATTTGCTTTTAGGACTGTTCAACAAATAATGCATCTTTTGATAGGGATATTAAGTAGTCCAAACAATCCTGCTAATACAAGCAACTGTTAATCACTTTCATTTCCTACAGTTACATTCCCTTTCTGAAGTTGTGGCTGTTGTACCTGGGAAGTGCAGCCTCCAGGCTTGATTGTCATATCAATTAGTGTGGTGCAATCCTTCTGCACTGGTGGCACTGCTTCCAAGTCAGAGGAGCTGAAACGAACTCCAGAATGGAGGCTGCTGAAAGATTGCTTTCCTTATTACGTTGCATCTCATGCTGTTTTGAGGAAATACGTTTTGCCAACCTGTTGCATGTGAGCTGGCAGGCATCCAGTACAAACACACTGTTATAAGTCAACATAGCAATTAAATCAAATTGCAATGTTTTCTCTGAGCAGCTAGAGAAGTGAGATGTGCATCCCGTAGCTGCTCTGCTCGGAGCCTTGCAGGATTAGCACTTTGCCACTCTGGAATGTGCTGTGTGAAGCCCAGCTGAGCAGTCCCTGGTCAAAGTACAACCCAACCACCGAGGTTTGTCCCTCAGCCTGAGCAGTGGCACTGTGCCAGTCACTGGTTCTGTGCAAGGTGGGTTACTGGGACCTAAGGTTGAATCACCTGGTTGGAAAGGTTGAAACTGGCAATCCCAGCATTCGGTTTATGTAGGAGTATTTTAAAATTGTAAGGAATGATCTCGTTGTATCACAGAGAAGAAGTGCTTTCATTGCTGCTGGAAGGAATAATCAGTAATCAGATATTCTATGGACCTCACCTATGAGATTTGGGGCTTTTTAAGGGCATTCAAATCCTTGCCAGCCAAATCCCTGCTGAAATGTTTACCTGAATGAGACTGATAGGCACATTTGATTGTACTTATATCAGGAATAAATCTGGAGTTAACTGGATGAATTATATCCTTTGATATTTAAAGTGCATGAGATCTGAATGTGGTCCTAAATAAGGACAGTGGAGGATGCTCTGTAGTATTTTACCTCTTTAACTTTTGGTATATTATGCATGAACTGTTTTTCTCTTTCATAACTAATCCTGTTCATCAGATCAGAGTTCTTCAGTATTTCAGTGAAAATTGTGTTTCAGGACTCAGCAGTGCCTTTGGTCCAAATCTCATTTATGCAGATTGGAAAATTTGTGGTGACTTCAAGGGGGAGCTGGATCAGGATTGAGGCTGACTGATGGCCCTGGACAGCAGTGAAATCCAGTCTCTGTCCACCACCGTGCTCTGCATTTTCCCTTGCCACAGCTCAGCAACTGCTGGTTGGAATATTGATCAATCCCATCCAGCTCGGGAGCAATTTGTTCTCGACTTGTGCAAACATGTTTATGGAATGACCCCAGAGTCAGTTCTGCAGATCCAGGTAGCTCAAAGGTTGTCCATTCAGATTAGGATGTGCAGGGATCTGTGACAGCAGATTTCACTGTGCCAGCAGCCAGGAGGGGAAGATAAACCTCCTTCCCTTTCTGGGCAGCAGCTCTGCTGTGCTGTCCCAAGCTGAGCTGCCCTGGATTATCCTCTCCTGGGGCAGGGCAGGATCTGCTCAAAGCCAGGACTGGACAATGTAGTCCCAGGGCTGGGAGGGACCAAACCTTCCAACAAACCGGGGCTGTTTTGCTGGCTATCTCTGTCTCCATGGGGTTCAGCTCCATCCCATTTCCCAGCACTGGGAAGCTGCCACCCACCACAGCAGGTGAATTATCCCCCAGATCCCTCTCTCCTGACTCCCCATGGCATCTTCAGCTCCTGACAGAGAAGGCTTTGCTCTGCAGCTCGCAGAAATGCCAACCCCACAATCTCTGTCACCGGGGTCTTTTGCACAGCCTTGCAGCTTTGCCTTTTTGCTCAGCTCATTTGTTGGGCTGTTTATGGCGGATGGTAACAGGATGCTCAATATCTATTTTTGTTCTTGTCTTACACCAACACAAATGGGCAAAGATGCTGCCTGTACCTGCCCCTTACCACTGTTTGAAGGGAGACCTGAGTCTGCAGTCACATTTTACAGTACAGAATTGTCTCTGCTTGATTAGCTGCCTTCTAGGTACTTACAGAATCTTGCTAATTAGTCTTAGGAACAAAGACATGCTGGTGTTCATTTTTTCTTTAAAAGCCAGTTATTGCAGCAGCTAACTTTTTTTTTTTTTTTTTACCACAGTATATTAGGAAAGAACCATCTTCAGTGTCTGATTTTAATCAAGCCACTTCTTCACTTTAATTTTCTGCATACCAAGAAGTGCAGTCCTGTGGCTTTGTCTTTTAATCAGAGAGGCACTTTAGCTCCTCAGTTCCTTATTTCACACAGTTTGCCGTGTATCAATGGTGCAGAAAACTGAAGAGCTGGCATCAAATGCATAGTCTGTAATTTACTGCTGCTGAGTAACAGGGCTTGGCACACAGGGGACTGGTGGAGCACTGAGGTAAGATGCCCTAGTAAATCTAAGCAAAAAAAAAAAATGTGTCCACAATGTTTTCAGTGGGGTATGCAGACGCTGCTACCCTGAAACGTTCCATGGGAATTTGTCTCTGTTTCTCTACAATTTATAATCCTTAAACTAGGCTCCAGAGGCTGAAATTCAGGGAGGGGGAAATGATTTGTGCAAGACTCACAGGCTGAGGCTGTTTTCTCTCTGGAGCAGCGCACACGGCTTTGTCCTGAGGATGAGTTGCACCATACTCATCTTGCCCCTTGCGGGGAGTTCTTTTTGGATGTTTTATGGAGCTAAATTGCTCTTTCTCTGCCCCTGGTCTTTATCTCACACAGAGATAGCTCTGGGGTTCGCCACCGCTTTGGAGGAGGCAGATGGGGATTTGGCCACTTGCACCAAGGCTTGTTTGAAGTTTGTCAGCTCATTTAAGCCCTCAACATTTCTACAGGTTTTTGAGTTAGGGCAGCTGGCCATCCAAAGGGGCAGGAGATAAGCAGCAGTGAAATGGATCTGATGAAACAGCAAGTGTAGGACTGAGGACCCGTGCCCGGCTTCTCCAGAGGTCACCAGTTCAGGAAGCACAGTCTGTGCTCAGTGACAATGCAAAAATCTTGTGGCATTTAGGACAAACCCACAGCCAAAGAACAGTGTCTTGCAGGTCAAGACAGGAAGGTTTTGGAAAGTTTAGGAGATAGAACACAGCATAAATCCAAATTACGCCTTTGGCATGGTGCTGTGAGTGAATCACTGCTGTAAACTAACAAAAAAAAGTGTGTTTCGAATAGCCATAATAGCTGTTAATAACAGGTTTAAGGCACCCTGAACATTTCTGAGATTTGGGTTTTTTTTTCCTTTTCAGTGTCTCGTTCAATAGTCTTAGTACTTTTCTTCTTCATTTATAGTTTTTCAGAGTGCTGTAGTGTTCTGCATATGGGTAAATAAAAGTGAGAAAGCCTGAAAGACTCATTTGCATGTGAAGAAGTAGCAGAAACACAGAGTAAGTAGCATCTGCAAATGTGTGGGAGCTGGAGAGTAGCAGGGGGACAGCAAAACTGTTGTAAATAGAAGCAGCTTAAAGTGCAGGATTATGTGCTATGGATAATAAAACACCCCAAGCCAGCACATAAGCCAGATACTGTTCTCAGCAGCATCCAACTGATCCTGTTAGCACTTCGAGGCCCTTTTGTAAACCTTGCTGATTGGTAGTCCAAACTCTACATGCCAGGGTGTTCACCTGGCCAGAGGACACACATATGGCTGGCCATGGAGATCTGTAATAGCAGAAATATTCCACACAGACCTCAGCTACACACAGGCTGTATATGGATTTTAAACTGCTTTGGTTAGCTGGCAGCAAGCAGCAAAAGAAATGGAAGTGTTAAATAACTCTGTAGGTTTAATGGGAAAACTGGCAATAATTGGTATAATTTTCTTTGGTTTCCAGTATGACTGACTTGTATTTAGTTTGAGTCTATCTCATGATACACAAGAAGGGAATTTTCACCCAGCATATTTGTTTCCCTGTATTCTGTGCCTGTTCAAATCACCACTCTAAGATAACCCAGCCAAAATTTTCAAACAAACCTCTTTTGCATCTGGTTCTTTAGAGGGTTTATTAGGCAGAAAATCTGATTCCCAAGGCATAAAACCTAGAGATCTTTCAGCCTTTCATGTTGCAAGCCCAGGTTTTGTGTCAGGGCCCTGAGTGAGCCCCAGCCAAGAGGAGGGAGAGCAGTGCTGTAGTTCCAGTGCCAGCTCTGCCTTCTGGGCTGATGACGGCAGACAACTGACAGCAAGATCCTGGTTTTCTCCATAGGACTGAAATGTGGGGCTAGGGGTTACTGGCAGTAGAAGGACGGGGTGCAGCAAGAAGTGTTTGTGCCAGCCCTGGAAAAGGTGGGGCTGCAGCTGTCCCTTCAGCTCGACCCAGAGCCACCAGGAGGGCAGAGGCTGCTTTTCCCATTGCCTGCTTGATTTTCCTATTCCCAGAGCCAGCTAGTTTTTGTTTTGTTTTGGTTTTTTTTTGTTGTGGTTTTTTTTTTTTTTTTTTTTTTAGCCTCTCAGGTACAGGAGCTGTGTAACTGGGATTTTAGCCCAAAACGTACCCTTTTATGCTCTGCCTGACCTACTTGTCCCTGCCCGTGGGGAGCTGCGGGGGTTTCTGCTCTGCTTGTGCTTCGCTTCCAAGAGTCAGGCGTTTGTGCCCAAAGGTATCACGGTGCCTTGAAGTTATCTTGGCGTGTACTGGGTGTTTTGGTACAGAAGCTGGTTTTTCTGTGCTCCAGCAGCACTCAGGGCAGCGATGCTTTGCCTGGAGCGTGGCAAAGCTTTCGTGCTGCAGCGTGGAGGGGCAGTGCCAGCCCGTGGGCCCGGGCACTGTGAGCACGGACAGTCCCTGCTCTGTTAGCAGTCAGGGAGAGGAGATGGATTTTGCAGCATATCCAGGCCGCCTATTCAAGCCCAGGTTCTTTTGGCACCCGTGAAATTGTCTGACAACTTGTGAGCGGGCAGCGTGCCATGTGAGCAGATGGGCTGGCTGTCCTGGCAGCCAAGAGCCTGGGATGCTCAGCTGGCAGAGGGGAACGGCAGCAGAGCTCCTCTGTACTCCTGTCCAAATGCCTGTCCCTCCTGAAGTTACTCTGGGAGGAGCAGGCGCAGGGGGTAGCTGGCACGGGCACAGGGTGTTTCACAGCAGAGATGATACCCCCACATCCTGCCCTGGGCTCCTGCCTCTCCATCATAGAGGACCCGGCAGTTTCTGAGATGCTTTCAGCCCGAGCTCCCCACTGGGGACAGCTGGCACCTGCCACCATCCTTTGTCCTCCAGAGACTCACCTTGAAGGCAACAGCATAGCAATTATTTTTTTAACTACCTCTGCTAGGTGGTTTCCTGTGAGAAGTGAATCCTGAGATAAAGGGATTAAAACATCCTCTTCGAGGCTTCAGAAATTGTCACAAGGACTTTCTCCAGGGAAGGCCGTAATGCTCATCACCCTGAGGGGCAGCTTTCCTCACACAGGCATGCACTGCAAGATGATTGACATCATTAATTAGCTGTTATTAATTAACCCCATAATCTGAAGGGATGGGGAAGGAATTCCTCACAGGGCTGAATCCTGTCATCTCTTTGAACACTGGAGTCTCCTGTTCTGCTGCATTCCCACACCCATCTGGCTTTGGGACTGAAGAAGCTCATAAAGAAGGCAGGACTAATGAACAGCCTTTTACAGGCCCCCATCAACTGCCTTCATTTCCTGGCAGCCACAGTTCAAACAAGTCTTGCAGGAGAGCAGCTATTTTTATCTATTACTCGGAATTTAGAGGAAGAGGAAAATGGAAAAAAAAAATTAAAGAATTGGTTGTTGCCTTTCAGGCTCCCCTTGTTCCCTGCTGTGTAGGGTGTGAAGGACAAAGGATCTGTCCCTGATATAACACAGGTTCCACATGTCCCATCCCTCCTTCTGGAATGGTCATGCTACATAAACCCAGAATTAGGACAGGAAACCAGTCCTGCCCCTCCTTCTCTACTCCATCGTGATTCCCTCCCTCCCCATGGCTCTCCAACCCCAAACTGTGCTGAAGGGCCGAGCTGCACCCAGAGCAGCAGCACTAGGGACAGTTCTTCAGCAGGGCTTTGCTGGTGTCCTTGGAGGCTTTATTCTGCTCTCATCATCTTGAGCCAGCCCCTCTCTTGTGCCAGTTCTGCCCAGATTGACCTCTGCCAGTCTCCCGTGTCAGGCAGCAGCATGATTATAGCTTTATTTCGCTGATTTTGTCTGCATTTGCCTTTCAAGGAGCAACAATGCAGTGATTCTGTAGTCCAAGTGAGGCCTAAGGACAGAAATTGCTTTGTTTGCCCACAAACACCAGGTTCTTGGGGCGATGCCAGTCTCAGTGAGACATCAGTGCTGCTGATAAGCCAATAGTCATAATCACTGATCAGTGCTTTGCTGATGTTCTGGCAGGGCTCTGTGTCCAGTATTGTCGACCCTGCACTTCTGCTGTTGTGTGCTGCGTCCTTTGGCAGGAGAAGGAGCTTCTCAGTGATCAGAATGGTACCTGGACTGCAGGAGGTGCCCAGACCCCCATTATTTTTGGCGTGGCTGGCTCCTTTTATTCGGGGCTGTGAATCAGTGCTTGTCCCTCCAAAGCAATTCCAGGCCCAGCAGTATTAATCCTGCCATTTTGTGTCTCTGCAATTGGGAACGGCCTCCTGTTGCTGACATCTGAATTACATTTTTAACAACAATTTCCTTTGTTATACAAAATGATGCCAAAGCAAACACTGCTGTTGGAGGCTCACTCTCTGGTTTAAATAACACAGACCTTTAAATGGATGAGGACTATGAACAATTTTTATGTAGATCCTGAGTTTGTGTTGTTTACTTGCTTGTTTTTGAATGATTTTTTTTCCTTTATTTTCCCTGGCAATGTAAGCATGTCACTCTTGCAGTAGGACAGTTTGGAAAAGCTCCCCGATCCCTCTTAGCTAATTGTACTCTATGTTACTGGATTCTCTCATCTTACCCTTCTCCTAAAAAATGTATTGAATTGCCTGATACTGCACCAATTCTTTATTGCAGTATCTTCTAGATTTAAAAGGTACATGTATTGAAACTATTTTGGTGTTACCAAAGCTGTTTAATATCTGTGAACTTAAGGAATGTATTTTCTGGCACTCAGCAGTGACTCCAAAGCCCTGAAGAATTACACTCAACAGTCCTGAATTTCAAAGCCTGACATCACAGTGAGCAAGGAATACAAATCCATCAACAGGAGCATGATTTTAATTGCTTTTGAATGATTCTATAGAAATCTAAAATTGCTTTGTGGGATGAAAAAAAAATATCCCCACTTTTGTCTGTGAAGAAGTTTTAATGCTGGTGAATAAGATAGGTGGTTGCTGGAATAATACAGGATTTTCCCCCTCTGACTGTATAGCTGTTCCTACAGCTCTGCCTGCTGGGATTTTATCCTTGAGCAGTGAGACATCAGAGTTCATGAGATATTATAGGTGGCAATTGCCAGGACAGGAGAGGCTGCTTGGTGGCTGGAAGATTTGTGCTTCTATTGCATTCACTGTTAAAAAATGAGACCACCTGCCTTCTTTTGCAATGTGACCTTCTCTAGTTGGTCATATGCTGTGTTTTCTTTGTGATCTGATCTGATTTTAAGGATAATCAAAAGACCAACAGTGCTTTAAAACCCAATAATACCTTGACTCTTCTCTTACAGTTTTCCTTTCCTTTTTTCCTCTCTTTTTTTTTTTTTTAGTGAAAGGAATGAAAACCTTTGCAGACGTTTCTACATCTGGCTTAGCTTCTAGTTAAATGCATCCTCAGGGAGTGCTGGAAAATATTACTTCTTCTGTTCAGAAGAGAAGTAAATGAGTCATATTTTCCAAAATAGTTTTCAAGGAAAGGGATATCAGAAGTTGTTTGTATTTTCCTGTTTAATAGATTTAGTGAATCCTGAAAATACGGTCTGCATCACGAGAGGAGCAACACCAGGGTGTGAGTGGCTCCTTTGGCTTGGCAAATGGCAGAAGCCTGCCCAGCAGGCAGAATCCATGGCTGAGATGGGGCAGCCTGAGGGTCCCTTCCCTGTCCCACTCCTGTCTTGTGTGTGGGGTCAAATGCTGTGGCCCTCCTGGGCTGTAAAGGAAATAAAATCTCTCTTCTCATCCCAGCATTTCTGTGGGCGAATCAGCTGGAGGAGTCCCCTCACCCTACCTAAAATATGTTGGATGTCCAAAGACATCCAGGGCGCCCAGACTGGGAGCCTGTCCCACCTTCTGCCTCTCCACGTGGCTCCTTGGCAGAGAAGGCTTTGCTGAGACCCTGAACAAACCTCAGCCCAGGCCAGGACACAAAAAAGTTGCCATATCCCCCATATTCCCCCAAAGCAAATCGCTGATGAGCTAAACCTGCTCAAAGCACTCAAGGACATCAGCAGACATGGCTCAAGTGGGGCCATAGCGGCATCTAATACAGCAATAACATTTCCTGAACCAGGTATGGAAAATGCTGCTGAGCTTGTTTCAGGGAAAACAAAACAAGACAAGACAATCCAGTGGTTTATATTTTATTTAGCATTACACTTACAAAAAGGTGTTTGGTTGCAGCATCTGACATTCCTCCCTGGTATTTTCCAGGCATTTGAAGCATGTCAATGCTGGCATGTGTTAAAGTACAGAAAACCTTTATTTTGAGGGCCTTTAAATATTTTTAATTGCTTTCAGAAACAAAACAGCCATTATTCCATTTTTGAAACACAGTCGTTTTGTCCTTTCTTGCCTAACCGCGTATCTTAAAAATACTTTTTAAACAATTACATTTAAATCGTTTTTTCCTTTAAATTGACCATAACAAGCCAGACAGATCTCTTCAGGATTAATTTTCCACCTAGCTGAAGAAATTAGCTCTTGCTTTCTCCCTCCCACCTTGGAGCCGTGCTAGGATGGTTACCTGGATACCCTGCCTGTAAAGGATGTGTGTGCCGAGGCAATTTAAATAGCCTGATTTGTCATCTAACTGCAGACATCATTAGCAAAGCATTATTTGGCTGGAACACTGTAGGCTGAACGTGGCTAACTCCTCTGTGTTGAGGAAAGATTTAATTTAACCACCTGGTGACCAAATATTGTCTGTCTTTAATGCAGAGCTGCAGCAAGGCTGGTGTGAGGAATACAAGTGGTATCTGGGTGGGAAGCTATTGTCCTGCGGTGTATAACTGTTGGGAATTTATTCTGCACCAGGAGGAGGACAGCTGCTTTTAAATTTGTTGGTTCAGAATCTACTGGTTAGTTTATTTTGGGGCAAGGAAATAAGTTCTGTGTCAAGGAGAAGAGGAAGAGAAGAAAATATGAGACTGGCTTTTCATTTTTGCTGTGTAACTTTTCTCCTTGTCACAGTCCCCATTTCAATTTATTTCTCTGGTTATCATCTCTGGTTTTAAAATGTCAATTCCATCAGGATGGAAGGATCCATATGAGGAGGTTTTTAAAAACAAGCTGCTGAAGTTACAGTGATGTTTTGGATTATGTGACACAGTGTAAAGCAGAAAATAGTGGCCTTCTCTGATGGCCTGCATGTCGAAAGGCAGAAATTGGCATTTCCCTGGACTGTGGAGCGTGGTCAGGGATGTAGCCTGGGTATAACAATAAGGAACATGTAAAAACAAATCTGAGTTTTAGGAAAAGGAATTTTTAGGTTTCAGATGACTTTTTACTTTAGGATTGAATGTAACATAACCATTTTAAGGCTCTAACCAAAATCAGATCATTTATTATTAAATCCAGTGTGATTTGGACAGCTCAGCTGGTGTCTGGTGATCTGTCAGCTTCCACAGACCTCCCATCGAAGGTAACTCTGCAGCTACAGCTGAACTGCAGAAGCACCACAGTTGCAGAGCTGCCAATTATATATTCCTGAACATTCTTCTTGGCAAATCAACTCCCAAATCATGTTCAGAAATCACAGTCTTAAATGAAGCACGGCTGCAAAATATTCTGCTGATCTATGGTGCAAGTCCTTTTCCTTTAGTCATAATTGATGTTACAAAATATTTTATGGCTTCTGTCATTAGTATTCCCAGTTGGCTCAATCTACAATTTATCTCATGCTGTAAAAATGCTAAGAATTTTCTACTGATTAGCAGCAACAGTAGGGCATGTTTCTACATTTATCCACATGGGGTATTTTCGGGTGGGTAAGGAGTCTTTTGTCTTTGAATTATAATGTGTCTAGACATTCTATTTTTGTTACAAATCTAGCAAAATGAAGATGCTTTTCAGGTAATAATTAAAATCTTTCAGTGACATAAAGTCTACTGTACACAAGGCTTCAGGATAATGAATATATTTATTTCCAGGAAATCTACAGTATTTTCCTTGTCATTTGTAGGACTCAGCATATAAATAATGCAGGCCATGCTGTGCTGATTTTCAGTTCATACCAGGAAATTATGCCATTAAAAATGCCACAGTTCTTTCAGGCACACACAGACACAGCAGGTAACGGGAATATTCATGTGATGAACAGTGACAGAAGCAGCATTAGGTAATGCATAACCTTGCAAAGCACCCCTTAGACAATGAAATTGTTTGCAGTAATTATAGTGTGGAATGAGACTGTTGTTTAACTTAACATCACAGCAGCCAAACTGTGATCCATCAAAGTGGCTCTGAAGCTGTAACCCAGGGTTAGGACCTGGAAGTGAAAAATAAGGTGAAGGGAAATGAAGAGCTCTGGATTCTCCCCCGCCACTCCAGACACACAGTTGATGAGCGTGGTGAAAATGGAACTTCTTTTAAGCTGTTCTGGAAATGTAAAGTCCCCATAAATTCCTCCCAGCCTTGCTGTTGTCTGTGAGCATATGTTGCTTTTTGAAATCTGCAATTCCAGCGTTAAAATCTCCCCTCTACAAAACCAGCAGTGGCTCTTGCAGTGCTCAGACAGTGAAGATCACACGGTGTGTAAAAGCAGCATCGTGTCTCTGCTCAGAAAGGTGAGACTTGTGTGCTTAGGAAAGAAAACTTACCATCTCCCTTTCGTAGGCATTACTTATGCATAAGCAGAGCTTTAGTACGTGTTGCAAATGGAAATCAAGTACATGATGTGCCTGGAAGGAGTTTATCCGACTATTTATGGGCTGATCACATTTGGAGCTAGAGCTGGCTTGGTTATTTTTAGTTGAGTAAGGTTACAGTAGTAGTCACATTTATAAAGAAGTGAGAAAATTCTCCTGCAATGCACAGACCTTTCTCGCTGGATCTCCTTTCAAACCTCAGTGTCCTGGCACCCGTGTCCCAGAGGAGAAGCTGAATGCCACGTGCCAGGGGCTGCCTGTCTGATTGCAGGTCAAGGAGCCCCAGCTCAGACACAGATTTGGACTTGCACAAAGCAGCTTTGTGGGTCTTTGTGCCTTTCCTCCTTCTCTCCCAGCTCTGCACAACGCACTCCGATGGGCTTTGCCTGCTTGCAGCCACATGCTCTGCTCTGGGAGCGGACCAT
This sequence comes from Donacobius atricapilla, assembly GCA_013397315.1. Lineage (NCBI taxonomy): Eukaryota > Metazoa > Chordata > Aves > Passeriformes > Mimidae > Donacobius > Donacobius atricapilla. Next base: position 932,755 of record WBMY01011916.1, on the reverse strand, counting down.
GACTGCGCTTTGGCAGCCCAGGATAAGTTTTCCCATCCCTCCGAGGTGGGAACTGCGTGGAGTGCGGGTGTTTGCCCGGTGGTGTTGGAGGAAATCAGTTTTCTGAGCTGGCACAAGGGAGCTTTGTGCAGGAGGGAATTCGGCTGGGCACGAGGCTCGCTGTGGAAAGGTTTGGCTGGATCTCTCAGAATAGTTCAGAAAGAAGGAAAAATCTCGCTGTCTTTGGAAGGAAAAAAAGGCCTCAATCTTATTTCTTATCCTTATCTTCATGATAAAAATCAACAATTTCAAGCTATTGGTCTTTGATGTGCCTCTAGAAAGAAATTCCAATAATCTTAAAGATGCAGATATGATACGTAGGTCCATCATTAGCATGAATCATTGTTCCATCTTTCTTACAAAGAAAAGGAATTGAAAACCATTAAAAATCATGAAATAATAAGGCAGAAGCATATACTTTAATATGGTCATCTATTAAAAATGCACATTGTGCATAAATAATCAGACATATCAGCAGGGAATCCACAACTATCTAACAACTAAGTTGCTTTGCAATTGCCATCTGACCTGTAGATAAGTGGAAACAATGTCTTCATTAAGCTTGCAGAACTGAATATTAATCATTAGCAAAACCAGCACTGTAAGATGAAGGGGAAGTCTTGCTATGTCCCCGGGAGCTGTGTGCTTGTACCTAATGGCAGGCTTTAACTATTAAGGTCATATCAAAAATAGATCTGCTGTTTGTCCACGGGGCTTACTGGTCTGTTACAAAGGCAGTCGGATTTAGGATGTCGTTTAAAGACTTACTTTTCTGGGAAGAAAAGGTGTAGCTGGAAGTATGCCCTAAAGGACTTGACTTCTCTTGACTTGTCCTCTTATTTTCTCCTCTGGGTGGAAAGGATTAAGAACAGCTGAGTGTTTAATTTTTATAGGATTTTATGAAAACAGTGGGGGATTTTTTTGTTTGTTTTCAGTGTCCCCACTGCTCTGGCCTCTGCTCCTGCCAGAGCTGGGTGGTGGAAGCAGGAGGTGATTCCCTGACGTTCCTGGGCCACCTCCCATGCTCTCAGACTGAACTGTAGGTATGTAGGTGAAATCCCCAGTCTGGAGAATGTGACAGTGTGACATCGTAGCACCAGCCTATGTGATGCTGGAAATCAAAGGGTCGAGCTAATATTTTTAAAGAGGTGATGAAAAAGATCTGTGTAGGTATAAAAAATGCAATGTCAAATTTAATCTTCTCTGCATTTGGGTCATTTTCCTCATTTTCCTGGAGGTGAGCAAGGGACCCCCTTTATTTTGTTTCTCTTGGTTTCCTTTCCCACCTGTTTGAACCAATAAGCCAGTTCAGTCTTGGAGATGTTCTGGCTGTCTGTAACTAATCTTGTAATACTTTCCTGATATTCATATTGATGTTGAGCATTTCTGTCAATACAATCACTGCCTGTGAGCTGCATGGAAAACAGCACACAGGAAAAAAAAAAACCAACAAAAAAACCCAGGTTTAATTCTTGCCAATATTTGTGAAAAATGAAGATCTTCACTCAACTTTATTGGAATTTACTCAGGCATTTGGTAATAGCAGTCTACTGGAGATTGATTAAGGAGGGAACTCAAAGGACCTGTAATAAAACACACAAATATGGCTTGTGTATTCTTTGCTATCCGAGATCTGAGGTCCTGAAGGTGTCAGACACACAGTGGGCTTTAGACAGAGTTGAAATTCCAATATTAAGATTCTTCAACTCCTGCTCTAGCTTAATCCTGCATTATCCACCTTGATATTGGCAAGAGCTCTGGCGGATATCATGGATGTATTCAAACTAAATGCTAAAACCAGAGGTTGTCTTCTGTCCCCCTCATCCAGGCACAGATGGGAACGGGGTGTTTGCTGTCACAGGTGGCTCATTTAGTTACTTGGTTGAGTCTGCATCTGCACCACAATTCTCTGTAGTCAGTGGGGAGCTTTTCCCATGAATTCACTGCCCTTCAAATTTGAGTACAGGCAGGTCAGGCCCCAGTTTATGAACTGGCTCTGTCTTTCCTGATCCAGTTCACCTTGAACTCACGGCAAACCTTTCACTGAGTAGAAGCAAAGTTGGATCAAACCCAGAGGAAAAACAGTAAGTGCTGCAGGAATGGGACAATGAAGCCCAGTGGTTAAAGCACACAATCGCTTTGCTCTGCCATTTACTTATCCTCACAGTAGGAAAACTGAAATACAAGTGTCCTTGGCTTTGGGAAAAACATCATTCTGTCTTTGAAAACAAACTGCTGTGGGCTGTGCACACACACAGCTATCACACTGTACATACAGTAGATAAGCTTCACATTTTGTAGACATTTAAACACAGTTGAAAATTCAAGGAGAGGTAACCAGACCTTCACTGTTAGGGAAAAGCAGCTGCATGTCATAAATCAGCTGCACAAAAAAAAAATTAAAAAAAAAAAAAATCTGGCAGCAATATCATTTCACTAAAGCTTTTACTGCACATCTTTCGCATAATTTTCCTCCCCTCTCTCCCTCTTTTCCTCTACTCTTGCCTCTTTTTTTCACGTGTTGTTTTTTCTAAGCTCTGCTTTTTTTATCAACCCTCTCACACTTTATTGAAGCCTCCCCTTATCTTACCAAACATCCTCAACGTAGATAGACTTTAAATTAGCTGAAACAAATGTCTAAGAGAGGGGCAGGGGAGCAGACCTGTTTCACATTGAGCACTGGCTCAGCACAGCCAGAGGAAAGTGTTCCCTGTGTCGGTCTGCACACACACACAGATCTCTTTCTTTTTCTCCACTCCAGCTCTGAGTGGGTGCATTTTTGCAACCCACCAAGCGTGAATATTCCCCTGCACCTCGAGCGTGGGAGTTCACCGAGTGATTGCACTTGATGGGAGATGTTTATATAAAACAGTGATTGCCCTGAGCAGCCAAGCCAGCCACAGCCTTCCTTCCCATGCACTGCCACAGAGTTCTGAGTTCTTCCCCTAACATCCTTTTGCTCTTTATCTTGTCATATGGAATATTTTACAGAGATTTCAACAGGTCTTTTTTATTTTATTATTTTTTTTAATATAAGAGGAGCCATTTAGGCCAATACTGAGCCCTTTTGAAATCCCACATCCACTGTCATTTTAAGTGATTCTCCTCCAAACCTGCACCTCCATTTTTTTCCCTAAAGTGCTGTGTCTATAACTGAGATAAAAGGAGGAGAGGGATGATGCTCTGTGGCAAGCAGGCACTGTATTTGCAGCTCCCCAGCAGAAGGGCCCACATGGAGACCAGGAGGTTAAACTCCTCCTTCTCAGTGGAGGTGGAGAAGAGGGAAGAGAGGCTAATATGGCTTGATTTTCCCCTGGGAATGACCCAGTGACTCCCTGTGGGCTGCAGAGCATGACCCCACCCTTCATGCAGTCGGTTGTAAGCTTAAAGGACCCTGATGTGTAATTTCCAGTGTAATTTGTGACTCATGTGGTGCCTTAAATATAAAGTGTGGATTAGCAGGGAAGGTTTCCAGCCTGGAAAAGGAGAAGTTTAGAGAGAAAGAAAAGGGGTTTTTTTTTTACAGATTTGTAAAACAGGGCGATTATTCTGTGAAATGGCTACTAAAAAAAGCTTCCAATCCAGTACGCTCTTCCTCATGCAATAAATGAAAAAGCAAGGCTGAGGAAGATAGAGCTAACTAACTCAAATTTAGCCAGGAAGTGAAACATTTGGTTTAATATTAAGATGATCCAGGGCTATGTTCTACTTGAGAAGTCAAGGCATCCTCTGACTGAGGCTGAGGACCGCTGTTCCCAAGTTCTTGAGAGGTTTGGGAGCACCCAGGGGTATTTGCACTTGTAAGTCACCTTGGCCGCCTCCAGGCAGTAAGTAGCTCCCTGAGAAAAGCTCAGAGTGGTGGTACCAGCACATTCCCAAACGTGGAACCCTCTGCAGATGGAAATGATCCAGGTGGGAGATGTGTGAGTGAGGGGAAATCCGCCTCAGAGGTGTACTGATCCCCTGCAGGGCTTTGCAGTGGGATGGGGCCAGTGCCAGAGCTCAGCTGGGGAATGGTGAGCAGCAAAGTGCTGCTCCATATTCCTTGTTTAGGCAAAATTCTGGTTGGGAAGAGAACACGTGAGAAAATGAGGGGTTACCCACAAACTGCAGAGCCAGCTTAGGGCAAAGAGTAAGTTGGGCACTCTTCACAGAGATTGTGTTTGCTGACAGGAGCGATAATGAGGCAGGAGTTAAAATAAAATAAACAAGGAAGCAGAGAGGTTGCATAGTTTGCTTTATTAGAGCAATGAAATAACCACACCATATCAAAGCAGTTCCCTTTCCTTTTGTAGCCGTGAAGCAGTCTGAGGCAGGCAATTACACCTCCTTTCCAGCTCAGAGAGGCACATCACCCTTTGCCACGAGTGAGGAATGTTAACAGCAGCAGGAAGGCGAGTTCAGGGGTGTGTGTGCTTTACTGGGAAATCACACCTCCGAGGAATTAGAAACACACAGTCCTGGGGAGCAATTACCTCGAAGTTACCACTTGCCTGCTGCCCTCAGTGTCATAATTACGCGTGATTCTCAGCGTCTGGGATTGAAGCAAGCTTGAAAAGCAAAACTTGTGTTTCTCAGGGTGAAAGTCCCCTCTGATGGGCAGAAGGATGGAGCACCAGTGCATCCTCTGACCTCTCTGTGGGGCTGGGGCTGAGCTGTCTGCTGGCACTCAGAAGGTCTGGGGTTTTACAGGAGGAGGTTGCACAAGATGCTCTGATCCCCTCTTTCTCATTTTGTACTGAAACTTTGATATATGTAGCTGGTAAAGCAGCTCTACAAATAAGAATTTCATGTCCTTTTTTAAAAATATCGGTCCACACATGATGTAGACTCTGTCCCATTAATGATTTTGATGGTAGTGATTTGTCTGCAAGGTCTTGGACACTTAACTCAGTGCAGTTCAGGATCCAGTAGCTCTTGAATGATAAACTGGAAATACAAAGCCAAAAGTGTTTGAACTTCTGCATGGGCAGGTGGGAAGGGATGAGGGAGCATGCTCTTAGTTTGGTTTTGGTTCCTTGGCTCCATGGTTTTGGGTCCTTGGGAAAGCACAGCTCTTCTATACAAATGCAGATATAGATGTCAGCCATGACATAAACCAGTGAAATCTCACAGGATTTTTCACTTTTACAGCCAGAGCCTAAGCATCCTTTATTTATTCTTCAGAGCCATAGGTTTTATTTCTGTTACATGATCTTAAGAACTGTAAGAACAGCAACACTTCATGAGTGAGAGAGAGGGAGCCATGGGGTGCAGAAATCCAAACTCTCAACTACAAATTGCAGGAGGGAGCCTGGGCCAAGTGTGCTGAATAGAGAGTGCAAACACTGTGGTGCTTCCAGTGGTGTCAATACAAAGTTCAGACAAATTCTGGCCTGGAGAGGAGAACGCTGGGTACGCTGTGCTCATGCAAGTTGCTCGTACTGCCCCGTGGCCACTCAGCACATTCCTCTACCTGGCACAGCTCAAAAGGCATTTCAGGAACACCAGAGCTCGCAGAAGTTGTCTGAGCCTTTCTAGATCTCGTTGTGTTTGCCCATGTGGGGCAGGAGACACACCGAAAGGCAGGATTTGAGCCTCATTTCACTTATAAGGAGTCTTGATCACACCAAGGAGCTGCAGGGCTCAGAGTCAAACAGAAAGGTGACATTTGGAACCTACCAAAGCCCGGGGCCAAGCTGACTTGTGCTTTTGGCAGAATGCTTTTTTTGGGGGGAAATGATTTTTTCCCAAAGAAGTTGTTGTCATGGGTGGAAAGGAGAGGGAGAAGGAGAAGGAGAAGGAGAAGGAGAAGGAGAAGGAGAAGGAGAAGGAGAAGGAGAAGGAGAAGGAGAAGGAAGAGTTCTGAGTCTGGCAGGGGCCAGGGTGAGCGGCCAGAGCTGCTGCTGGGATCTGGTGCTGATGGCTGGCTCCTTCTTGTGAAGTGCTGAGCACAAAACAGCTCCGAGGAAGGATTCAGTCTGTGCTGGACTGTCAAGGACACACTCAGTTCACTGGCTATATGAGTGCCCAAAGTTAAGCATGTGCTTAATGAGGCTCGAGTGCTTTGCTCAGGGCAGAGCTGAATCCTTAATAGCTCCGTGTTTTTGCAGCTTTTGCTGAAAAACAGGGCTAATATTTTCCTGCTTCCTGGGAGATTTTGAGGACAAACTTAGTAGCATTCATGGTTCTCGTAATGATAGCAAGAAAACTTATGAATAAAAAGCAAGGAATTATGTATCAATATATGAGACTCACAGTAATTACTTTTTCCAACCTATAAACCTATTGTGAACCCAGGAATTTCAATGGGCATATACATCACGTACAGTGAGAAGAAAAAATCCAAAAAGCTGGAAGAAATTTGAGCTCTGCTATGCTTCTAATATGTTTAATGTTATTGTTCCATTAAATCCTTGCCCTTAATGACCCCAGACATATTAAATAACATTCCCAGGGCTGAAGAAATGCTTCAGACTTCTAATTTTACACATATTTTTTCCTCCTGTGCTCTCATACCTCTAGAAGTGTTGTATATTGAAAAACCTCTGTAGAAAATACTCTGCAGCCTTTTTCCTGAAGGAAAACTGCAGGTAACAGGGCTCACGTGGAGCTCTGTTTGCTCTTGACAGTTTTTCAGAAATAATTTTTGCAGCTGTATCATTTTTCATGTTTGCAATTTGTGGTGAGCAGACAATGCACAGTGGAGCCTCAAAGGGATAAATCAAGGGGGAAGATGACAGAGATCATGGGCTTGGCGTGGCAAAAATGCTCACACTGCTTGCTTAAGAGCACAAAGGAATCTAGGCCATGCAAGGACAGAAAATATTCATGGTGATAAAATTTCTTAATGAAGATGTCTCTAAAAAGACACAGAATATCACTGCAATACCTCATTAATGACGTCTCCTGCTTTTTTAATTGCTGTGAGGCTTTTTTCTCCCTGCTGTGACAACAGCATTGACCACATTAACATTGGCACTGAGAACTCTTTTGTTGTGCTGTCAAATACCTTTTAATCTTTCAATTCCTGTGTGTCAAGTCAGGTTTCTATCTCAAGCATGAACCAAACCTTATTTCTGGGTCAAGAATTTTTTTTTTTTTTTTTTTTTTTTTTTTTTTTTTTTTTTTTAAATCTACAGAGTAAATTAGTGGCAGGAGCTTCCCAGAGCTTGCCTTTCTTTTCACACCGTGACTCATTTGTTTCTGTGTGCAAGCCCTGCTTGTTCTGGATGATGGAAAAACATTTCCTACCCAACCAGCACTGCCACTTAGCCACTGTGGAATCAGTGCTCATCTGTTCCCTACATTCCCTCTTCCCACCAGCATCTCAAGGAGGCAGGCAAAGATGAGTTTGCAGCCAGAGTAAGCTTTGCCCCCCTGTAATTTCTGGGGGTGTGTGCTGCCTCCTGTGCAATCAGGGCTCCATGGATTGTAACCCTCCTGCTGAGCTCCCTGGGCAGGGGGAGGCTTCTCTAAATCAGGGTATGCCGGCCTGAGCTGCTGATTTTGAGAATACATACTTCAATCCCAGTGCTGCCCTAAAGCAGCTGTGAGTGTCACAGCTTACAGCAGAAGCAGCCCTGGACAGAGCTCACTGCAGCAGCTGTAGGAAAAACATTTTATTTCCCTTAGCCCAGCATCCAGCAGGGCTGCTTTTCCAGAATAACTGAGATCAGCCCCATAATGTTGGAAAACTCATCAACCTCAAATGCTTTTTTAAACTTGGGTGCTTTCTGACACTATGCCTGCCTTTTAAAGATTCCTTAAAGGTAAAAAAATATTGCTGTAGCACCTCACAAGTGTTTGCAGGGCAAATACAGGCAAATGTTACAAAGAATGATCCTGCTTGTCTGGTCACATCATGCCCAAAACACAGCAGGCAGTGTTGGATATTGCTGTATGTGCTGGATTATTCATTAAATGACTCTCTGTACATCCATCTGGAGCTGGGTAGCGCTGGAGCTCATCTCTCCGATTTTGTAGGGCTTACCTGCTCTGAAACAGTATTTCATTTGGCTTTCTTTACAGCCACCTCCTACAAAATTATTAAGAATAAGAATCACAACAGCCTGTGAATCTGAGCTGTGACCAGGCTGAGAGCTCAGCATCCAGCACACCCCATCTCCTCACATTCCCAGGGGACAGGAAGGGGACCAGTGGCTGTCACACCAAAAAGCACGGGTGGGGAACTCATCCTGACAAATGTGCTTACTCTAATAGATTTTTTTTTTCCATTTGCTTTTCCCGTGGTGACAGTCAGCTACTTACTGGGCAGACCTGGAAGTAATATTCTGAATTGCCAAAGGAAATTTTCCCAGTTGATCAAACTCTTACGTGTTTTGTGCTGATCAGAGATTCTCTTCATGTCTTATGCATTTGAAAGCACAAAAGAATGAATGAAAAAGAGCTATTCTTCTGAGCTGGTAGACAATGAAATGATGATTGGTAAGATTATGCCTTGACTTTACTGTCAGCGCAATGTCAGTAAAAGCAACAGTAGAGAGAAGTTGCATTTTGAGATATTAATACCACTAAAAGAATCAGAAAAGCCCCCCAAAAAAGGAAAATGTCTGGGTGTATTATTATTTTTATAGTTTAGTGGAGAATAAAATGAATTTTTCATATTCTTGGATCATATTATTTGCCCTGATTATTCATCCCTTCATATCACATCTGCTTGTGTAGACAGGAATGGCAACTCAATGTTTTGCTCAGGTGAAAATCTGCTTTTATATATACTTATATATTTATATATGTAGACATCTAGTGCGTGGGATGGCAGGAACCTTCCACTGGTGCTGCTCCTAGCAAGGGACTGACTTTTCACAACCTTTTCACAAATGCCCTGACCTGTGCAGAGGAATTGGAGGTTGCTTCTTTGTCTTCTAGCAACAGTGCTGGTTTTAATGGCAAAGCCTCAAATAGGCTTTCGGGGCTCTGGGTTGGTTGGATTTTTAATGAATTAAAAATAAATTAATTGTGCTCAGTAAAGAAGGGGCTTCTGAGCTGAGGAATCTGCAGTCTCAAGGCGTTAAGGCTTCGTTCCCAGGTCTTGGCTTGGGGATGCTCTTTTCAGGAATGGGAGCCAGTTGTTCAGGTGTGTTTGTCACATGTATTCCCCCTTGGAAAGGCACTCACATCAACTGCAGCAGGTGTCTCTGGGATGGTTTTGCCCTGAGCATGGAATGAGGAGAAAGAGCAGGGCTGGGAATCAGCAGGGAAGGAAGGCCAGCACTAGGATGAGAGGGCCGTAGCTGTGGGATCACAAAAGTACATTTTGAAGATCACGTTAGAGCAACATCTGTCAAGAATGGTTTAGTTCTTGCTGATCTCACCCTGGGGCCAGGGAATGGGCTAGGTGACCTCCTGAGCTTCTTTTTGCTTTTCCACTGGAAACAGAACGAAAACGCACCTCAACACACTGTTTCCCTGTGGATTTTCTCTCCCTCTTTCCCCCACCATCCTTCTGTGCCAGGTAACAAGATATTTACGTATACAAATGTGCTTTCAGAAGTGTACTGTTATTCTCTGCATAAGAAGTTTATGATTTATGTTAAGTTAACTGGTCCTTGAGCATGTGCTGTTGTCAAGCTCTCTCCGTCTGCTCAGGAGAAAAGCACTCCGGGGCTGGCACGCAAGAGCATGATCTGGGTATTTATCCTTTTGGCAGTTTGCTAATTATTCCTATTGCTATCACATCCCTGAGCAAATTTCTGTCTCTCTGCCACAGTAAATATTCTCTCATTTTTTCAAGCTGCAGAGCTGCTACTTAAACTGGAGAAGCCTGACTATCCTGCAGGGGCCCATATTGTCATTTGGTTGATAGCAGTGAAACAGGCCAAACATCCTTTCTGTACCACTCAAATTGCATGTCTTTGCATTCCTGCGTTGGCCACTCATTTTCTGGCCCATATTCTGCTCTTGTAAACAGCTCCTATCGTCCCTGGGAGTGCTCTTTGTAGCACAAGCTTTGATAAAGCCAGAGCCATCAGCTGCCAAGACTCCATAAGGAGTCAGAAATAGGCACCAGATATCTCTGCTACTGTAGATGTGGCTGCATTAGCGGTATCATTTCTCTTCCTAAGGACTTACTAAGCCATTAAAATGTGTTATAAAATTAAATGGCATTTTTTTCCACCTGTTCTAACTGGTGCCAAGTGCATTGAAAACCCTCCCAGATGATACAACTCTGCATGCAAAATCTCAGTACCCTCCTAAGGACTGCAGCTGCCTCAGAGACACCTTTTTTTTTTTCTTTTTCCCATGGGCTGCCTCCTTCACTTAGAATAATAAGCTTTAGATGATCTCAGGGCACTCTAGATCCCCCTGCTGCACAATCCAATTTGACATAAGTGTTGCATGGAGGGGAGGGAGGGAGAAATCTTGCAAGCAGACACCGGACTTTCAGTCTGAGTTTTCCACTAGTACAAAGAAGAAGTTCATCAGTGAGGGCTTGGGAGATTTCATGCCTGTCTGTATTGGAAGAAAGGCTCTCTGGAATTGATGGAGCATCTGTGCTTCAGTGGGGTGCTGGATCAAGGGGCTGCCTGTGGAGCTTCCAAATGCAAAAAATTCCCAAGTCCATTCCAGGCCGTAAAATCATTGAAACAGCAGCAAACTGCTGAGTGGCCATCTCTTAGTCTTGCATTAACTATCCTTTTAGGCTTGTATGAGCTATATTTTATCATTTAGGTAACACTGTGTATAAACTGCTGAGCCTGCAACTGGGCTTCAGGACAGGTATTTAAACACCTTAAGTTCTCCACGGGAAGAGAGGAAAGCTGCTTTCCACAGGAGAAGAATAGCAACCTATAGCTGTGGGTAGACCCAGTTAATCTCTTATCTGTTCCGATAGCCAAATTGTGCTTTTATCAGTGTTAGTCCTGTCCCTGCCAACGCAATTACAAAGCCTCACTGGTTTATGTCTCTTAGTGAGTTTGCTGCTGCCCAATTCCCCTGGCTGGGTCAGGCAGGGGCTCTGTCTGCAGAATGGCCCGACCAAAGCAAACCTGCTCCCTGCTGCAGCAAAGCTCCTCATTGTGCTCCCTAATCATCCCTAATCCCAGCGGCTGCTTCCCCTGATTATGTGTCAGAACAGGAGGGTAACCTATTTAAAAGGAGCTCTTTTCCAACCACCAGGTCCTCTCATTAGCTCAGGGACGTGGGTCTGACACAAGAGGTGTCTCAGAGGCATCTCTGGGCTGCAGCCTGGGAAGCCAGCGTGTGTCTGTCAGGATAACACTTAGCTCACACTGGGCTCTGTGCCCTATTTTCTAGCTTCCTGGCTGCTGAACAGATAATAGAGCCCCTCCAGAGCAGAGGAAGTCTGGCACTGAGCAGGATTCTTTCGAGTAATGCGTGACCCTGGTGGGTATCAATCCTGGTGGTTTAGGCAGGTGTGTGCCAGTGATCCTGGAAACTAAATACAGATTTCCATGGTAAAGGTTTACATTTTATGATACTGTTTTCTGAAATACCAGAGAGTCTGCAGAGCCTGCAGTCACCCTGTCGTGATTTAGTTCATGAACAGCAAAAAGAAAACTCCTGAGAAGTTATTAATGTTGAGGCTGGGGAACCAAGTAATTGGAAAAAAAAAACATAAAAAGTTTACAGAAACATTGAAGAGAAGCTTGAGACTTTACAATTATTTTTGAACATGAATTACTATGTTGATTTATCCAGATACTACTGAACACCAAACCAGGTCCCAGCCATAGCTAGGAAGGAGCTGACTCACCAGATTTACTCATGACTGTTCATTTATCAGAGCAGCTTTCTCTCTTCTGTTTGTAAGCATGACTCACTTTTATAGCCACCAGATCAGCTCACAGTTGCATCTTGTCTTGTGTCAACACAATCGTGTCCCTGTCCTGTTTAAAATCAGTCTTTGCTTCCTGTGTTTTTTCTGAGTTGTGCCATGGTGGGAAAATCTTCATGGGCTTTGATTTCCCCTTAGTTCTTATTCCTTCCCTACACGTGTTACCATGCTGATTTGTCTTTTCCTCACGCTGTAATTGGGCTGGTGCCACTGTGTAATTTTTAACTGTGTGCAGTATCAACAGACCTCCATCTGTCTCTCCTCCAGAGCTTCCCAGCCTGCCGTTATAAATATCTGCCAAGTCCTTCTCCAAAGAGAGGATCACCAGATTCCAACTGTTTGCAAAATAAGAGCTGCTGCCAGCAATCCTCTCCCACCGTCTGCAACCTGTGCAGAACCTGTCCCTGCTCGGTGTGGGGGGCCCTGCTGGTGCTGAGGAGCTCACTCTGGAATTCACTGCCCCCCAGAAGCGTGTGCTGCTGCAGAGGGTCTCTCTGCCCAAGTATCTCATTATATGTGTCATTTTATTAGATAACCTTCAATAACCATCAGGTGATGAGACCAAACTAACTGGTAGGTAGGGATGGGGTGGTTTTTTTCCCCCTTCTAAAATGCAGTTCTGATTTAAAACATGGTGTGGGGTAGATCAGTTCCGGTGTTGTTTTAAAAGATGTTTTACTTGACCTGGAAGGGTCTGTGAGTTCATTCCCCTTTCCCAGCCTGTCACTTAGGGGATGAAGACCAGTTACCATGATCTAAAGCTGGAGTAACTGATTGGACTTGCTGAGAGCAGTTTGATCTTCCCCCTCTCTATATTTTTACATCAGAATAGGCCATTAGAAGAATTAGCAATAAACAGACTTGATTAGATTGTGCACAGTTAAAAAAAATAGGCAATTTTAAACATGGATAAAATAAATTAATGTATCAATGCTCTGGCTGGGGAATTCCCAAGGAACCTCTTCAGGAACTGCTGCAGACGTCAAATTAAAAATAAATGTCTGCTTGAATAAAAACCTGTCTAGTTAATGTCAGATCCAAGGAACCGGGTTTCTGTTATATCCGTGGAAGATAGGAGTAAGTCAGCACAGAGGATATTTCAAGGGTATTTCAGGAGAGGGTTTCACGTTTGGATCTGCTAGTTCTGGAAAGCTCTGCAGAAGGATATAAGGGATATAAAGCATCTTGGGGGGTTGGTAAATCCTCCTTCCAGCCTACTTTCTGAATACCATGGTATTTCCAAGAGGCAGAGAAGTGGGTACTATGTGTTGGACGTGGGCATGGACCATGTGAAAAGTGGCTGGAGGGTGGTTTTTGTAGAGGGAAGCACCTTAAGCACTGCAGAAACTTGGGAGTTGTTTCATGATGTGTCACCAGGTTCAAAAAATACTGGTATTTCCATTGTCTAGATTGCACTGTGGATTTGGTGTCTGTTTTTGAAGGGCTTGGGGCAATCAATTTCATGATTTTCTTAGGAGGGTGTGCTACCACTTAATTATACATTCTGACAGCAGAAAAAGATGTACAAACAAGCCTGCAGGACAGCTGTACTTATTCCCAAGTGAAAAATATCCACAGCCATTGCTGAGGATGGCAGGGAGCAGAGGGAGCAATGAGAGGGAGCACAAGCTGGGGCAGGGCTGGGCTTGCAAGGATGAGACCCAGCCCTCAGCTAAGTCTGATTTTTCTGGAGCAAGATTTTCTCATAAATGAACAGCCGTGGGTTTTTTTTAAAGTGTCCTGGTGATAAAAAGCAGATGGCATTGATTAGCTAATTAGGAATATTTTCTGCACCTCATCAGCTGTGCTTGATGCACGTAAAGTTTGTGATATCTTGGGGTGAGGATTTGTTGAAGAAATCAACCCTTTTAAAATCTAGAGAGGAGGGAAGGTTACATACAAATATGTAGTTCTATGTCCAGCAGAAACAGGTTCATCTTTTTTTCTTCCAATTTATATTCAGGGCTCATTCCTTCATTTTTGGGGGGAATATGCACAGTGAGGTTGCAGCTCTCCTAACTCTTGCCTTGACTGCTATAAGTGCATTGTGTGATGCGCCAGAGGTTCTGCTCTCCCCTGTTCCTCTTTGTGGGTGTACTCCTCGCCCTTCTGCATTTCTTATGGAGACAAAGCAAAATACTACTTTTTATTTTATGCCAGGCTTTCTTTTAGCTTGTGCCCTTGTGAACCCTTTGTGGCCACAGCAGCTCCCTTGTAGGACTTCTGCCAAGTGTGGCTCCCTCCGTGACCACTGCTGTGGCCAGTGCTGTTTTGCCAGAGCATCCCTGGGGTGTTTCAGGCCACTCTGACCTTCAGTTCTACTGGACAAAAGACGAATTCCTTGATGTTGTTCATGATTTAGGGCAAGATGGAGCACCTTGCCAAGATGTTCATGTAAAAAGGAATGTCTGAGAAAGGGTATCAGGCTTTTAAACCCTGCTGGGTGTGCAGCAAAGTCTTCATACAGCCAAAACCCACAAGACTTAACTGGTTTCTCCAGCAACTTGGAGAGAGCCCCGGGTGGGTCTGTGGGCACACACCAGCTCTGGTAGTCACAGTGGTGGGCGGACACAGCTTCAGATCCCCAACAAACCCAAAATTAGGACTTCAGTGGAGGTTTGAGCTCTGCACCAGCACCACCCCAAAGCCTCTCATGCACCGAGGTCCCCATGCAGAAGCTGTACTTCAGTTGCCAGCAGGCAGCACGGGTGACACATGAGCTGTCGGCTGGGCCACTTGTGACAGCAGGGAGAGAGAAAGAGCTTTGTTTTCCTCCTCTGGAGAGCTGTCCTCCCTTACAGATGCTCTGCAGGTAGCTGGGCTGTGTCTGTCTCCTTCTGAGGATTTCGAAAGAGGTTGAGGTGGGACCCAAACGTTGCACTGGTCAGCTGCTTGAGCTGTGCTCCTTCCAAAAGGACTGGAAGTTGCCTGAAGTGAGACAGAGATTTGCTTCTCTCTTACACAGAGCTTTGTATTTTCCATGTACTGTGGTGTGGAAGCTTTCGCCTTCCTGTTTCCAGCCTTCCTATCAGAATGACATTTTTTATTGGTTCTCGAACTGAAGAAACAACAAATTCTGTATCCTCTCTCAAGCACATTCTTGTTAATGTTCTTTGAAACATGACAAGTGTCATGGCCATCAAACTGCAATGATCCCATTTCTTCTGAAATGAGAAAAACATGTCACTTTTGGCTCTTAGTAACACAAAGGGGGAGAGATGGGATGGGAGCTGCATGGCTGCCAAAGATGAAAGAAAAATGTTATTACTTTTGGAAATTTCATAATTACATTTAATGATAATTTAATGAAATGACATTGTCTTCACCGCTATTGCTAATGAAATGTTTGAGAGTGATAAAACAGATCTTGTTAAATAGAGCGAGAGTTTTGAGTGGAACAGCTTTGTGACAGCACACTGCCTGCACAAATCTTGAATTCCTATTTTTTGTTAGAACGGTTTAAAAAAGAAGATGAAATGAAGGCTGCATGGCAAATAATGCACAAATGAGGTATTTAAAGGTCTTCCATTAAGCAAACAATACTGAACTGCTGAACAGCATGCTGATGAGTGAGCACTGCTCCTTAGGAATGCAAACCCTTCATTAAAACACTTCCCTTGTTTTCCTTTGCAGGCAAACCAGAGAACAAGAGACCCCACCTGACTTCTTTTACTTCTCAGACTATGAGAGACATAATGCAGAAATAGCAGCATTTCATCTGGACAGGCAAGTAGAACGGACCTGCATTAAAAGAAGAGGGGAAATACTGTGATAAGTTGCTGTGCTTGGCCATTCCTGTAACTGAATTATTTTTTAAAAGGGGAAAGTGGAACAAAGGTGACCAAATGCCATGAATAAATGAAATGGCAGATGATGAACGAGTAAGTTAATAATTAGGAAATGAGACTTACTCTGGGAACGAGAAACCTGGCAATAAGTAATTCTCAAAAAGAAAGAGAAGTTGTATTGAAGAGAAGCTAAGAAATTAGTTTCCCCTCTGATCTTGAAGTACAAATGGAGAGGACCCATCTCCCAGGGAACGTGTCACGTTAGTGTGACTCGAGGCTGGCTCACCCCAATTAGCCCCAGGGCACCGAGATCCAAAGGAGACATGGGGAATGGTGTGAATATTCAGAGAGGAGTAATTGAGATGGAAGGGAGTTCTGGTTTCACAGCAAAAAGCGGGGACTGTCCCGCTTCAGGAGCATATTTAGGCCTCAAGTCAGTGGGAAGGAGAGGGCAGTGGTGGCCATCGCATGCTCCTATTGCTGAAAATGCTTCTCTCCAGAGTTCGTGCAGGGGGTGGTGGATACCCCAAGACTGCAGCCTGCCCTGCCTGCCCAGATTAGTGGTGGGAATTACTAATTAGTGATTAACAGCATGTCTGGAAACAATGGCATTTCACTGAAGCATCTTTCACACCGTGACAGGCCAAGAAACACCCTTTCAAAAGTGCAAAGCTTTGGGACCACAGATAATTTGGGAGTTTGTGTAGCATTGCTGCCTTCTGGGATGATGGCTGGGATATGGGAACGTGTCAGTGGGTGGCACAGGGTAGGTTTGCCAGTATGAGCCAGTCCTGTTCAGATCCTTCAAGGATCTTATCTATTTTATTGTTGTTGACCTTGGTGTTGATCCCTTCTGCGTTATATTTGATATTGCTGTTTTAAGCAGATGGTGCTGTAGAAAAAAACATCAGTGGAGTTCCTATGGGGGGTATGTTAAATATCCACACACTAAGCAGGAAAAGCAGTAGCTACCCAATGTAGAAAATCTGAACAACAGACAGTGGATATAGAAATCCTGCCTATGGGGAGACTTTGTAAGGGGTCTTTGCTTTTTTACTGTATCCAATAGCAGAGCTTCATAGAGAGGTTTTTATGATCTGTGAAGGCGGGGGAGTTTGGGGTAGGGAGAGGCTCTTCTCCCAGCCTTCGCCCGTGGGAACATTCTTGGTCTCAGGGAGATTGTTTAGGTTGGTATAAGGATATTAAAACATAGAGGAGCAGAAGGAAATAAATCAAACACATACTGAGGCTGTCAGAAAAAGAATTACGTGGTGTTTATGGAAGAGAGAGGCTGAAATCCCATTCCCTGAGTCACTTAAAAAACTGGTGAGCAAAATGCGTGTCTTAACAATCATGAAGTAAAAAAAAAAAAAATTTCTGTCTCTGGTTTTTAGCATCATATGCATGTTAATTATTGTGATGGAATAATGCCCTCCATACTTTTCTTGTGTTTTACTCCATACTACGTAGGCAACACGGAGCTCATTGTAACCAGGACATATTTTGTAATACACTGTATGAGGAATTACCCAGTTTAAAGTTGATGGGCTTTATACTCCTCAAAGACCACAGATAAATGCACCTTCAGAGTGTAATGAAGCTTCCTAAAGCCTGTAACCATCATTACATTTTAATCCTTTGCGTAAACTGTGTCCTTTCTCCCTCCTGCAGGATCCTGGATTTCCGGCGCGTGCCCCCGGTTGCAGGCAGGCTGGTTAACATGACGAGAGAAATACGAGATGTTACTCGGGACAAGAAGCTGTGGAGAACATTTTTCATCTCACCAGGTAGTCCTGGAAATAACACTCTATTCTTCTCCCTATCCTGCTGAACACACACTTAAGGAAACGATGTGTAGATTGCTTAATTGCTCTGATATTTCTAATAAAACTGTCTTCTAGACCTTTGAATAAAAATAAATGTGGAGACATAGCTTACAAAGAAGACTTTATTGTTTTGAGTTGAGTGCCTTTTCCCCTTGACAAATTATCTGCAGAGAGAGGCTTTTATGTTCGCCAAAGCAATGTATTCAACAAATGTTTTATGTAGAACAATTTCTAAGGCAATTTTTTCTCAGTTTACCCAGAACCTTATTACCCAGTCCATTAGTTATTCAGGGGTGTTTTTTCCCACTGCAATGTGATCTGTCACTTCTGTTGGTCAGGTGAATTTATTTCTGGGTTTGACTGGAGGACTAAACCTAATTTCTCAGAGCCATTCAGGTTTTATTACAACAGGAGTTTGGACAAAACAGCAGGAAATAGATGTGTAATATATCCTGCTTCCAGCTCAAATTCTCTGTTGGGCTAGAAGTGACCTGAAATGTTCCCAGTCCTCACTCTTGCTTCCAGGGCTGACCCAGAAGCTGATCCCACTCTCTCTTACTTTTCAGTCTTTCACAACATTTTGTGGACCTAGTCAAGAATGGAGTTCCACAGGGTGAGAATTTTACAAGCACAGGATAAAACCCCATTTGCTCACCAGAAAATACAGCTGGAGTAGGGAAAAATGGGCAAAAGGTGGGAAAAAGTGACAGCATCTCTGTTTAACGTCTGGGATGCTAAGATGGAGAAATTAAGGCTCTGAGTTAAGGCACAGAGATAATGTTTAAGTTTGTTCTTACATATAGAATTTATAGGTTATAGGTTCAATTTACAGCACAGCGCCATGTTCCAGTAGCTTAACTCATATTGTTTCAGCTGTGTGCAAGTGTGCTTTGCTGAACTGAGGCTGTGACTCATGTAAGAGGCAATCTGGAGCAGAAACCTCAGGAGATCTCTCCCTTGATCTGGCTGTGGTTGGCCAGAAGCTGTTTATCCCAGATCCCTAAAGTCGAGATCCAAAGTCTTAATTACAGTTTCTCCCAATGTAACTGTAATCATTGCTGTTAGCTAGAAACCAGAGCCCTCTCAGTGCCAAGCTTTTGCTCTTAAAATGTTTATCACACTTTTCTGATCCCCAATAAAGTCATTATTACGGCTGTTATTTTTAGCTTCATATTTATGTTCAGCTCCGCGGGACACAGTTGAGCAGACAGTTATTTATTCCAGGAGCTTCAATTGTAAAATACATTACATAATTGCAGAAGGTTTCCTTTTACCCAGTATTATGAGCAGTCCAATTTTACATGCACAGTTATGGTGACAATATATGTTCACCAAACCTGGTGGACACACATTTCTGCATTTGCCTTAGCTGCTTTCCCTCCTTCTTTGTCTCTCTATGCCTTTTTTTTTTCCCTTGGCTTGATTTTTGTAGGTAAATATGCAGAAAAAATGGCAAAAAATCTTTTGACTGTGCACAGGGTGCTTTGGCTCACTTTAAAAATAAGCCACTTTATTCCTAGTTTGGCAAGTAAAATGTGGATTAGTAGATTTGCTTGATTTTTAGTCTTCCTAGGTTATATTTCAAGACTTAGGGGTGAACTTGAATGATTCCCGAGAATTACAAAACTGTTCTCAAGCAGCTTACAGCAGCCAGAGCGGGGAAATAGAGAGTTAAGGCTGCCAGTTAGGATGAAGATCTTTATCTTGCTATTATGAAATTCCAGACATCCAAGCATAATCCTTTATTCAAATTTATTTAGAGGTCTCAGATAAATTCAATTAAAATATTTGATTAACTGTGAATCAGGCTTTTCTGGAGAATTGAAATGCTTAAGCAATTAATTTTTCCTTCCATTTTACATTTCCTGAATCAATATACTTTGGTTAAATCATGTTGGTTACTTGTCAGGGTTCTTCCCTACAAGTCCCCAGTTTAATTAGTCAGATTCTCATTAACATATGCCCAACCTCTGTCTTGTGTTTCATACTGACCTTAAAAGGCAGACATTAATTAATGCTTAATGAAAAAATAACAAAGATCCTAAATTAAGCTTTTAGAAACAACTTCCACAAGCCCAGCAGGCAGCTCAGGCAGCAGACTGAGGGCAGGGAAGGAAGAGGAGAGGGAGGTGCTGGGGTGAGACTCCTGGTCTGGAGGGTGAGGATGAAGAGGGATCAGGGAGCCTGGGGAAGGCTCAGGGGCTGACTTGCCTCTCTTTGGGCTCAATATTTCTGAGCCTGAATTTCAGCTTAGCTGACCATTGCTGGCTCCTTTCCCAGGGGAAAGCTGCCAACAGTTTTCTCTTTTCAAAACATCTCTCTGCGTTTCTCAGCACAGGTTCAGCAAACAGTGTTCCCTTTGTCAGAACAACTGTCCCCAGGGGTTGTTTCCTATTCCTGAACCAATGGAGAGCAGTGTCAGGGCCACGGAGCAAGAACAGACCTTTTTACACAGCAGGTTCTAAAAGGAACTGTTGGGATTGTAAATAAAGCCTTCTTTCTCTTCTGACAACTCTATGGAGTCAATCTATTTCGTGTCCTACTGTGACACCCCTCTGGCAGATGGAGGGCAGCTGAGTCAGCTGGCTTTGAGGGAGAGCTGTGTCCAGAGGTGAGAAATTGAGGTGTGACCTATTGGTGCACACACAAACCAGGCTGGGCACCAACACAAGCCTAGAGAGGACCCTCTGGGACCCCCTTTCAGGTGGCTCTGTCACTGCATCTCCATCCCCAGCAGTGCTCAGTGACAATTAATGGCCATGGGAGCGCTTGGTGCCTGCTGGCAAAATATCCCTCTCCATGCACACACACTCAGCTCTTAAAATCAAATGAGCACTAAGTGAAATTGATTTTACAGCAAGATGTGCCCCTCGGGCTGGGAGCCCGTGGTTTGCACCCTCAGAGGGTTGATTATTGATGATACTCATCAGTCACAGGATCATGCAATAAACGGAGTTGGAAGGGGCCCATCAGGCTCATCAAGTCCAGCTCCTGGCCCTGCACAGGACACCCCAAGGATCCCACCAGGAGCATTGTCCAAGCACGTGTGATCTCCCAGACCAGGGTGGGGATGTGTTGGAAGAAATCTCATGGCATTTCCACTCCTGGGCCACCTCCCTTGTCCCGTCAGACATGGAAATCAGGGCCAGGGAGCCACAGGCAGCCTCAGAGCACAGTGCTGAGCAGCATCCCTGCTGCCATGGAAAAGTGGCAATGCCTGCGAGCAGGCAGGTCAGTGGATGCATTAGGCTGCACTCAGAGAGAAAGCAGATTGCAGAAAAGTGCACTTTCAGGCAGTTTGGACTTAAACATGAGGAATGGAATTAGGTCAGTAATTATTTAAATTAATTTTGCGTCCTTTGCAGTAGGGCAGACTGCAGTAGCCCTGCTACTCTTACAAATGAATGGTAATTTGCTAGGAAAAAAGAGACATATTAATGATGTCAGCCTTCATTTTGGAAGTAATTGAGGCAGCAGCTTAAAGAAATCAATGTTACACAGCTAGTAAGCACTATGTTTTTTGTTCATATTAACCAATTCCAAGGGATTATGGATTTTTTTCCCTCTCAGCATACAATGGGAGTTCTGAATTACCTATTATTTTGAGCGGGTAAATGAAAGAACTTTTCATGCATTGCTGTAGTAAATATTCAGGATTTTTTTCCAGTACTCCAATTGCACAGGCTTGCTAAATGTCCGCTATTAACAGTCATGCAAAACTGAATAAAAGAATTGCTATGCCAAGCAATTTGCTTTAAGGTATCCCCCCTTGTTCTTTTTCTTCCTGAGAAGAATTGTTGTTCAGCTATCACGACAATGCAGAGAATGTGCAGATGAGTACACAGACACTCTGGTTCTTAATTGTAATTAGCTGGAGTTTTGATCACCAGACCATGATTTTTGCCTGTTATTCCATTACGAATCTCGTCCGTTCCTCCTCAGATAGTGAAAATCAGACACTGCAACATGGGGTTTTCTTGCCTTTCTAGTGCTTTGGGGAAGCAATTCGGTTTATAGCAAAGAAAGGTTTTGCACGTTGCAAATGCACAGCATTTGAATGTTCCAGCATGGCTAAGCATCCCTCCCTGTCTGGTTTGCCAGCACTGCTGCTGTTGCCATTCCTGCCCACCCTGCAGGAGCACGGACTCCTGGCTGTTGCTGCTTTTGCAGGTGTACTTATGCAGAAACACCTTTATCTGGTGAGAGGAACATATGGTTTGGGCAATTTTAATGAGAGGAGAAGGACTGTGCTCCAGTAGGGAGCTCAACTCCCCTTTCTCTCTTGTTTTCAGAGAGCCAAACCCTGCTTTCAGCGTGGGCTTGCCATGAGGAGCTGGGCTTGTGTCTCTAGTTGGAATTTCACCCTCAGCCTGCTGTGCAGAATGTGGGTCACCTACTTAGGTTTCAAAGAGCCTTGCTACAGCACCTTGAAGTCTTAAATGAGAACTGTGGTTTTCTATATTTGGTGTCTCTTTTTTCCCCTACATTTTTAAGAAACCTTAAAAATGAATGTTTCCCCAGATAATTCAGGCTGCTTCATCTTATTGCCAGAATGTAAGGACTAGGGCAGACATAATGAGATGTCTATCCTGCATCAATCAAGGCAGTTAATTCCTTTAGCAGTAGCTTGAGATCCAGCATCCTTTCACCTCCACTATCCCCAGAAACTGAACAGGGGCTGTGGGGAGTAGGTCTGAGCCCATGGGGGAATGTCTGCTGGCAGAAAAAGATTTGTCATTGAATGTAACTTGTCAGTGAGAAACATCCTTGTGGTTTTACTGCAAGTTCACTGTCTTAATGACAGGACACATCTTGCCATTGCTCAGGGCACTGGGTGCTGGAGCAGGCCGTGGGGCTCGGTGAAGGATCAGTACTGCAGGGTCCTGGCAGGGAGGAGTGGATGAGCGGCTGGTGAGGTGCAGGCAGCACACGTGCTCTCTGCACAGCCCTGCAGCAGCAAACACCAGCCCTGGCAGAGCCCCCAGCTCTCCTCAAGGTTTGCCTGGATACCAGGGTGTGATTACCCGAGTGATTAGCCCCAGTTGCTTTCGTTGACAATACAGAGAAGGGTTTCATTGTTCCCGAAGCTGAATACAGAAGCAAACTATTAAACAGAGTATTTATCTCCCCACTGAGCAAAATGCTGTTTTTAATACAACTCCTTTTTCTTGAAAGGTCAGATTTACATAGCGAGCAGCAGAGCCTGTGATGGCGTGGGGGGCATTTGCTGGGCCTTTTGCTCTTTACAAAACTGATCTGGCAGGAGATAAACGAGCACGGGCTTCCTGCTGCCAGGTGGAAGTCAGGTCACAGGAACCCTGGAAGATAAGTTATCTCTGGCAGTCAAGATAAATCTGCATGGTTCCCTCCCTCCACAGATGAGGGGGTGATGCTGAGACAGCTGATTTGAAGCCCAAGCTCCACTGCAGCTTCAAATCAGCAGAAACACATTTTTAAGAGAGGATATTTTGCTTGGTAAAACACTTATATTGCAAATTCAGAAGTACAAAAATGTTGAGTGATCCCTTCCTCCCTTCTGTAATTTCTGTTCTTCCTTTTCCCTGAAGTAGTTTTCTTTTCCTTGAGTAACTGTCAACAAGCTTTTTGGCACCAGGGTAACTACTGCTGGACTTAACCAGGGTGTATTTAATCGCTATGATCCAACCCTGTGAATATAAATGTAGTTTGGTTTAGTTGTTCCTGAGCATGGATTGGTGGGTGGCCCTTATGACTCAGTCACAGCAGAGTGATGCAAAAAGGCTGTCTTAGAGTAAAGTAATCACAACTTGGTGCACAAATCAGGTGACCATCTACAGAGAAAGCAGGGACATCAGTGGGAAGCTGGGACAGATTGTCAAGTAGCAACACATCAGCCTTATAGTGTGGTTATTTGGAATAATCCCGTGGTTTAACAGCCAGGCCCAGATAATGCAGCGAATTAATCAAAAGCATCACGAGAACTTTTTGCTGTTCCGTGTTCCCCTACTTCTCCTTCCTCAAGCTCAGCTCCTTGCTCTGTTCCTCCCTCCCTCCTGTCCTCCCCAGAGTTGTCCCCGTACTCCTGACTCACCCCCTCCCACTGGCAGTGCCCCATCTCCACTGGGCACTCTGCTGGATGCAGCTTTGGGCCGGGGGGTGGCACAGTGACGTGCAGGGCCCTGTGCTGCAGGGCATCACTGCCATGCAAACCCACCGCGTGCCTTCCTGTGGCAGGCAGAAAATCACCTCCCACTCCTGCCAGCCCTTCCTGCCTCATTTACACTGAGCCTGCCCGGAGGGAGAGGAGCTCAGAAACAATATTTGAATTTAGAGGCCTTGTGGGGAATTAGGAAGCAATGTGACTTCTCAGCCTCATGCATTACCATGAGGAAAGGGCACAGTCTTCCTCTAATGACATTGTGTGTGCATAAAGCAATGTCACAAGAGTTGTAGCACACTGGCAAGAGCAGCAGTGTGCTCCTGTTGCTGTTCACAGTCCAGCACTGGTGGGCTTTGGGGATGAGCTGCTCTCTCACCTTCTGTGAATTCCTGTGGGCAGGGTGTTCTTGTAAAGAGGTGGGTGTTCCTGCTGGTGCAGAAATATGTGGTGGCAGTTCTGGGGAGGTTTTAAGGTAACGCACGGTCCAAAACCTGCTGCAGATTCTTTTTCTGTGGTTGTTGGAGTAACGTGAGGTGTGGAGGAAGGAATTTGTGTTTGAGATGTGTGCTGACAGCGTTACGTCCGTGCTATTTCCACCTTCCACACACACCCCCACAGGACTCTTGATGGTAAATAATTCTCCTTGCAAAAACTGCCAGTTCTTCTCATACCAGCAAGGAAATGAATGAAGTGTTCTCTGCTCTTAAAGAAATGAGCCAAGATTTTGAGAAGTGACTTAATTTTGGGCACATGCCACTTGTTCAGCTGTGGGATTTGGGGTTCCAGCCCAGGGTAGCAAATAGCTCCCAAGGAATTTATCAGTCTGGGAAAATGAAAGGAGAAAGGACAGGATTAAAAAAAAAAAAGGTTTGGGGAATATAAATAGACTGGAAATAGTCACAGAGAGCTTAGCACAGGGCATGATCCCAGCCACTGAAATCAATGTCTTTCTAGTGGTTTCAGTGGAGGAAAACTATGTGTGGTAACAGGAGTTTATTTCTGCTCTTACATACATCAGTACTTTCATAAATTCTCAATACTAATTTAAGGGTAGGCTTTAAAGCTCTTTTCCTTTCTTTGCCAGCCAACAACATCTGCTTCTATGGGGAATGCTCCTACTACTGCTCAACAGAGCACGCCCTGTGTGGGAAACCAGATCAGATCGAAGGGTCTCTGGCTGCTTTCCTGCCTGACTTGTCATTAGCAAAAAGGAAAACCTGGAGAAACCCTTGGAGGCGTTCCTACCACAAGCGCAAGAAAGCAGAGTGAGTAGTGGTGAGCCAAGCTGCCCAGGGTGGCAGGGAAATAACCCAGCCCCTGGCCTCAGGGGAGCAGCTGGGTTTCCCAGCCCCTGCGGAGGGACAGGGCGCTTCACGTGCCAGGAGCTCCTGAGCCCAAAAGGACCTTCAGGGGCACAATTCCCTCGTGGGACAGGTGCCTCCAGTGGCACTGACAGGATGCAAGGGGACCTTTCTCCTGTCTCCCTAGAGGGAGGAAGAGTCACTGCCCTCAGCAGCCCTAAACAAGTCTCAGATGTTTGCACCATACTGATGGTGCAGCTAGTCTCCTAAATCCTGAAGCTACTGGCCAAATAATTTTCAGTCTTGTGATTTTCCTCCTTTTCCATCAGTCACAATCTTCCTCACTTGCCTGCATTGCTGGCATTTCCTGCCTCTACCTGACCCTGCCCTCAATCGATCACGATACAAGTAGATCTTTGCAAAATAACTTTTTTTTTTGGTCATTTTCAGTAAGCTTTGTGTGTCACATAAAATATCCAAATCTTGCCTTTTCCAGATGGGAAGTTGATCCAGATTATTGTGAAGAGGTTAAACAAACACCCCCATATGACAGTGGGACCAGAATTCTGGACATAATGGATATGACAGTTTTTGATTTCCTAATGGGTATGTTTCATCTCTTTCAAAAATTAAATGCAACATTTAATTAGAATAAGAAGCATTTCTTTCTGCACTGCTCTGCATAGCTCAGCAGTTTGCTAAAGCGTGGCTGAAGCTGCATTTACTGTATGTGCTTTTCTAGATGATTATGAGAAAATGCAGATTTACATGGTTATGTATTCCCATCAGTGCAGATTAAAGGAACAAAGATGTTCAGAAATGCAGAGTGGTGATGAATGCAGGTCAGACCAGTCTCCTTCACAACAGTGAAGGGCTTCACAGTTTGCTTTAGTGAGTGCTTTGCCCCTGTAATATATGGCTCCTGCATGCACATGCACATGCAAGGACTGCTCATTACTGGTGCTTTGTTTTCATCCTGCAGGAGTGTTCTCTGCTGCTTCTCTATAAAATGTCCGGGTGGGGAGGAAGAGGCATTTCTTTGTCACAAAGGCAGCTGTGGCTTGCATCAGGAATTCTTCTGTTTGTGTAACCTGATCTCAATAAAATAATTATTTACAGCCAGCTAATAGCAACCCATTCCAAGCCTAATTCTCATTCTCATATGAAACCTTTCCTGCTGCAGCAAATACACCTCTAAGCTGCCAAACTACATCCTTGATCCTTGGGCACATGCCAGCATGGACACCTCCTGTGCCACTGCCCCCACTGGGATTCCTGCAATAGGCTGCAGCAGGAGAGGCCAGGTGACAGCTCAGGAGCCATATGGGACATCTCAGAGTGGCTCAGGACCCCTGCCATGGGGACAAAATTCATTGCTTGGCAGCAGCACTCTGCACATTGCCCTTAAAAAGCAGCTTGCACAGGGAGAGCTGTGCAGATCAGCACCCTCCTGATCCATATCTTACAGCCATGATGCTGTCCTGGCTTCCCAGGCAGTCAGCAACTGGGGCAAAGTTCTTACCAGAGGAAAACCAGGATATTTGGTTGGGGTTCAGAAAGTGGAATGCAGTATTAACAAAGTGGTCAGGATTAACACCCCTGCTCAAAGCAGGCATTTTCTCCTGCCTGACCAAAGCCTTGCACATGTCACATGTATCACGTGTGCGTCACACACCCTGCTGACCCCAGGCTGCAGCAGCAGGGCTCCTTGCCACCAGGGAAGGAAGCTCTGGTGGCTCAGGACACAGCTGCCCTCCAGGTGAGCAGGCTCCCCAGAGAGCTGAGATGCTGTTGTGCTGGAGAGGGATTTCCAAGGTGTACCCCAGCAGGGGTTGCTGGAGGGTAGGGAGGTTGGCTTTCTCTCCTGATAGATCCTTTAGAGCTGAATTATAAAGGCCACAGAGAACTTGAAAAGCTGCCAGAGGCTTAGCAGCCGTTCCAGTATCGGGCACTTTGGGGTATCCGCAGTGGGAGCAAATGAGCTCCACAGGTTCTCTGCTTTCTCTGCTCTACCCAGCCATTGTTTCTGGGGAGCTGGGCTTTTTGCATTGCCCTGAACTGCAGGCCCAGGTCAGAGTGAGCAAGGTCTTTTTTCTTCTCTTTGTTCCATAGGTAACATGGATCGACATCACTACGAAACCTTCGAGAAGTTTGGAAACGAAACTTTTATTATCCACTTAGATAATGGAAGAGGGTAAATACTTTTAATAATCTTTCTGGGGTTAAAGGAAAAAGAAAAAAGTCAGTCTTTGTTACATTCTTGTTCTTATCTTTAAATAGGTTTGGAAAATATTCCCATGATGAACTTTCCATATTGGTGCCTTTAAACCAGTGCTGCAGGTATGTTTTCCCTCTGGAGGTGTTTCCTGGTTTGTACCATTGTTTCCACTAACAGGACTGAAAGTGTTCAATGGAATCTTTCATTGCACACTGTGGAGAGCAGGAGATGGTGTGATCCTGCCCAGCCAGCCCTCAGCACTGGCACTGCTACATGAAATGCTCTGTTGGGATCAGGACCTTGCAGGAACATGGCCCTGAGCTGTTGGGAGAGAAGCTTTAAGACAAAATACAGCTCCCATGGAGGACAAGTGACAAAATGCCAGCTTGTTCAAGTTTCTCAACAGCTTTCCTTGGTGCTCATGGCCAGGGTTCTCAGAGGGGCCAGGTGACACTGAGAATTCTGGATCTGCAGGGTGAGCTGTGTGTCAGTGGGGGCTCTGGGCAGTCCTGCAGGGTGAGCCTGAGGAGCCCCTGCTGCTGTCACACACGTCCCTGCTCAGTGCCACGTGTGTCACACGTGTCACTGCCAAGATGGACATGGCCCCAGGAGTGCTGCACCAGCTCCACTCGGTGCCCTTCCAGGTGAGGGATGTGAGGGCTGCCTGCACTGCCCCGCAGATCTCTGCTCCAGAACCTCTGCACCTCTGAGGGCCCAAAAAGATCAGTGGCTAGGTGACAGTGCCAGCTGCTCATTAGGACTGTGACAGTGCCTGGTTCTTGTCATTTCAGGTCACAGAGTAAGGCTCTTGCACCATTATTGTAGTTCTAGCTCGAAGCCTTTTAGCCCTGTCCAGATCAACAGTGATGGAAATAACTGATTTACGTTTTATTTTTCTTCTCCTTCTCCTCTTAGAATCAGGAAGTCTACCTATCTGCGATTACAGCTGTTAGCCAAGGAGGAATACAAACTCAGTCTCCTGATGAAGGAATCTTTGCTAAAAGATAAAATAGCTCCAATCCTCTACCAGCCTCACTTGGAGGCGATGGACAGGCGGCTGCGGATTGTCCTCAAGGCTGTCAGTGACTGCATAGAGAAGGATGGCTATGACAACGTGGTTGAAAATGACTTTAACACGGATGTTGACACTGTTACCACGGAGAGGTAGTGAAATGGCAAGACTACGTTTTTACCAGCCGACTCAAGAAGATTCAAAGGAGAAAAAGAAACAAAACAACAACAACAACAACAAAAAAAGTCTTGCAAAAGACTGTGTATGCCACTTTGTGAATTCAGTGAATTCAGAAATGAAATATAATTGTTCCCAAAGTAGGTAAAGCGTAGACTCTGCAAAGGATTAGTTCATTATGGAAAATAAGTCTAATGTGATGCTTTTCATTAGTTCCTGAAGAGAGATTATGAAAAGATTCAGAAAATGCTCAATCACTGACAGACAACAGTCTGATAGCAAAACACCTCCTGTCCTTTTTGTATAGAAAGGAGGCCTTTACTTAATATTTTGTATTTATATATGGTATATCTATGAAACCCCAGACCTACCTTCCAAATTTAACTAAGAGGGACAGCATAGTTTTGTGACTCACACTTTATTTGTGGTGACAGTCCACTTAGTATTTTGTGTTAACCCTTTAAGTGCTCTAATCCACTGTATCTTATTTAAACTGAATGCTTATTTTCCCCCCAGCTACTCAGCATTTAAAGGGTTAAGGCATTATGAACTTTTAAAGACAAAAAATAATAATAATTATAATAATAATGATCATAAATACAGGGGTTACCAGAAGGGAATTTCACTAATTGTGCTTTGACAGGAATACTTGAATGTTGGTTTTACAAAGTGATGTAAAATGACAAGCTGTACTATTTGTCCATAAGGAGGTGGCAGCTCTTATCTTTCTAGACTATCATAGCTGAGCTGCTACTTTTCAATTTTGCTTTTGATAGTTTTGTGTAAATATATACATATATGGGTAAAAAGCTGCTTTCAGCAGCTCTAGGCTTACTTTTGCAGCATTTTTGTGGAATTGTTTGCAACGTGGTAAAAGTGCAATAAAGATATGCAAAATGTGTAGCCACCTTGTCTAAATGGATTCATTCCTCTTGTTCAGAGCAAAGCTCTGTGCACCCAGAAGTGGTTGTTGGAATTGTCACCTCCTTTTGTAGCAGCAGCAAATGGAACTGGAGCAGGGAATTGGTGATTAATACACACTGCAATCCCAGTGAGGGCCGGGGTGTTGAAAAGGGTTACTCTTCCCATGAAAGCATTGTTTTGACTGTCGTTTCAGCATCCCTTCCACTTGCAATTACAGCTGTAGAAACAAGCTGTGGAGCAACACCTCCCAAAGATTATGCCTTGACAGGCTGCCCAGAGGATTTAGAAACGCCAGCGCCTCTGACTTGGGCTGCAAAAGCCCTTGCACAACTTAGAAAATCTCAGCCTAAATTAGCTGGAAACACAGCATTCTTATCCAAATAGCCTTGAATCATGCTCAGCTGCATTCATTTAGGATGTGGAGAATTTCAGCCCAAAAGCAAGCTATAAATTGAACACGTGGCTGTATTTGACTTGTGAAAACATGGTGTGGTAGAGCAGGAATCCCTCATCACTCCTCTGGGTGAGGAGAGAATTTATTATGACAGTGTTCATCACAACTATAATTCAAAGCTGCCACTTACTTCATTTGATGTCTTTTTTTTTTCCCAGGGATTCATAACCGTGTACTTTAAAAGCCAGGTAGACAAAAATGTAGGAATTTCAGCATACTAAAATTATGAATGAGAGAAAAAGCTGCTATATGGGCTCATTCCCTTCTTAGGTTGATATATTATCACTAAAAGACACGTCTTTTATATTTTGTTGCCCATTTCAAAATCCCATGGCTCTCACATACGTGGCATACAAAGACCACAGAATATCTCAAATTGTATAAGTGTGCATGAACTTGGAAAATTTCTGGTTTATCCCGTGGCTTTTTTTCATTTTTGAAGACCCACCTATGATGACAAGGATTCCTCTGCAACACAGCACTGGAACTGCAGTGTTCTCTCCCCATTAGCCTAAAAAAAAAAACAAACCCAAAACCAAAACATGGGATTATGAAGAGGTGAAATGGGTAATATATCTTCAATGGTTGGCTGTGGTTTTCCCTACAGGTGCAGCTCTTTCTCACCATTAAATTGTGCCAGGACAGCAGAGGAGTTAGAATCACCTTCCCAAGACAGCTCTGCTTTCTGCTTCTGGATCAGCTCAGCAAACCTGGTTTGCTTTTGGAAAGTAGCGCTGGCAGCCTCTTTGTTCAAAGAGGATCAGATCAGAGAAGGTCTAGGCACTTTCAGGGCTGGGTAGAGGTCAGGATCTCCTGGCAGGGTGGTTCAAGCTGCAGGTCTCTGCAGCCTGGTGCTCTCAGGGATATGAACTTACTGTTATGGATCTGGTTCTGAATTTCTATAACCAAAATTAGCAGTGTTTTTACAGATTAAGTGTTGCTAAGTATGGAATAAGCAGTGTTTGTATTGGGTATAAGGAGCTGAGGTTGTTAATCCTTGCCACATTGTAAAGAGTTCTCAGGGCCTCCAGTTTCTCCTCTCCTGGACTTCGATGCTTCACCTCGCAAGCTCTGTGCTCCAGCTTTCTAGACTTACAAAAATTCTTCTGATTTCTAGTCTCAAATTAGGCATACAGAAAAGCTGAAGGGGAAGCTTTTCTTCGGCATGAGACACGCACACACCTTGGAAGGATGGAGACACTGGCTCACATGCTGGAGAGGTTTCCTTTCTTCGGTGCCTCTGATGGGAAACGGGTGAATGAGCCCCACGTGGGCAGTGCAAGTGTGAACTCACTGCAGGGTGCTCGGTAGATGGATGGCAGGAGCTCCGTCCAGACCCCAGCTGAGGTCAGGGTAGCTGAGGTCACGGCTGATCTGCAGGATATTGCAGGGGTGGAAGCGATGATTAATTAACCAGGCTGCGGAGTTACTCCTAAGTACCTACCAGGAAGCTCTGGTGTGTTTGCATTCCCGCTGCCAGGCAGCTGCAGCTTTGACTCATGTTCATTTTCTACATTTTTGGGAAGGGAAAAGAGTTACTGCCTTGTTCTGCTGTTCCTTTTATATGTGGGCAGGGGTGAGTGGGCACGAGAGACAGGAAACTGGAACCAGGGAGTGAAACCTGTGGCTCTGCCTTTCAGTTCTTGGGGTAACACAGCCCTGAGGATGGCTCTGTACAGCCCAGGGAGGGGCAAACTCTCAGTTTTGGGGTCCATCTGTATTGCCCTGAGACACAGTTGGTCTGATTTCCTTCTGGAAACCTCGTGGGTTTACCTTTAGGCAAAGGATGTCACCATGTGAGCCCTGAAAGGACTGTCACTGTGGGTTTGGTTAGTAATCCAGGAACTGAGGAGGATTAGTATGACGTGATGTAACATCTCTTTAGGAGCCCTACGTATTTACCAGACAAAAATATTCGCTCTGGGAAGATAAATAAATGTCAGAATTCAATTGGTTTGTCTCTGAATCTCAAAAGTGGGTGTAGCAGCAGGGCCCAGACAATTAACACGCTGAGAAGTCTGTGGTAGCCTGTCAGGGGCATAACGCGTTCAGCACAACAAATACAGTGTGCACAATAAATAACAGATAAAAAGAGATAATATATTTCTAAAAGCACCTAATTACAAGGTTATCTGACAGTGCAGAATAGCTTACCGTATTCTCCTGAGTAATTCAGAGGAGAGCCTCATTTGTTTTTGTGGTTTTTCTGTTACTTAAGCATCAAAGGGAAATTGCAGGCAAAAAGCTCTCATTGTTTGAAGCAGGTATCACTGTTGTGATCAGCAGAGCCCGTGATGTATACACAAGCTGGAAGCCTGAAGCAGATTGCAGTGTAAGCAGCAGCAAGATCTGTTGTGTAGGAGGGAAACTGGGATTTCAGCCTGACTGCTGCCCTTGGGCACTGAACTGAAAATGAACTTCAGTGGGCGTTACAGGGAGGAGCATCCCAAGGGAGTTCTGGTTCCATCTAGTGGGCCTGTACGTGGTGTGGGTCCAAGGGGGACACCCTGCTATGCCATGCAGCAGTGGCATTGTCCCCTTTGTCCCCTTGGCATGTCCAGGCCCCACCTGATGACTGCCAGCAAGGGTCTTGTGACCCCAGCCTGAAAGTGCTGAGTGTCCAGCTTGGAGCTGGACACACACCGGAGCATTGATAATTTGCATCCTGAGGGAGCAAGCTTTTCTTCCAGCATCGAGTGTATAACCACAAAGTTCATTTTCCAGAAATTATTCCAGCTGTCAGTTGTTTCTACGGAGTTTCTCGCCCATGGTTGTTTATTTGGGGCTCAATATGCAGAAAGAATTGTGCACAAGGAAAATTCTTTTGAAACTAAATTGAGTGTTTGGAGGAAATTTTGGGTGTTGTGGGATGAGTTTTCACATGAAATACCAAGTTATTACCACTTGGAAGCTGCTGGATTTCTTGAGAATAATATTTTTGTGCTGAAAGTCTTCATGGCTAGCCTCCAGCCATAACTCTGTCTGACCAGATCAAACTCAATTATCTGCTCCCTTCTACATTTGCATCAGTAAAGTACCACTTCAATGCTTTTGGGGGCTGGCTAGAAAAAAAATTAAAAGCAAATCAATTTGGTGGGTCAAAAGACTTGAGAATTGAGGTCAGAAAAGTTCTGGCCACAGTTAGAAATGAAGCAGCAGCAAAAAGGAGGCTGTTGATTTGGCAGTACCAATTCCTCTTCCTCCAATGCAAGGGCAGAGCAAAGATTTGTGTCTAGAAAAGAGCTGCTGGCATACCTGCTGCTCCACCTTTTCAGACATATTTAACACCTTCCAAAGTTTTCCATTTATGTGATTCTGATGTAATTGCGATGGTCAACTAAGGAGTTTTGAGCAGGGTGGGGGGAATGCTCACATTTGTATCCAGTCTTCTCTATGAGGATTTAGGTGCTGGGAGGTCAGCTCCTCTCCTTCAGATGACCTTACTACACTGTCCCCTTTCAGAAGTAACTCATATTGGATCTTGCACAGGTGTGGGCCCAAACCCAGCAGCTTGCAGATGGAATTGGCAGCTGGAACCAAAGCAGAACATCTCAGAATTGGAGATGTCAGATCAGAGCACTCTCCACTTCGGTGAATGTGGGAATCTGGGTCACGTTGTGCCTTGGCCGCAGTAATGAATTGCATTAGGATCTCATCATAAATTCCTCTGACACTTCTGGAAAGGTGCTGACTGACAGACACATGCAGAAAACCACCTATGGCATGTGCTGGTTGACCTTGACCTAACGTTAAAATACATCCCAGGGGGACTTAAGACAGAGAGTTTAAAATCTCAGCCCCTCAGCTGCTGGGGCTGTGCTGGCACCAGCCTTGTGTCACTCCAGAGTGGTGCTGGAGCCTGCTGGAACGCAGGCACACCTGCAGTGCTCGCTGCAGCGCCTGGGCCCCTGCAGAAGGTGCCATAAATCAAGGCAGGACAATCTGCCTGCATCTTCTGAGTCCTCACGCACACAAAAGTGAGAAAAGAGAGCTAAAGCTGTGAGCACAGTGTAAGGAATGCAGCTGAGGAAGCTGGGGGAAAGAACAACCCAAAAATGAGGGAGGCGAGCTGATGGTCAAATCCATTCTTGTAAACACCAATAGCTAAGCCAGGAGCAGCACTTACTGCTCTGATCACAGGCTGAGCTTTGGAGATGGAGGACAAATCTGATTTGTAAACTAAGCAAATCAGGCTATCCAAAATTGCAAAGTGCTTTCCTCATAGCTTTTCCTGGTAGTCCTTCACCATAATAATTTATGCACCAGGAATCTTTGCCACAGGTAGCATTTCTAAATAGCAATGATAAAAGGCATTTCTGGTTTGTCCATGGAGTGAAGTTTGCATTGTTTTCTAGGTCAAATCAGAGCCCTTTCTGCTGATTTTTAAGCAACTCCTTCCTAATCAGTGAAGTCAATGAGAGTTTTACAGATGCAGAATTTAGGTGCATTATCTTCTTTCACTGCCCCATTTACAGATGACTGGTCTCTCTGACATTCCCATGGCTTTCTTAGTTATAAGCTTTAATAATTTATTATTATTGTTTATCTTTTCTCTCTATTTCTAGGTGTTTGCTTCACTGATTTGCACTGGATTTCCATTTGTAATGGCTGTGAGTTTTTGCCTGAATAAACACCGACATTCATTATTTATAACTTGAGGCATCTATAGCCAACTCTTTGCATTGTAATTAGGGGGTTTTTTTAAATGCTGGAAGTGAACTTTAGTCTCTAGTTTTGCAACAAGTTTCCTTACATTGGTTGTGCCTTCAGAGCCCTCACTTTGTGACATTTCTGGTAGACTGAAATAGGAGCTTGTGTGATAATCCCTGGAAGTGTTCCAGGCCAGGTTGGATGGGACTTTGGGAACCTGGTCTAGGGGAATGTGACCTAGGGACATTGGAACAAGATTATCTTGGACATCCCTTCCAACCCAAATGATTCTAGGATTCTGCAGTTCCTGTGAAATCACTTATTCCTTCTTAAATTTATCAGGGGGGATGGTAAATGTTGGCACAAGCAACCTCCTTGCCTGGTGTAAGAAATAACCCAATCTCATTAATTCAGCACCTACAGATCCTCCTGACTCCAGCTGTTATCTTGGCTCTTGCACTGAACCTGGTGTTTTGAACTTCCAGCCCTGCTCCAACACCAGAGTGTCTGTGTGGGGGTGCTCCCCCTGACTCCTTGCTGTCCTGAGGGCTCCAACAGCTGTTCAGAGCAGGGCAAGCAAGAGGAGCCTGCTGGTAGTCTTGAGGTTTGATGCAGGAAGTGGAAGGAAGCTCTTCTTTCAGGGAAGCTCAGACAAGGTTAGAAAACGTGTGTCATGACTCGTGTTTCAGTGATAGTCAAGCGCTGGAACAGACTGTCCAGGGCAGTGGCTGAGTCACCATCTCTGGAGGGATTTAATGATGGGGCTCTGAGGGACATGATTTAGTGGTGGACTTGGCAGTGTTGGATTAATGGCTGGGCTCAATGGTCTCAGAGGTCTTTTCCAACCTAAACATTCCTGTGATTCTATAGCTCTAGTGGAAAATTTGGGTTGGTAGGTTCAGGGTGTGTGGTCTCCACAGTGCATTTTTTCACCTCTTAAAGAGGCAATGGCAGAGCCATCCCATGAAGCCTGAAATTAGGAGTATTTTCCTGATACAGGACCCAGTCTAGTGGAGTTAATGGAAACCTTCCCAGCTGTTCCAATTTTCTTTGGATCCAGCCTACAGCAGCTGCAGAGATACAGAGCTGCTCACCTGAGCTTCTGAGAAATGCCCTGGAAACGGGGATGTTAAAAATTACAAGTGTTTTATTTGATCTGGTGGTAGTGTATGAGGCTCCTGGTTCAAGAGTAATGCCTTAGCTGCTTACATGGGTTTCAGTTTTGCAACAGGAGAAAACAGATATTCCCTACAAAGGAGGGAATGTAAGAAGCCAAAAGAAAAATATACAAACACCATCCTGTGCAGTCTCCAAACCAGCTGGCAGGCTGCTGCATATTTATGACAACATCCCACACATCCTCACCTTTATTAGAGCATCCTTCCTCAAGCCTGTGATGGTTGATTAGCATTTTGAGAGGTTCAGACACCTTTTTTGCCAGGTCTCCACACTTTGCACCCCAGACTGAATGATTCCAGCGTGGAGTGCTGGCAATTTGCAGGGATGTTGCCTGCCTGACAGCATCCCACAGCAGCCTGAGAGTGCTTTACAGTCCCCTCTGGTGCTAGGAATGGTGGTGAACAGCCTGGTTAGACACTGCTTCAGCCAGACAACAAGCTTCTTATTCATTCATCAGCCTCAAAGCCGCTTTGCAGCAATTCAACCAAACCAGCACAACATGGAGCTATAGGTTATCTGTGCTGCCTGGCCTTCTGAGAAAAGCTGTGGGGACAGCAGTCTCCCACTGCCACAAAGGCTATGGCAGCTGCCCAGGATAATTCAGAACCCAAATAAGTTTCAAAAGTTAGGTAAAACAAGGAAACATGCCTAAATAGGAGCGTTACTTAAATGAAGCCAGCAATGCAGCAGTATCAGGGAGTTTTAAAGAGCAGCTCCTACTTCCAGAGCTTCTGTGCTGCATCAGCGTGCTTGGCACACCCTGCTCCCCTATTCCCAGGCACACGTGGGTGTCCAGCTTTGGCTGGAAGTGAAGTCAATAGAAGGACTACAGCAATTATTCTGGTTATGAATCACACCTTATGAACGTCACTTGGAGGAAAATATCGTCTCTGTCAACCTGTTAGCAAGACTGGTGGTACAAACACATCAAAACCCAAAAGCTAGTGATATTTTTTTTCTGGAAACCTCTTAATCACAGCATTTGGAGGTGTTGGTGCACATCCTGCAGCTGTGGAGAAGGTCTGTGGGAATTACATGGGTCACTAACCATGGACCTTAGGTGCAGGAATATCCTGTAGGTGCTCTCCTGTTGGGTTTCTAGCATATGAATTACTCTGGAAAATAATATAATTTTAGAACTATCCTCTGCATCATTAAAAATGGAGATAAAAGCTCGTTACTTGGTTCACTTGAGCAAGAAAAGTTCCTTTCCTTTGGGGGAAGGATCATGCCTGAGCTCGGGATACATCCCGGAGTGGAGGCCGGTGTAGGTTGTCCATGTCTACCACTGTGCTTTGGACTTGGCTTGGTCCATGAAACCATGACATGGCAAAAAATATTTGGAAGTACAGCTAATGGCCCCTTCCCTTGCTGCAGCACGGGTCTGGGGGTGACTGGATAAACTCCCTCCCCTGCATTTCCCAAGGCATGTGTTCAAAAGCGTATTTCTCTTTCTGTTTCTTTCAGGGAATGTATTAGGGGGAAGCTGCATTTACTTCTTTCTCTGCAACATGTTCTAATTTATAGGATGAGATTTGTGATAATTGAGTTCAGAGCTGAATGCTGTGCCTTCTCCATATCCCCTGGGGTTTTCCTGGGAACAGGATGGATTGCCCAGTATGCTTCACACACACAAAAAAAATGAATGAATAAATAAATACATGAATAACAGCATGCCTCATTTTGCCTATATCTTAGCAAGAGAAAACTAATTCTTTAAGTATCAGGAATGTGCTCATTATGCAAAAATGACAGAGCAGATGCACATATTCAAAATAAGTATATTAAAAATCCCATTTTTGCTCCTGGAGGACAAGTGTAAGTGCAAAACTGGGTGCAATTATATTTCCCTTCCTACCTATGGTGCGTTCTCATTTGAATATGTATTTGTTTGAGCTGGTTGCATCTAGAAGCATGGAGTTTCCTGTGATTGAAAAAGCAAATTATTATCACTACCAGCTTGTGATACTTTACATCATAGCCTGGCTCCAAGGTTGTCTGAAGTCACTACAGAGGCTCCTTTTGAGTCCAGCTGGCTTTGCATGCAGGCAAGGGCTGATCTCCTGTGCAGCCAGTGCTAGGCATGTGTTAATAGCCACACAAAAGAGCAGAGGACACAATCCAAGTGGGGCTGTTCATCATAACGATCGTTTAATCAAAATAAAATGAT
This sequence comes from Donacobius atricapilla, assembly GCA_013397315.1. Classification (NCBI taxonomy): domain Eukaryota; kingdom Metazoa; phylum Chordata; class Aves; order Passeriformes; family Mimidae; genus Donacobius; species Donacobius atricapilla. The sequence goes on along the minus strand of WBMY01011916.1, from coordinate 895,078 downwards.
GAATTGATAATTGGATGTCCTTGCAATGACTGCCCAGAGCCAGAGCCCTGGGTAGGGTCCCTTTCATGCACACAAATGAATCAGACAAGGAGTCTGCTCTGGGCAAAGAGATTAATCTTTGGCACGAGCATGAACAATAGTGAAAATAAGTGTTGCTCATGAGACCATTGCTCTGTGTCTGACTGCAGAAATATGCTTGGTGCTTGCCAATGAAAGGAGCTGCTCTTTCCTACCCCTACAGCAGCATTAAAGATTGTTGAAGTTCTGCATGCCCAGATTTATGGAAAGGCTCTGATGGGGAAAACCTGCCTGGATCTAAAGCAGCTGCTTTAATAATGCACACTCATCCACTTCAGCAACATAAAACAAAGGTGGAGATGTAAGACTGAACCCAAACCAGGACAGGGATACTGGGAAGAGACCTGGAGAATGGACCCACCCCAGGCAAGGAATATGGACAAAGTCTTCCATGGAAATTTAGCTGCCGCAGTTATCCTTCAGGTTTTTTTCAATTGACAGTAAAAAAGTAGGATTTATCTCCCTAAATGCCAATTCCTACACTATCTGGAAAAGCCTAACCTTTTTTTTTAAACTTAATGTAGCTGTGAGAAACAGGGCTTCTAAGACCAAAAGTCAGATGAACAGTAAGGAAAAGAGCTTTTCTTCCATAGGGGAAAAATTAATAAGAGCAAGAAGGTGATGCAGAAAATGCTCATTAGCAGACCTGTTTCCTGACACGTGCCCTCATAATATTTTAACTGAAAATTCTGTTCGTTCTTGCCCAGCCTGCTCAGCTGTGGTGCCCTGGCAGTGATGCTGCTGCCGCTGTTGGGGTGTTCGGGCTCCCTCTGGTACCGCCCTGCCTGAGTGACCTCCGATCTCACATCCAGCCCTGCACTGTGCACTGAGCAAAGTGTGGATTTTGTCTGCGGGTTGTCTTTATTCCCCTTTTAACTGATCCCATCACCCCCGTCCCACTGGAGCAGGCAGAGCCTCAGAAGCAGCCCTGCCCTGTCAGGATCAAAGCCACTGTCCCTGTAGGACACGAAATCAGACCTCATGATTCTAGAATTTGTTAGAAGGCTAAAGAGAGTGATTTATTCAAAATTTGACCTCCTTATACACTAGGTGGCTAGAGCTAAACCCATTGGTGCTAAAACTAACACCCATTCAGTCACATTAACTAACACAGAGAGACATCAAATTACGCCCGCCTCCAGAAAAATGAAAACAAGATATAGTTAGCAAAAACATCTTCTTTTGTTTACAAAAAGTTCTGCGAGAACAAAGTTTTAGAAATCAAAACTTCTCAGGCTGAAAAACCGGAGCTACAAGCCACAGAGGGCCTGGCTTCCCGCAGCCCCATCCTTCTGCGTGCCCTCGGAGGGCTCTGCCTCCTGCACAGATCAGCGCTGCTCTTGCAGACAGCTGTTTTGCCAGAGGAAGGGAGCTGCTGCCTGCCTAGCCAAGGCACTGTGTAATTCATATCAGCTGAAAATCTGCTCTTCAAGCTTTGGTGAGCCAGGATTAATTGCAGTTTGGCGGTGCAGGTTCCCACTTGGCTCCATTTCTTCAGTCACATATTATGTGTAATCTGAAGCCAGCGATTTTTTTTCTCCCATTTCTTTTGCTGTACCAACAATAATTCTCTTACCTTTTCTCTCTCTCCCTCAAGCAAACAAGTTATTAACTACGTTTGCTGTTAATTATCCCTAAAATAAGTGCAGCTCCATAATTTGAGAGTTGGGATGTCTTTAATTTAATCAGAAGTGCAAAGTGAAAAGAAAAAAAGCAGACCAAACAAAATGCAGCATTTTGAATAGTACAGTATTCAGCATCTGTGTCTCTAATTTTATATCTGAAATGAATGTTGAAACCAGGGTGATGAGTACCAGTGAGACACTACAGCAAGAATGCTGGTTAGTTATGTGAAGAAAAGAATCTCTGTCAGATTATTCTGGGGTTAACATAAATATATCCAGAAATAACAGAAGACAAAATTAGCTGCAATTGTTAACAGAGAAACCTGTGTGGAATAGGAAGGAAAAAAAGGAAAAGCTGTGCTTCTGGGACTATTTTTACTTCTATAAAGAAGACTTTTACAAGATCTTTCATCCTCACCGTCATACAAGAGGAGGGTTGTCTGCTTTCCAAGGTTTAATGAGCAACACTTTTGAATACTGCTGTGGACTTAGAGACCTTCTAATGAATATGGTGCCAGTGGAAAGCCGCCGTCGTCCAAACTGAAAGAAAATATGGCTGAAATAACAGAAAATCTAATGTTCAAGACTGTGCCTGGGAAATAAAAGAGCCCAGCTTGTCACAGGACCACGAGGCTGAAGGTATTTAACTGGGGTAGATCCGCCCAATAAGGTCCCCGATGATTTGGGCCAGGCCCTGTGTCTGGTTCCTGATGGGACTGCTGGGCCAAATCCTGCTCTGTCCTGGTTTGTACCTGGGCACAAATCCAGAGGGGATTTGTCAGAGGGGAGACATCAAGGTGGCAGAAATCTGAAACACTCTGCTCTCCTTCACAAAGGGTGAAAGGAGGAGACAAGAGTGCCACTGAAATCAGTTTTCTAAAAGAAAATAAACCAAGGTAGGTTTTTGGTTTTGGTTTTTTTGCAATCTATTCTTGATTTCCTTAATTAGTTGGGACCAACAGCAGCAACAAAAATAGAGACTGTGGCATTTAGCTGGACAAAAACAAGATGAACTAAACTTCTAATTAGACCTTCTGTATGAAGACAAAGGGTATTTTCCAAAATTGCTAAATATTGTACTTTTATCCATAATTAGGGCAGGATATTACCCCAGAGGATCATGAAGGTAAGAAGACATAGACAGGGAGAGAGTTTTTTTATAGCTGGGTTTTTTTAAGAGATCGTTAAAATTGTCACTAGAAATTTACTGAAAAAGACAAGCTTGTGGGCAGAAGAACCACAGAATGAGGAGAAAAATGCCACAGGAAGGAAGAAGAGTAATTCTAGGAGTAAACAGCTACTTTTAGAAAATACCATCTGTCCTGAATATGAATTTGCCATATACTGTGACTCAAAAGATTTTTCCATTGAATTCCCAGCTTGGCCTTTGTTCAAAGTTGAAAATCTTAACCTGCCTTAGATAAGGTCACATCCCCTCATTAATGCATCCCTTCATCTGGAGCCAAGGGTTACTGGGGAGGAAAATCTCCATTTCCAGAGCTCATCGCGACTGCTCCTGTGATCTCACGGTGTCACTGGGGTTTTCCACCTCCATTTGTCCACCTCTGGAAAGTGGCAGGACCTGTATCCCTTGGGAGGGGTGGGAGCCAGCCTGGTCCCACCTGCTAATGCATGTGGATGATACAGCAGCACGTAAACACCAGGAGTCATCTCACAGCAGATGCTAAAAATATGATCTTGCCTACTGTCACAGCTTGCAGAACATGGACAAGAGGCAGAGAGGGAGTGACCTTTGCCTTTTGCATGGAAAAGATCCTGGGATGGCCAAAATGCACAGAGGAATGGACTATTTTAGGTAATGGTAAGAAAAATACATTAATAAGCAGCTTGGTGAGCCGTTTATATTCAATCTTCTAATTATCCACAAACACTGGAGGTGGGAAGTTGTCTTCTGAAATATGTTATTCTTCATCAAAGATTGTTTTCTTCAGGGTTTTCTGTGATATCAGTGGGAAATCAGAAAATGAGAGGGAAAACAATTAATAGATATAAACATCAATCAAGTTGGAAAACAGGCCTAATGGATTTGATCCTTTGAGGGAATGAGGCAGGCTTTTATCCCTAAGTCCTTGGCAACTCTTAAAGGATGAAGAACAGAGCAGTGAAGAAAAAAAAGCCAGACCCAGTTGAGGGTTACATGGGAACAAGCTTAGACAGAGACTGTCCCCAAATGGCCTTGTTAGGGACAGAGACTTTTCCCCTACATTTTCCCTGGAATGGCTTCCCTTTGAATAATAAAACTGAGTGAGGGACAAAACCAAGCAGGGACAAAGAGTTGTCCAGGGTTCAGTCAGTGGAAGTGCCCCACGCCCTTACAGAGGCACGAAGGGGATTGTCCCTGTCCCACCCTCCACATCTGGAGGGGCCCAAACTGCTGATGCCTCCTGTCACCCACCCAAGCCACCACCAAAGAGAAGTGAGAGTGCCTAAGAGGGGTGGGTCGCATCAAAAGTCTCTTGTAGTTAATCCTGGATTTATGTGTGTTTTAATGGCACCTTTTTATCTGAACATGAGCGGGGACAATGGATCCATAAGCAGAAAATGAGAATGAGGGTGAAAATGCTGATTTTTGGGAAATAAAGCAGCAGGTGCTGTTCCAGAGTGTCTGAGGTAGAAGTGACCTTGTCTGGAGATTGCTGAGTGTGGTATAGCACATCTGGGACATGGAGCTTGGCTGATTCCTTTAACTCTGGTTTCACTGCGCTGGAACTTTCATGTTTTCCATGAATTTCCCACCTAATTTATCCAGAGAGATTGTGATTACAGTTTTTTCTTCGTTTCTTTGTGCCTACTCAGCAAGTCCTGCTCTGGAGCTCTGCTGCTGAGCAGCACTTTTCCTCACCAGTGGCTTTCTGGCTTTAAGAAGATTATTAGTGAAAAAAAAATCCTCCTTACATTGATGTACTGGGCATTGCAACACAGCCTTGCTGAGTTTTCCAACATCAGCTGCAAACACTTCTTATGCTGGTGGCCACCCATTTGGACATTCAAAGTCAGACTCCATGGGAATTCTCCAACTACTTCCTATCAGCCACACCCTCTTCCCTCTTCTGCAGAACTGGAAAAGGGACGCCCAGGACTCACTCTGTGGTGTGGCTGGGGACAGGGGCACTCAGCACACACACATGGGCTGTGTTTTATATAAGCACTGTCCCTCCTCCCAACCCCTGCTCAGCAGAGGAGTCCAACCACAACCTGCTCCTGAACACCAGCACAAAGAGCAAATGATATCTTTCAGCATGGACACAAAGAGGGAGGGAACTTCAGGGAGCCACGATGCTCTTAATTAGCAGTTCTCTCCAGCAGCTTGTCTGATTAGTGGCTGCACCTCACACTGTGCCTGTGTAAAAGGTGCAGGGAAGGTGCTTGGAAGGTGCTGTGCCCCCCATAATTACTGTGGAGGCTGGAACAGTGGGGGTCCCTTGTCAGAGCAAACATCTCAGTCCTTCCCCCAGCTCAGCTCTGTGCAAGCACCACAGATATCAACAGGTCCTGGCAGCTGGTTTGGGTGCTGGGACATGCTGGTGCAGATTCCAGGCCAGACCAGTCTGCTGAACTGATTTCAGCAATGTGAGGCTTGGGCACGTCAGGGGGATGTGAGTTGAAAATTGTGTCCACTCCACCACAGATCTTCAGGCATAAAGGAGCAGGTAAAAATAGTCACCAGCCACAAATCTGGAGATCAGGTCAGAAAAGTTGCTCCACCAGCCCCAAACATGGTATTACTATGAACAGGAAGGCAACGACATTTCCCAATCAAAGCTGAATTACATGAAAATTGCAATCATTTCATGGCTATTGGGACAACTCTATTCTAAACATTCCTTCCCTCTCCTTTTCAGTAAGTTCACTTAATTGCACATTCACTGCAAAGTAAAGAAAGGTTTTAAAGTACATTTACCTTGTAAAAATATCAAATCATCTTTAGAAACGAGCACTGGTGAATTATGAATGAAGGCATGCAGTGCTGAAAGTCCCTGCTTATACATTTTTAAATGTAGCCTTTCACTTCTGATAATACTTTTAAAAACCCACTGGACTGGAGCTTACCTTCTATTGCAAGAAACATTCTTTGTCACCACGTTCCCTGATCTGGAGGAGTCTCAGCTGCTCCAGTCCTGCTGTTCCCCTTGCAACCTGGAGAAGAGGCCAGCAGGTCTGAGCAAAGGTCACTTCAAAGGGCAGGAGAGGGAGAATTCATGGGAAATAGCAGTAGCAAACTGAGAAGAAAAAGTAAAGATTTCAAAATAAAAAATTAAAAACCCACAAATATTAATTCAGACAAAGCTGGGCAGGATGGTTGCTGGTGTGGGCATGCACAACCCTTACCAAGCTTGAGACAAGGAGCAAGTAAATTCACATTACATAAACAAGGGGCAGAAGAAAACTTCCAGCTTTTCCTTTCCTCTTGTGCACTGTCTCTATCAATCTTTCTTCGGAGTGATTTTTACCACTCCAGAGTTAAAGGCCAGGCGGGGACCTCAGACTGGATCTAAACCTGATCCAGACCTTCTTCTGTCAACATTTCACCCAGTATCCCCAGACTGACCCCATAATTACACGACCAAAGCAGTTACCTGAAAGGCAGCTCCAGCTGGTTTGAAGCCACAAGGAAATGACAAAGTGATTTGCTCCCCCTTGGCCATTCTCCTTGGCCCTCCACTCAACACCAGTGCCTGAATGTGTCACTCCTTCTGCTATGTCCCTTCTCACTGTGTTATATACATCCTGCAGTCATGTCCCCTTGCAACTTCCCTTTCAGCTCAGCTCTTTCAGCTGGGCAGTGCCAGTCTCTGCTGAGCTCCTGGCAGCCCTCCCAAACCCCTCCATGCATGAGAAGTCCCAGCACAGGTATTTATCAAAAGCAAACCTTCTCCTCTCCACCTCCTCTCCAGTCAGATCCCACCTAGGAAATTGCCAACTTTGTAAATTCAGGCCTCATCTAGAAAATTTGTTTTCTAATTGATTTGCCTTAATTGTAGTCCTGTCCATTCATCTTATCTTCATAGGTTTCACTCTTCACTTCTCGAATGACAAAAAATCCCCGGGGCAAGAACAGCTGGCCTGATTCTAACACTGATGTAGCAGTAGCATCCTTGGAGTCCTGGACTTCACTGTGTTCAAGCTACCCAAACAGGATTTCTCATGGGCCAGAGAGTTCCTTGGCCACTTCCTCCGACATGCTTAGTGGTGAGAATAATTAAAGCTGATTCTTCCTCTAGCAGATGATCCTAATGCTTTCCTAGCTGGGTGGACCAGGAGGTAACAGCCAAGCCTGCGTGAGAAAAAAATGGCTTTCCAATTACAGAAAGTATCTTCTGGATACCTCTCCCTTTTCCTGGCTGTGTCAGCTTCAGTATCTCCACCTAATATTAGACCAGAGATGTTGCTAGGATATGTTTTTGCTTGAAAACAAGTACCTTTTTTGTTTTTCTTAACCGTTATTGCGCTAGCTTTTTGGATATATATCTCCACCTCATTCATTTTCTGTACCAAATGGCATCCAGTTTGAGCTGGCTGCTGCCCATCCCCACACACTCATTTTCCCATGTGGTGTAGATTGCTTTTTTCACTCCAGCTGGTGAATGGATTTCATCAGTGGGTCGAAAGCAGACTTTCACCTCAATTTGCTGTCTTCTCTCTTAGCTGGATTTTTTGCATTTTAAGAATTGGCATACTCCTATTCCCATTTTCTTTCTTTTTTCTTTTGGTTTTCCAATAATTTCCACTTAACAGTGATCAGCTTAGTGAAATATCTCCTTTGCAGCGCAACAGATACACTTCTGGGTTTGTTCACTAAAAATTCGCAGTCAGCAACCTGTGCTTCCAAGATACAAATACCCAAAACAATTAAACCAGGTTTCCTACTCGGGTCTGTGATTTTTTTCCCAGTCTGATCTCCAAAACATTATATTTCCTTACACAGACTCCTCGTTTAAAGGAAAAAATACAATTAAAAAAAAATCATATAGAACAAGTGCAAAATGTCTCAAGGCACAATACAGTACAATATACCAGGTTTTACAAAATATGCATAAACCAGGTGGATCAGGCTCCCATCCCTGCACTTAAGGGAATTAGCAGCAATGCAGTGCTCCAGTTCCCAGCCATTGGCAATATGCCCTCCTGTAAATGCAATTTAAAAAATCTCTGCCCAGAAAAAAAGAAACAGAAAAAGAGCAAATGACCATCTTTTCTCAAAATTTTATCGGACTGCACCATCTAGAGGGCAGCAGCAGCAGCATCACCCAGCTCGGGAGGATACCAGTGATGGAGACATTGCTCTGTCCCACTGCACAGAAAATACTCCCATTTCCCTGCTATTATCAGCGCAGCTCTGCAGGAACACATGTTGCTGAAAAGATTTTCCTGTATTTGTGGGAATTGCTGTCAAGGTGAGCAAAGGACACGACCCTGGCCCATGGCTCAACACCTGGGGCCAGCAGCTGTGTGTGTGCTCTTGTTAAATTCACATTGAGCTTGGGAGCGACCTCTTATTTGGCAAGGGATGTATTTCCTGGTTTGCAGTGTGGCATCTGATATATCAAACCATTAATCAGTTTATTAGCAGGTTATTAACACAAATGACCATGGCTCAGCAGCAGGTTCTGCCTTTGGGTCACAACAACCCCTGCAGTGCTACAGGACTGGGGCAGAGTGGTTGGAAAGCTGCCCGGTGGGAAAGGACCTGGGGGTGCTGGTCCACAGTGAATGAACCTGAGCCAGGGGTGTCCAGGGGGCCAAGATGGCCAGTGGCACCTGGCCTGGATCAATAGTGTGGCCAGCAGGACCAGGGCAGTGATTGTCCCTCTGCGCTGGGCGCCAGTGAGGCCACCCCCCAAATCCCGGATTGAGTTTGGGGCCCCTCATGCAAGGAAGACATTGAAAGGCTGGAGCATGTCCAGGCAGCAGCGAAGCTGGAAAATCCACCAATCTCTGCCTCCAAAATGCAGGTCAGTGTGATGTCTCAGACAGCCAGTAAATGATGTGTCCAAATTCAGCTTTCCCATCAGCTAATAAAGAAATCATCAGTAATATTAATTCAGTATCATTCTCAACTTCTACAAGAGCTGTTTGAAATAAGCCTAGAGACTGAGACAAGAAACTTCCTGATGCACAAATAGACCATGTCTTGATGCAATTCTCAGTTCTCATGCAACCAGACCAACAGTGAATGGCTGGGAGAAGAAAGACAATGCAAAAAATAAACAGCTAGACCAGTGCTAATTACCTTCATTTTGCAGTTCAATCATTTTTAGCAACATTCTCCTCCTTGCAGGACCTTGATCCTTCCCCTCTCCTCAGGGAGTAGAGCACAGAAGCTGAGTTAAATCTTTCAGCAGGTTTTACACAAAAAGCTGTTGCTTCTTGGCTGTCCAGGGAGGGAAAGTTATGAATAAGCACCATGAGGCTTTTTAGGCAGCTGTGCTTGGAAAAGGCTCTCTAATGGTTTCAGTTCTGCTCCTGGGTAAAGAAACTGAGCAAGCAGAATCTGGGGTCTTTCCCTCCAAGGGATTAAGAGGGATTTGATCCTGAGCAGTGAGCAGCAGCTGACCTGAAGGAATATCCAGTGAGGGACCCTCCTCTCTTGCTCAGCATGATAAGCACAGAGTAGGAGAAAGCTGGAAGGGAGCCCTGCCTGCACAGGGCAGAGAGGGGCTGTGGGCTCTGCGCTCCCTCCCCAGCTCCCCACACCCTGCCAGAGCCCAGTGCTCCACTGGGAGCATCCTGATACCATGGCCTGGGACACAGCTGAGCCCTTTCTGGGGATATTTTTGTGGGGAAAACCTGTTCCAGTGCTGCCAGTTCCCAAATGCAAGTTGATGTTACAACGTGAAAACAAATTGCTTCTGATGACCTCATGAAGGTTTTTAGGATGATTTCATCAGCTCCACTGGATCAGCTTCCTCAGAATGGACAAGCTGTTATTTCTTCAGAATACTGAGCATTTACAGCACTTCAGCCCCTTTGAATCATGTTAAATAAGCCCCAAATGGATAAACAGTTGTCACTAATTGCAGTTCCTATTCCAGCATGTCCTCATTCCCCCTCCCATCACTTCTCCCACCATGGCACAGCTTGTGCCATGTGAGCATCGTGACAAGGGGGAGCTGATGCCTGAGGAGGGGAACAGGATGCGGAATCTATTCAGCTGGGTGCCCTTTCCCACAGGTGTTGTCCTTTCCTTAGACACCACCAGGAAATTCAGAGGTTTCCCAATCTACCTCTCATCTGGTAGCAAAATGCACTGACAAGCTGCAGGATAGATGTTTGTAAGACTCAGATTGCTGCAAGATGGAGAGGCTTGTGAGACTCAGATGGCTCAAACAGCTTTACACTGTCCTGAGGAAAACTGGGGACATCCCTTCAAACTGGGGAACGGTTGCTCTTCTTTGCTTCCAAATAAAGATTAAGTTCTAAACTGCCTAAATCAGATATAAATGCACTGGGGTTGGAGCCAGGCAAAAAGCTTCAGATCCAGACTTCAGCAACCAAAAATAACCTTGGGAAACAATCTTCTAAACTCCAAGGTTTAATTAAGAACATGTCCATCCCCACTTGTATTCCAGGGGAATGACTCTAAATACATCTCTGGCTCTCTGCTCAATGCTGTTCAGCCCTTTTTTACCGAATAAACATAAAAAGCTGCAATGCCTTTTTTTTTTTTTTTTTAAGGAAGATGCTTTACCCAGAAAAGATAGAGATATAAAGACTGTTAACCACAAAAAATCTGAGATGAATTCTGCATGCTCCAAAGTTAGAGGGGTTTGGGATCCAAGATTTCCACTGAGTTCTATTTAAAAATGCAAATAAGAGTTCATGTTTCAGATAGCCTTTCTACAATCTTCTCATCCCAGTGCCTGATTTTTACTTATGGGCTAAAATGAACAAAAAGATCTGTTCCCTCCTGAGCTCTGTTAGTGCAGAATAGCTCAAAGTAGGTTGTATGACCCATTAAAGTCCCACGCTCCAGTTTCTCAACTACCAGGGCACAGTGATGCACTGCCAGCAGATCTCTCTGCAGCACATGCCAGAATAGGATTCTCTGCTTATTTTAAGTGAAATTTTTGCTTCTTTCTATCCTGCTTGCTAGAAACCCTTTTCCCACCCCGATGTCCTTTGTCAGCACCAATGCATCTGAGCAATTTTCAAGATTGTTTCTGTTTGTGGGCTGCTGCCACAGCCTTTAGCAGCCCAGAGCCCCGTCTCACGTAGCAAAGGGGCAGCTTCAAGTCTTTCCCAAACTTGCTGAGTAAATCACACAAAAGCCACCAAGCCCAGGTAAGCCCAAGAGCTCTGCTGTTGGATACTCTTGGAAAAGGCCGCTTGCAGAGTGAGGTCACTTGTCCTGCAGATCACTGCTTATCATTTTGGCATGGGCAGTGTTTCTTGGGTGGAATAGAACAGGAGATATGCTGTAAAATAACCAGGACTGTCTTGTTCCATTGCTTCATTTTAATGGGTGCAGGGTGTTGGGTAGCAGCAGTACATGATTTGGAGAGTCATTACATTCTCCATGAATATCTGAGCATTTAAAATCTCTTTTTATGATTTTGGCTATCTTTTTGTTTTCTAAATTGACTNAAAAAGAAAAAGAAAAAAAAGGTCATCTTGTCAAGGCTCCAAAGCAGCTTTAAAGAAATAATGTTTGAAATAATCCTGGTGTCTCAGCTCCACCCACTGATCATCCTGCTGAGGAGCAGCCTACAAATGGTAACACCAAAATTCCTCCTTCGGACTATCATTAACAATAGGATCTGCAATTAAATATGGACACATCCCTTGTTGTTTCCTGGCTCGTGTCACTACCTTCGTCCCCACCCACGGAGCTCCTCCTGCCCTGCTCCCATTCCCCCCAGCAGCTGCCATGGTGTCAATCCATTCAGCTCCTCTGGGGCTCTCCTTTCCAAGTGCAGCTTGGGGTTATTTGGGTGCCCCTGGAGCTGTGGCAGCAGACTGTGCTGTGGGCAGCAGAAGGGCACAAAATAGCTCTGTTGCTGGTGGAGCTTCAAGCTGCCAAATACCTTATAAAATACCAGTTTCACCACAGAGCTGGGTTGCAGCTGTAGGAAGAGACGCTGGGCTATCTTTTCTTTGTGGGCTACTCCCCACTGCTGGAGCAGGTGAGCACAGATGTTGGATTTGGGAATATCTTTCACAGGATAAAAGTACTGACTTGGCTACCCTGTGATTTCCCAGATCCTATTTTTTTTTGTTGTTTTGGATCCTACACAGCCAAATACAGAGTCCCTGAATCCTTGAAGTTTCATAAATTGCTGTTTGCCTGGAAATTCACACCAGCTGTAAAATACTATAAATCGTCTTCTATTATTTCCCTAAAAGCATTCTATCCAGGGCTCAAGAGTAAGGACCATAATTTCTAAATTCGGAAGTCCTGAGAATTATTCATAGGAATGGGGGAACAACTTTGAAAATAAGGAAGATACTAAAGAAAAATAAACTACTCTCACAAATATTCATTAACAGAGAGATGTGCTTGTGAATAACCAGTCCTTCACTTGCATACAGCCAAATGAGCTGATGCAGAAACAGGTTAGTCAGAAAATACATAAGATCTGACTCTCAAATAACAAAATCTACTCTTAATCAAGACATGTGGTTTACTGAGAACTTGCCTATATATTCCTGAAAGTGCCGTGCACCAGATTAATGGGAAGAAGCGGAGCTTCCATTAAAATACTTGGCTTCTTGAAGGTCCCATTTTGTCAAATTCAGCTGCCTAAAAGACCTGAAAATAAGAAACTTTTAGTGCTACAAGTTAGCTTCAGCCACTTTTAAATCCCAAAGACATTTCAAACTGAATATCTGATGAAGAAAAATAATCTACGGTCAAAACTTACTGAGAAGAAGCAGAAACAAAGCTGGTTTATATTTAAATGGAGAGTCTTTTTATTACAGTTAACCAGCTCAAACATAAACCATGACTTCACAAATAGGCACACATCTAAGCTCCCGACCTTGCTAAGGACAGCAGCGCTGAGGACTAGCACTACTCTACAAATATTTTCACCTGAAACTACTAATGGTGAGGATGCACTTGAGGGGGCAGAGATCAAAGCTTATTTCTCTTTAGACTTTGCTGTGTGCATCAAAAAGCCTCTCGTAAGATGAAAAGGATGGAAAAAGCAAGAAGGGAGTTTACAGCTCTTTAAGGAGCCATCAGCAGTAACCTCAGAACACAATGTTAACTCTGGCTCTCTGCTGCGAGTGGCTTTCATGTGATGGAAAGGCAAATACTTGAAGGATGATAAACGATGAACTGTGAATGATAATTCTAATTCAGAGGAAGAGAAGGCAGTTTATGTCTGGTTTTGAGGAAAATGTAATCCCATGTCCCTGACACATTAACCACCAAGTGTTTATCCTGGAAGGAAGCTGAATAGTTGAACTGGTATTATCAAAACATGAACTTTTTTTTTTTTCCATAATGAAAAAAACCTTTGATAATTGAATTTGCTTACAGGGAGAAACACATCAAATCACAATTATGCGTGAGGAGGGGTGAGTTAAGCAAGAAAAGAAATAATATTGGTAATGGTGAAATATTATCACTTGGTAATTAAGACTTGGGAATCAGATTACAAAGTGTGATCCTATTATAAAGATGGGTATTGTGGAAAACTGGACTATCCTGGGAGGTTTGTGCAGCCACAGGTTGCACCTTATGGAGAAATTTGAAGGGATTATACCTGAAGAGAAACCAGTACATTGAGAACCTGGGGGGAAGTAATCCTGCAGCTCAATTCTGAAGGAAGGTGTTGTTCCTGCCTGCCATGCCCTTTACCTCTAAAGAAATAACAGCACTTGCTTAGGGGCCAATTTCCAGTTGCTTTTGCCCTGCCAGTTTGATCTGCATTGTTTTGGGACTGTTCATGCAGCTCCCAGAAAACTTTTGCGTGGGAGAGGGCTGTGAGTAAGTGAACTGGAATGAATTACTACTTTCAAAGGAAAATAAAATCAGCAAAACACAAGAGTGCTGCCTCTCCCCATTCCTCCTGTTCCCTGAGGTGCAGGGTTTGTAACAGTGAAGGTGCCAGCAGGGTACAGAAAGGGGCAGTGAGTTCCCAGCCCCTGCCCTGGACCAGCAGCCCCCCCTGAGTGTCCCAGGCTGGGCCAAGGCGTCCATCAGGGGCTCCTTGGCTCAAGCTGCCCTCTCAGCCTTGAATCTAACAGTCCCTGCAGGGTCACGGCTCCTCCCAGGGACCGTCTCTGGTGGCTGGAGACACAGGCACTGCTGTGCCCATGCTCCAGCTGCTCAGAGCCCCCCTCCCCACCCTTCCAGAAGCTGTTCAACTGCATCACCATGGGCTAGTCACCTTTGCACTCGCAGGACCACGTGTGTCCAGCCAGCTTGGGCAAAGCTTATGCTCCTTGCATTTGTTTGCCTTGTATTTGTTTACCTTGTATCTGTCCATTTTGTCCATATCAGACAATAAAAACCCCCCAGATCCTCTGAAATGTGTGCAAGGCAGATGGGAGGAACAGTTTTGAATTAGTTCAAATTTGCTGTGTTTTGGATCTGTCAAGTGCTTGTGTGACCCCCAGAAAAATCCTTTAAACCACTGGACATGTGGTAGAGAGCTGGCAAAGCGCCACAGACCCAGGCCTGGCCCTCCAGCCCCTGAGTAGCTACCTAAATATTGCAATTTGTGTGGGAGCATCATCGAGCTTGATGGCCCTAGGAAAGACACTGCCTGTGGGATAGCTGATAGGAATCTCTGAGGGATGCTGGTACCACAACAACAGACCTTTGCTCTGTTGGGAATCTGTTCCTTTGCTCCTCCACGCCTGGCTGACTCTTGCCCTTTCTCCTCTGGAATAATTATGATGGCTGAAAATAAATGTGTGGGACAACTCATGCCAGTTTCCACAATTTAGCAGCACATGGACATTTGTGTGGAAGTGTGAGCCAGGATGTTTCTAATTCTCCTAATTCTCTTGACAAAATGGTTTTATAAATAATCAGGCCTTAACTGTGTGATTCCAGTTAATGCAGAGGGAGTTAATTAACATCTGGAACAAGTTTCCTGGCCCGAGTTATTAGCGGTGTCTGGTGCAGAATTCAAACAGTGTATGAAGGGAGGCCTATGGCCAAACGATTCTGGACAGCTGGAATGAGAAATGACCAAAGGAGGACGAGGTGAGGCAGCTGTGCCAGGCTCGTGTCCATTTCTGGTGAACGAGCCCACAGAGTCGGGGTATGAATGTTGTGCCATCCCAAGAGGTGCTCAGTGTGGCAAAGAATGGGCATCATCTCTCAACTTACCCTCATTTCAAACCCTCCAGCTCTTCCTTCGTGAAGCTCCATGGATCAGGATTTTGGAGGCTTTTGTAGCTGAGGCAGGAAAAAATCCCACTAGCACAAAGAATAGACTACATATTAAGAAGAAAATCTTGGCTGTGAGGGTGGTGAGGCCCTGGCACAGGGTGCCCAGAGCAGCTGTGGCTGCCCCTGGATCCCTGGCAGTGTCCAAGGCCAGGCTGGACACTGGGGCTTGGAGCAACCTGGGATAGGGGAAGGTGTTCCTGCCCATGGCAGGGGGTGGAATGGGATGAGCTTAAAGCTCCTTCCAAACCCAAACCACTCTGTGATTCCTTGGCAGGTCTCTGGTGCAAGCTTGCACATCCCTCCTGTGTTTCTATCTGCAAGCTCAGAGAGAGGGATTTAATTTTGTGCTGCTAAGAAGGAGAAGAATGCCAAATCACAAGCACACAAACTCTGAACCTCTGAACCTTGTCCCTATCAAAGAGAGAAGCAGGGATGTGTCCTTTTAACCACCAACATCCCTCCAGCAGAAAGGGGCTGGGCAAACCACGGACAGAACATAAAATTTTAATTGTTCTTTTGAGTCAACCCAAACAATTTTGTCCAACCAAAAGTGATTATTTATTTTCCAGTTATTTATAAGCTTTAAAAATATCTTTCCATTACATTTGGGTTTAAGAAGAAAATGTGTTTTAAAAAATCCAGATTTTCACTTAGTAAGTGTCCAAAAGCTAGAGACTTGTCCACATTCTCCCTTCGCTGTCTCTGAAGCCATGAATTCATAAGAGTTAATGAGTCACAACAAGAGTAAGTAAGAGAACTAACTTTTCACCTTGGAAATCCTCCTTTTCCTATTTTTTTCACTGCCAAAACACAACTAAGAATCTCCATAACTGGATTTTCACATATGCCTTGTGAATCCCCTTATCCAGCCAGGGCAGGGATAATATGCCTGAGTGTCTGTAGTTGCTCACTTATTTACCACCTCTGATGTGGTGAATTGCCACTGAAGGTTTCCTATCCCCGTTCCTGTTTTGGTAGAAACACGTGCTGTGTTTTATGCATGAGTTTTACACTGCTGCAGCTAGAAGGGATGCAGATGAGGAATGCTTCTCCAAATAACCCTCTAGCTAGGAAATATAAACAATTCTCACTGAACTCCAGCAGAAAACCACAAATTGTGGTAGAAGTTTTATTTCCATTAAGTTCTGCATGTGAACACAAAAGAGATGCAGAAGGGAAGGGAAAGGAATTCAGCTGATGGATGTGGCTGAAGCAGAGAGAAATTTAGGGTGAAATTCAGGTGAACAGCACAGCGAGCTTTGTACTTTTCCTAGGAAAAAGGGTCACAAAGTTGAATGCTATGAGATCTCTCATAAGAAAATGCAAATACCCATCCAAGATTGGGGAAGTCTCCTTCTCCTTGTCCCATATCAAAATAACTGTGAGAAAAAGTGCATAAGAACCTGTATTCCCCCATTCTCTTCTTCTCCAGAGAGACAGATCTTGTACTAAAAAGTGCTAAAAAGAAAGTAGTTTACTGGCGGTGTAAGTTGTTGTTGAGGGATTCAAAGCCTGCTGAGGGACACCACTGGTTCCCACTGATTTAAATTGAAAGAGAGTAGATTTAGGTTGTATAGAAGAAAGAAGTTCTTCCCTGTGAGGGTGGTGAGGCCCTGGCACAGGTTGCCAGCTGTGACTGTCCCACCCCTGGAGGTGTCCAGGGCCAGGTTGGACAGGGCTTGGAGCAACATGGGATAGTGGAAGGTGTCCCTGCCATGGCAGGGGAGTAGAATGAGATGATCTTAAAATGTCCTCTCCATTCCAAATAATTCTATGATTATATGATCAATTTAAAAGGTTTGGAATAAAGTCCTAAACTGCAACCAAATCTGAGAAACAGCAGGAGTTGTACTGCTGGGAGACACCCGTCTACACCAGTAAGAAGCTGGAATGTCAGCATTCAGTCCTAAACACTGAGGTGCTCCCTGTTATTCTATTTTCCCATAATGAGCAGTAATTCAGCCCTGTTTGGATTTATGACTTGTCTGAATTTCATGTACAACTTTCATAATCTCTGTCATAATTACAAAAATTGCAAATAACTTTTTAATATCAATGTTTTAAAAACTTAGTCAAATCTTACACTTTTATTGCCTATTTACTATCTCAAATCAAATGGTTTACAACTTTGTGTTCTGGAAATATACAACATAAGAAAACACTAGCTTGGCAAAATTATGCTTTTATGGTAATGACAGAGGTGAGTTATAATTGCCCTAGTTAAACTGTAATGGCTGCACAGATGCTGAGAAAAAACTATTGTACAACATGTTCTGCCACCATAAGCATGGCACCTGCTCACTCCACCATGGTACATACAAGAGCATGTCAGCATTTCTTTATGAATATTATTTTCAAGGATTATAATTGGACCATAAACACTCACTTGGGGATAAGATATCAGCATGCAGACTTTAAAAATTACCTAGAGAAATATTCCTCCAGTTTTGCATATATGGATTTCAGAAGTAAGTTTATGAGAAGTCGTATATCATTTGTTTTTGATGTTGTAGGACTCAGAAATGGTTTGTGCTCTTCTTAGGGTCTGTACAAATTTGCAGCAGGTGGATTGTAGTGATATTTACGGAGCCAGAAACCAAATCCTCCAGCTCTCAGGAAGTGATAATGTCTATCCCCAGATGAGGTGTGACACAAATGGCCGTGGCAGGAGTTTCCTGTGTCCTGCCAAGCTGCCCCTGCAGCACCCACCCATGCTCCCACTCACTCCTGAGGTGATGCCCAAGGACACCAACCCATGATCTGACTCCTTTTGCTCAATTTAGCCTCACAGACAAACTGCTGAGATGGAAATTTAACCCAAGGGTATTTCCCACTGGAAGGGGTGAGAAATACTGTAGCCATGAGCTGTAATACACATTGCAGACATGCTAGAGATGGACAAGTGGGCTGCATTCACCCCTGCAAGGAAATACAGGAATAGCGATCATGAAAACTACTACATACATGACAGTACAGCCATTTGCTTTAATTCCCACTACAGTAAAATTACTTATTAAACACTGTCAGTAAACATGTGAGAATTTTGGTCAAAGTGTGTTGTCTGACTTTTCATAAGCCAATTTGCATAAATAAAATACAAAGAACTGAAAAAGGGTGCTTACAGATTGGGTAAAAGCAGTCAACCAACCCAGTTCTGCTTTTTGAAATTGTTATAAATCAGAAGCAAGACCTTTTTTAGTCTTTAGTCTGAGTTACTGGAATTTTAGTGAGGTAAAACATCTCCAAAGAGAAGATCCACTGCCAAAAATCAAAGTGGACATCTACTTGGTCTCAAGGATCATGGGTTTTAGTGAGGGAGAATCTTCCTGGATCTGTGACATGGCTTCTTCTTTACTTTAAACCTTCTAGTCCAGCTGAACAGAGGATGAATGAAGATCAGACATTATATATTTCATTTTCCTCCACTGAATCTCCTCTGTCTTACTCAGTATTAAAACCGTGCTGATGCCTAAGGCAGCAGTAGCTGACCCTTTGAATTAACACCTCCTCTGCAGTGGATGTCCCATGCATATGCCTATTGATGTATTTTAGAGTGGAGATAATTTTTATTTTGGCTATCTGCTCTGGTTTAATATGCCCAAGAAAATACCTTGTCTATG
This sequence comes from Donacobius atricapilla, assembly GCA_013397315.1. Taxonomy (NCBI): domain Eukaryota; kingdom Metazoa; phylum Chordata; class Aves; order Passeriformes; family Mimidae; genus Donacobius; species Donacobius atricapilla. The sequence continues at coordinate 876,383 of WBMY01011916.1, read as the reverse complement.
TTTTTTCTCATCCCATGTATTTCCCCCTGTGCCCTGCTCTAATGTCCTGTTATATTCCACAGGAAAAGCCTTCTTATGCCCATCTTTGTCAGAACTCTAGGAGCCACTAAAGCATCATTTTAAAGGGCTCTTTATCACTCAGATGAATTTTCACCTAATTGTATCCTTTAACTCCAAAAGGGGTTTGGGGACATACTTTGTATGAAAGATACTACAGAAAACAAAAGTTGCACTGCTAGTGGTTCTGCTTTTATATTTCCATCCAGGGAAAATCTCTGCACACCAATTTGCTCTCTCTTTTCCAAAACCCATTTCCTCCTGGGGCTATTTCCTGGGACAGAGCTGTCTTCAAATAATTTAATTATCATGTGGCACACACCTTTTAAGTCCCCCCTGAAATGGTGCGTGATGCCTTTGGTTTACATCACTTGTTGGAAAACACTCCAAAGCATTGAAAAACTATTAAATTGTTACAGTATTGGATGCCAACACACAGGGCTATTAGTCTAATTCATCCTTCAGATCAAAGCCCACACAGGCAGCTCTCCTGCCTACAGCTATTTTCCTTTTACTTTCCTGCTTGACAGTAGTCCCTCACATCCCTCTGTTCTACTTTCTTTGAACATACAGATTTTCCTTTAGTCATGGAAATATAATTTATGTCTATTATACTGTATTATAGATTGCAGATCAGGACGAGCGCGCATTACTGCCCGGAACGTCTGTTTATTGTACGTCGGTTTTCTAAAAGTAAATAAATAAGGAAGACACCCTGCTCCGCTGGGGGGACAGAAATACGGAGGGGGAGCACTCGGGGGCTCCGGGGAGCTGCACTCCGTTCTCAAAGTTTAATTTCCAAGCAGAGACCTTGAAGCACGATTTATTAGCATCGCGCGGTTCGCCTTTGTCACGTTGTGGATGCGGCGGGGGAGCGCTGGCCCCGCTCCAGCCCGGACCACCCAGCCGGCGGAGCGCGGCTCCGGCTCCCGCACCCCGGCCCCAGGGGCACCCCGATCCCTGCCCCAGGGGCACCCCAATCCCTGCCCCAGGGGCACCCCAATCCCCAGCACCCCAGTC